>CM061919.1:90777151-91150276 GCA_031002005.1 Vandiemenella viatica | reverse complement strand
ACTACAGAATCCTGTTTAACAAAGATACAGGATTATTTTCCTGACAGTAAGGACATAACATTTTTGTACAACAGGGAACACACAAGAATTTAACACAATTTGTGACATTTGCCACATAAATTTAGTCCAAGAGACAGATATCCCTAAAGATATACATAGGATAGTAACACCTGCATTTTCATAATAAAATAACAATACACCCATGCTGACAGATAGATTAATCTTATACACCAGTGTACTGGTGTTCACAACCATGTTGTGTTACGAAATAAGTCAGTTCTCATTGTTTTGTGCATCAGTATGCTGATGACAGGAAACTTTGTTTCCCAACTATCGCCTGCAACAATACCAAGGGTGTGGGAAGATTATCTTTGGTAGGTAAGGAGGTCAGGGTTTGGAATAAGTTACCAAGAGAAATGATGAATAATTTAACAAAAATGTTGGAGGAATTTAAAGTTGAAATTTGTAGAGGGCAAAAGTAGGTTGGTACAGGAAATGGGTGTTTACGGAAATTGCTACTGGAGCGTGCACTCCTACACAATTAAATTAAATTCCCAGCACAGTTATGTTTCACATTTAAATTCTATCTTGGCTTGTTATTTGCCTCGATACAGGTACTACATTTTATTTCCCTGTAATCACAATATTTTTCTAAATGACCCTTCCCATATTTCACACATTTGGTACCACTATCACAATTTTAATTTTTGTGGTCATATAAATAACATTTAAAAAAATCTGAATGATCCTAAATATTCTGTAATCTGATACCTCTGCTACTTTAACTTCAATTTTTAATGAACAATTACACTACTAAATGTTTGAGCATCCAATGCTACTATAACCATGTAAACATTTTTTACATTCTTATTCATCTGGCCTCAATTCTTGTCTCTGGTTTCCACATTCAGGTACCTTTACAAATTAGACACTTTCTAATCTATTCTTCACATCTACATCTATCTTCTTAATTTCTTCTTTGTGTCAACAGGTTATAATAATGTCTCCATTTCAGATCTTTCTCATATTTGCAATTTCTACCTTCAGGTCAGTTGGATTTAACTTTCACTTACAGATATATATTTCTTGCTCTCATTTTGCAGTATGATAATAATCTATTCTGTTGTCTGTTTCAACCTGCTAGCATAAGTTTCATTTTTTTAAATGATTCACTTATCTTATTCGCCTTTATTCTCTCACCAATTTTATCCATAATCAGTTTTTCCATTTTATTCTTCATTGTATCCATTATTTCATTTATTGTCTTCTTTACAATATTGTAAATCAACTGGATATATTGTGAGTTACATGTTACACACATCCATATCAATTGATTATTGTTATATTATTTGTTATCCAAACACATATGAAAAGTGTCATATAACTATAATTTTGATCAGTATTAATACTGCAGTCTTATATTTAATTTAATTGAAATGGACCACTCAATCCAGTGCCAATTTCCCCAGACACCCATTTTCCCACTTGCTTGTGCCCTCTACAAATTTCAATTTTTTTAAAAGAGTTTTTGGTAAATTATTCATCATTTCTTGTGTTAATTTATTCTAATTCCTGGCTCTCTTACCTATGAAATAAAATTTTCAAATATCCTTATGCCTGAAATTGAGTGCAAGCTTGTGGTCATGGTCACCTTTTCTCTTCCATGCACCACTCTTAATTCTTCCACCAATATCTCTCCACATCTCAACACCAATATACTCCCTGTATACTTCCACATTCTCTTTACCCTCCTCCTGTCTTCTAATCTATTTTCCCATTTACAAATTTTAAACTCTTCCAGCATTTTTAATAAATTATTCCGGTCCCTTCCCTACAAAACAAAATAATCCCACTCTCTTATAAATGAAATCAAGTGCCAGCTTGAGATTATGGTGATATTTTCCCTTCCATGCACTACTTCTAATTCTTCAACCAATATATTTCCAAGCCTCATGCCTTGCACACTCTCAGCACTCTCTTCATCCTCCTCCTGTATTGCAATGACTCATGGTCCAGGTTCTTTGTCATATCAGTTACTGATTGTATTCTGTAGTAATTTCAAGAGACAATGGTAACAGCCCTTCTTTGCACCGCCTACTTCTCCTGCATTTGATACGCAAGATGTCAGTCCCAAACTACACTATAGTGTTCCAGCAATGACCTCACCAATGTTTTGTAACCCAGTTCTGTTAGTACTCTGGTACATTACCTCATCACTATCTCCAAAAAATGAAGGATTTTGATACCTTTTCCTACCATCTGTCCAATGTAACCTGCCTAGGTGAGATTATTATCAACCCTAAGTCATTTCTTTTTGCCTTTTAAGAATTCTTTTACTCATCAAATCACTTTTTCATCCACTCCAATAGTTTATTACTTTTTACAACCTTTTTATGGTTCACTCTGTTAAATGCCTAGGAAGGTTCTAGTGCTACACTATCAATCAGACCTGCCTTGTCTATTTCATCCAAATAGTTTCATATGAATATCCATTCCTAAAGCCATGTTAGTTCCTCACAGACATTTCTTATGTGGTTGCATATCAATTTTGCCATTAATTTACCTACCACTGATGTCAAACTAATAGGCTTGTGATTTTCAATTATATTTGTCACACCTCCTTTATTGACTTATACTACTTTCATTAGCTCAGTGGTTAAGGTGCTTGCTTTCAAAACGTTCACTGCTCCGGTACCGGGTTCGAATCCCGGCAGGCGCAGGAATTTTGAGAGTTGTGTTTGATTATATGAGCTACGCCAGGCCGCTCCGTGGTTCGGATTCCATGTTAAAATGTAGGTCCCAGTGGCTTAGTATGCCTCCTTCGGGAGGATCCAACCAACCTTCGGGTTGTGGACTAAGTCAAGTTACTACTTTCATACTTTTCCAGTCCTCAGCTTAGCAGCAAGTATCCAGACTCAGCCTAAATAAAATATCAAGATAAGGTTATCTTTAATACATATCGAGAATGTAATGGGAAAAGCAAATCGTATGCTCCGATTTCTAGGTCGTAATTTAAATCAATGCACTCAGGAAGTTAAATCGATTGTATACAAGTCACTAGTACGTCCTCACTTAGAGTATTGTTGTTCTGTATGGGGTCCCCATCAAAAGTGGTTAATGGAGGCTTTAGAGAAGGTCCAAAGAAGAGCCGCCCGATTCGTGACAGGTATATATAGTTGGAGGGAAAGCGTAAGTGCGATGTTGAAGGAGTTAGGTTGGGAAGACCTGGAACACCGAAGGCTTTGCTCTCGACGGAAGCTAATTGAAAAATTCACGACAGACGTATTTTGGAATGACAGCCAGCAAGTATTGCTACCAGCAACATTCATATCTCAAATGACCACGAAAATAAGATAAGAGAAATCAGGGCCAGAACCAATTCATTTCTGTACTTATTTTTCCCACGAGCGATTAGGGAATGGAATAGAAAGGATTTACCGGGTGAGTAAACTTAAAATCCGACCGGAGTAGCTTTCGATAAAGCACTCCAGCCATCCTGATCTGGGTTTTCCCAGATAACTCCACACGAATGCGGGGATGGTTCCTCACAATAGCCCAAGGGCGCCTCCTGTCATGTCCCTTATAACCCTTCCAAACCATAACCCTTTTCGATAGGTGCAATGCACCCTCCGCCACACACTTTTAGTGAATCGCGGAGTAATAATAATAATAATAATACATCTGTATTAATATTGTCTACACTAGCTCCTTTTTTTTAGTCTGCACTTTTGTAACCATTCTGACACTAGATCAGTTTCTGATTTACTCCTCCTAAATCATAGTCCATAATGGTTGCATCAAACCAGTTACTTAATATCTCTGCCTTTTTCAAATCCTCAGAAATTCTTATCCATCAGTATCCACACTTGTCTTAATACCTTCCTTCCCTTCCCTTCAGTTTTCTTAAATAGCGATAGAAATTTCTAGATGTATCATTCCGAATTCCTCCTGCACAAATAATATTTTTAATATACCTATCTTTAGCTTCCTGCTTACCTCCTATTAATTCCTTTGTGGCGGTAACGTCAAGCGGGGATCCTTAGTTTACTAAGGTTCTTTGTCCTTCACCTCAACTGTCCCGCCATCTACGACTGTGTGGCGCTTACCTGTTGTCGTATTCCTGGTGTTTGCAGCATTCGCCTCTTGGTCGCCACCCAGGGAATTCCACCCTGAGAATCCTATGCCTCTAAGCACTAAAACCACTTTAAAAATGTTTGGATGATTGATCGAACACCAGGTTTTAAAAATACTTCCAACTTTAATGACATAGAAAATTCTCGCCAACACAGCCTTTTAAGATTCAAATCGAACTTCGTTTTATCCTCCGATCGCAGGTTCTAATTTGGGGCACACGTGGGTTGGTCACACACACAAACAACTTACTCACATGAACTAGATGCACTTCTCGCCGCGATTACCGAAAAGGTGACACACATTTTTCACTGCTGATGTTCACACTTTCCTTTTATGTTCATCCCGGCAAGGGCACTCCACGATTCACATCACTATTCTCTTTTTTAAGTTACATATCGCGAGCAAACGCACTACACGACCGGCTCCTACAAGAACTCGCGCCAGACTCCCCGACCTCCTGAGTCGGCCTATCGGCTCTCTCCTCGGGGTCACGTGACTTGTCTCCGCCAATCACTGGCTTTCTCCCCCATACTGGAGCTAGTCCACAATATGCTCTCGTTTCAATCCTCTTAAACCTCGTAAGTGCCAATCTTGGCCCGTTACAACCCCTCTCAATTTAAAGCTTATTTTGTGAAATGCCAATGCCACAAAAATAAGGTTGAAATTCTAACCACCAAACTCTCCTACTTACAACTCTCATTCCTCACATACATTCAACATATACCAAGTACTCATTTTTATAAATTTGTTAGACATTTGAAAATTACCTATTGGCTTGTGTTGGCGATACAATGTTGCAATACAATTGTCACATCTTTGAAATACATAATTCTTACAATACAATATATTTTCTACAAGGTACATCTCCTTCAACATGTCTTGGAAGTACATACCTTCCCGAAACAACATGCAAATTGGCTCTTTTTCCTTAAAACCCTCAAGTCCTGTGAGGTTGCCAAATTTCCTTACCAAAGGTATACAATAAACAATACATACAGCATTAGGAAAAAACATTTTAAAATAGGAAACCAAAAGAAAATTACATACAAAATTAGTTAACTGATTTACACATACATTGGAACAAAGGTTATCAGAGCGTTAGTTTGAAGTGGACTTCAATTTAGGTCTTCAAAAGTAAAATACACAAATAGAATTACAAAAATGTAGTGCTCATAAAACCAAATCATTTGTACATTTTAAATGCAGGTCCAAACCACAGAAATAAGCTGACGGTCGTCGAGCAGATCCCATCTGGTTATATGTCACCTACCCTTTGAAGGAGTCACACTTATTTTACTAACATAACACACCCCTCTCATCAGTTCACTCAGTTTGTAAAATTTCATTGGATAAACTACTTATAGCGCTGTTGTGAGATGTCATTTAAAGGGTTTTATTGAAGTCACATCATATTTTCCCTTTATATCCCCTGTGTTTGGGTGAGTTACTATATAGGAGTTGCCAATTAATTTCTGTTGTATGATATAAGGGCCTTCATATAATGGTTGGAACTTCTTGATCTCTTGATTCAAGGATGAGGACTTGTAGTGTGTTTGTATAAGCACCCTGTCCCCCTCCTTATACACTGTACGTTGGCCATGTAAGTTGTGTCTTTCCTGTCTCTTCTAAACATGTTTGTGGAGAGTTTCTAGCACTGATTTTAGCCTTTTTTCAAAGTCTATTGATACGGGAGGGAATTCTAATAGTTCATATGCAATTCTTTGTGGCAGTTTCCGAAACATGACTTCGTATGGCGTTATGGATGTGGCATCATGTGGGATCGTATTGATTACTTCTTCTATGCCCTGTAATTCAAGAGCCCATCGTTTGTGATTATCATGGCAATACGTTCTGAACCAGCGCCCTAGCTCCCTCATGACGCGCTCTACCGGGTTTGCCTGTGGGTGGTAGTATGCAGTGTGTAGTATCTCAATCCCCAGTTGTTGAAGGTTATTCGTCCACACTTTACTTATGAACTGAGGTGCATTGTCTGTAAGAATTTTTTGTGGTGTGCCCATGTGTACAATGTACTCATTTACAACTTTTGAGCACAATATCTTAGCTGTTGCCCGTTTGACTGGAAAAAGTCTGATGTATTTCGAGTAAACGTCCATAATAACACATATTTGCGTGACTCCCCCTCTCGATTTTGGTAGTGGTCCATAAACATCTATTGCCAGTAGCTCATTTTTTCGGCTTGGGATGACACTGTTCATCTCACCTACTCTTTTTACATTATCTACTTTCATCTTTTGACATATTTCACAAGATGCCACTAATTTCTTTATTCGCCTACTCATATTTGGGAAGTAGAGAGTTTCATTCATTATTTTATAGCATTTGTTTGCCCCAAAATGGCCGTAACTGCTGTGCTGTTGCGTAATGAACTTTTCTACATGTTCTTCCGGTATCCAGAGTTGCCAGTTCTCACTGTCTGGGTGTCTTTTCCTAAACAAGATTCCATCCTTTAGGCAGTAACAAGGTGGCCATTTGGCGGAATCCTCCTCACCCAGTTTGTTAATAACCTGAGCTATGGCATCATCTTTCAGCTGCTCTCTCCGCATGTGTTTCAGGGAATCTCTAACTTCCCGTTCTCCTTCAACCCCTCGGATATACAGAAGTTTTGGACCCTTTCCTATTGTCTCCCCTTCATATTCTTCTAATCCTAGAGGTAGTCTAGAGAGGGTGTCTGCCACGACATTTTGATCCCCTGAAATGTACCTTATTTCATACTGAAACTCCTGTAACAGAAGCGCCCAGCGGGCTAGTCGTCCATGGACCAGTCTGCATTTACTTAAAAATGCTAGTGCTTTGTGGTCGGTGTAAACGATGACCTTCCTACCCAGCAGCAAATACCGAAATTTCTCAAACGTCCACACTATTGCCAATGCCTCTTTTTGGGTTATGCAATAGTTGCGTTCAGATTTCTTCAACAACCTACTTGCAAATGCAATGTTGCGCTGGTGCACCACTTCATCCACTATTGCTTCCTGAAAAATTGAGCTCCTAACCCGTAGTCCGAGCTGTCTGTTGTGATACAGAAGTCAAGGTTCCAGTCTGGTGCATGCAATACAGTGTGTTGCAATAGGGCATCCTTTATTTCTTGAAAGGCTAGCTGACATTCGGAATCCCAATTCCACTTTGCCGCTTTTTTATTTAGTTTCTCCATATGCGGGCTATTGAGGGCTTGCCCCTCCACGAATTTTCGATAATAATTGCACAAACCCATGAAGCTTTGCAACTGTTGCCTCGTCTTTGGTGTAGGAAAATCCCTAATTGCCTTTAGTTTGTCCTCACACGGTGTTATCCCGAGGGCGTGATGACATGGCCAAGGAATTCTATTTTACTAGTGAGGAATATGCACTTTCTTAATTTTAATGTCATGCCTCCTCGTTTTAATGCCGTGAGGACCTCGCGCAAGGTGTCCCAGTGTTCTTCAATGGAAGAGCTGGCCACCAAAATGTCATCGACATATACTTGAAGCTTGTTCAACAGTCTACTCCCCAATACCTTATCAAGTGCCCGAATAAAGTTTGCCACCGCATTATTTAGGCCAAACGGGAGGACTTTGAATTGGTAGGATCTTCCGTGGTACAGAAAGGCTGTGTACTTCCTGGAGTCTTTGGCGACCGGTATCTGCCAGTACGATTGAGTTAAATCAAAAGAAGACAAAAACTTTTTTCCATGGAAGGAGTGTAGCATTTCATCGATGGCAGGTGGATGGTCACGTTCGGGGACAAGGACCTTATTCAATGCCCGTGCATCCAATACCAGCCGCACCGACTGGTCTGATTTTGTCACTACCACTAACGGGTTATTATAGGGACTACTGGATCGCTCGATGATGTCATCCTGCAACATTCTCTCTATTTCTTCACCTACCACTTTCCTCTTTGCTATAGGAATGCTATAGGGTTTAACAAAAAATGGTTCATCAGAGGTTACTGAGAAAGAACATTCATAGCTTCTTACCCTACCAGGCTTGTCAGAGAATACATCTTTAAAGTCTTGAAGAATCTCCTTTAAGTCCTTTCTGTATCGCTCATCTACCCCTTGGAGGATCTTAGCGTACTGTTCATTACTCGCCTGTTTACCCATAATGGCGAGACATCTCTCTACCAATTTCTCACTTTTCTGATACCGTGTTCCTCTCTCTAGCCCACCTCCCCAGCTTAGAATTCTAATGGATCCACTGCTTTTCGCTCTGTATATTAGTCTCATTTGCACTGACACTGTTGATCCATTCACTGTAAATGTGAGAAGTTCGTTTTCACAATTGATTATTGCTTTTACTGAGTGTAGCCATTCTATACCGAGTATACAGTCTGGGTGTAGTCCGGGGATCACATATGCTTCTATTTCGATCGCGGTATCAGCGATTGCTCCATCTAATAGGGCCAGTTGAGTAATGAATTTGGTCTTCCCTCCTGAGGCGTTGTTGCCGTCATCCTCGGCACCGGGAAACATGGGACATGCTTCTTTGACGTTAAATCCCTGTATAATTTTTCTGAAATCCCTGAAATTTCCGCACCTGTATCTAGCAGGACTTCTATAGTTCCATTATGAATGTGGAATGGTATTACTGGTGATCTCACAAGGACGTCTGTATCATCCTCTGCCTCCTGCAGGAGGTCTTCTCTAGGGTTAGTTGTTTGTAGCATGCTCGCGATTTGTTTGTAAGCGTACGGTCCCTTGGATGTAATTGCCCCTGGTCGGACCTCATCAGTGGCAGGATCTAGTTTTTTCGATTCTCAGAACCCGACTCGTCCATTTGTTCAGGTTGGCAAAATTGTGGGTCGTTTCGCACATCTTGTGAGTGGTTGGTATCCTCTTCACTGAGAGTTGGCTGATGTGTATTCCTTCCTCCCCTTTTTCTACCTGAGCCTCGTCCATTTACCCCTCTCATTACATTAATTCCTCTGTCATTTCCTCCTTGGGATCGGTGATCCCTCCTATACGGTTGGTTGTCCTGGTTGTTAAAGTAATCATTTCTTTGTAGATCTAGATTTCTGAACAATTCCTCGGCCTTCTTAATTGTGGTGACAGTTAGTGCAGCCATAAGCTGTTGTACCTCTAGAGGCATTTTGCGTGTGATATGCGCTACTATTTCACCTTCGGGAAAAGGGTCATCCAAATAGTGAGTATAGGATAGATTTTCCAAAAAAAATTGCTGGAGGGATTGCCGTCTACCATTGAACCTTGGTCCACCCCATACTTTCCTCTTCGCTTCAAGCTGCTTGTTGTGGGACCAATACTGCCTCAAGAAATTTTCCTTAAACTCTGCAAAGGTTGTACATGTATGTAATTGCTGTTCTGCCCAAACGCGTGGTGCCTTTACCATCCGTTGGTACACGCAGTTTATTCTCTCAGCCTCGTTATAAGCTTGAAACAGCTTATATGTTTGGAAGCTGTTTATGAAGGTAACAGGATGTATATCTCCAGAGTCATCAAAATGTTCAATATTTATAGGTTCACAGGTGGTGGCTGGTATGCGGAAGTTTAGTGATCCCTGCTGTTTAATTGTTTTCAGATGCTCCTCCTGTGTTGTAACTTTGTGTTGCATCTCCTGTACTTCCCTAGTCATTACCAAAAGGTCTTGTTGGACTTTATTGCTTATTGTTAAGAGGTCTTGTTGAACTCGCTGTTCCAACTGTTGCTTAAGAAAATTGGTATTACTGTTGCAGCTCGCTTTACATTCCTGAACGCCTCCCTGGATAACTGAAGCTGTGTGTGTTATTAATTGGTCTTGCTCTGTTAGCCTTGTCTCAAAATTACTTTGGGTAGTTTCTAATTTAGATTGGAGTTGATTTGAAATTTGTGACAGGGAAGTGGACATATCTTCATGGATTTTAATAGCTAGAGCCTTATGGGCCTGTTCGCAGACATACAAATTGTCATCTATCTTAACATTTAGGGATTTATGAAGATCTGCAAGTTGCTGGGTTGTTGTTTGCAATTTTGTATCTATACGTGCTATATTGGTTTGTTGCAAGTCAACCATTGAGTCAAATTTTGAATTTAGAGAATCAAATTTGGAATCTATAGTGGTTTGCTGTGCATTCAGTTTTTTCTCTAGCGAATGAATATCTGAGGTTATACTGGCTTGTTTGTGAATCAAATTTTGAATTAATTGTGGCCAATTGTGAATTGATACTGTTCATCATCTGCTGTAGAGAATGCATGAGTGATGTATGTTCTACCCCTATCTACTGGATTCTCAGCTGTTCCTGCAGTCTGCAAACTTGGGGTTTCGTTATTCATCAGAGACATGTCAACCTGTGTTGTTCTTGTGCAACGAACCTATGGCTAGCTATGACGAATGGAGTTGTGACCAGTGTCTGTATTGGATTTGCCTCATCTGTACCGGTGGAGGTGGCTGTTAGCTCTGGTGACAGGTTAGTTGTAGGGTTCTCCTCATGGTCTTGGGTGTTAATTACCTGAGGGTATGCAATTCCCTCAACCCGTTGTGACAGATCACTGTCAGTACAATGTTCACAGTTAGCACTTGGGAGTATGGACTGCGAATTAGGTGAGAAACCTGAAAATGGGAATGATTCTGTACTATCACTGCTGCTCCCATCCCTATTATCATCCTCATTTCCCACTTCTAACTGTGAGCTATTGGGGCTATGACTCGCCATCTCCAAATACTAAAAGAATGCGTAAAAGTGGTATAGAGACTGCCTTAACTTGAAAATAATTCCCAAAAGTTCACAAACTACCAAAAGCACTAAACAACAGTATCAACTAGTTATCCTCTGAGTAGTCAACACCACTCAACATCATAAACATACCAAAAAAGCTCTAAAAGATTTTCACCCAATACATGGTCATTTATATAGATCATTGAGAAATGCAAAGATAACAAAAGATTAGTGAAGTTAAAAGATAAAAAAATTAGTGAATTAATTGTGATCTGGCTCAATAAACAAACAAAAAGCTCCAACAGATTTCCCTAAATACATCATCACTTATAGAAACCATTGGGAAATGTGGAGATAAAAATTAATTAGTAAAGTTACTTATGATCTATTTTGAAGTTCCTGTCTGACTTTTAATGTTCCGACGCAAATTACACCTTGGAAAAAAAACAATAATCAAGCCTATCTTAACGCCGAATGTAAGACCTCAGCAAAAACAAAACATGAAAATTCGGATAGTGTTCTCACGCTTGTATACCCTCACTCAATAGACACTTAGCTTTACTCTTTCCGCCTGCTGCCTTGATACCGCTTGCCGCCGTGAGTGTACGTCCATCTCGCCGCCAGCTACCGTAGTCCGGATGTAAACAAAGCCGCGCGATCTCTCTGGTGGCGGTGTCGGACACTGTTGTTGTCTGTGGTGCGTAGCGCACGCCTTCTGGTGGGAAAAGTTGGAAACCAACCCTCGCGCTCTCTCTGGTGGCGGTGTCGGACACTGTTGATGTCTGTGCTGCGTACCACACGCCTGACGGTGGGAAAAGTTGTAACTACTTTGCCGACCAACCCGCTGCTGCTGCTGCACCTTGCACCACGCGGTGTTGAAACTGTGAACTCCTTGTAGAATGCGGCCACTCAAAATTCTAACCCACGTGTTTCCAATGTTCTGATACACTTATTCACATTTTTAAATGTATGCTGGTCCTTAAGTAGATCGCCATGTGGCGGTAACGTCAAGCGGGGATCCTTAGTTTACTAAGGTTCTTTGTCCTTCACCTCAACTGTCCCGCCATCTACGACTGTGTGGCGCTTACCTGTTGTCGTATTCCTGGTGTTTGCAGCATTCGCCTCTTGGTCGCCACCCAGGGAATTCCACCCTGAGAATCCTATGCCTCTAAGCACTAAAACCACTTTAAAAATGTTTGGATGATTGATCGAACACCAGGTTTTAAAAATACTTCCAACTTTAATGACATAGAAAATTCTCGCCAACACAGCCTTTTAAGATTCAAATCGAACTTCGTTTTATCCTCCGATCGCAGGTTCTAATTTGGGGCACACGTGGGTTGGTCACACACACAAACAACTTACTCACATGAACTAGATGCACTTCTCGCCGCGATTACCGAAAAGGTGACACACATTTTTTCACTGCTGATGTTCACACTTTCCTTTTATGTTCATCCCGGCAAGGGCACTCCACGATTCACATCACTATTCTCTTTTTTAAGTTACATATCGCGAGCAAACGCACTACACGACCGGCTCCTACAAGAACTCGCGCCAGACTCCCCGACCTCCTGAGTCGGCCTATCGGCTCTCTCCTCGGGGTCACGTGACTTGTCTCCGCCAATCACTGGCTTTCTCCCCCATACTGGAGCTAGTCCACAATATGCTCTCGTTTCAATCCTCTTAAACCTCGTAAGTGCCAATCTTGGCCCGTTACACCACCTAGATTATCAGACCATAATCTAATCATTATCACAGTGATGTTCAGTAATAAAATTAAAGAGAGAGGCAATTCAAGAGGCTAGAAAGTCAGACTTATTGGTGAGGAATTTACTATGCCCCTGGTTTTCAAAGAAAATAAAAGAAGTCAGTGTTCTAATGGATATAGCTTATAAAAAGTTTCTCTTATCAAAAGAAATTGAAGGAGAAACGGCAGACAGAGAAGAGGCATGGAAGAATTTACAAAATATAAGAATGAAATAACAAAATTAGGGAAGCACTTAAAAAACTTTGTATAAAACCAATGAAAGGACATTAAAATATGTAAAATTTGGCAATGATTATTTACTTAATTCAAAAGAATTAGCAAATAAAT
This sequence comes from Vandiemenella viatica, assembly GCA_031002005.1. Lineage (NCBI taxonomy): Eukaryota > Metazoa > Arthropoda > Insecta > Orthoptera > Morabidae > Vandiemenella > Vandiemenella viatica. The sequence goes on along the minus strand of CM061919.1, from coordinate 91,137,400 downwards.
TAAATGATTTCTATATTGAAAGTATTGAGGTGTTAATAGAAAATGTATCTCAAAAACACATGAGTACGTAATGACACCCAAGATTGATAATCGCCTTAGCAAATTTCATGAAGTGACGGAGGAGAAAATTGGCGTTACAGTTCCGAAATTAAGATATATCATTGGTGTATAATATTCAAACTTCTTTGGTTTCGATGGAGTAATCAGGCAGGTTTTAAAAGGAGTGTGGCCTTTGATAGGAAGTACAATAACTTGTAACGTTCTGACTTTATTACCAGATTGTAAAATATAATTATTCTTCTTATTGTAATTGAATGTTACCATGAAAGGAAGGACTTGCGTGAATACTTTATATGAAAAAATCATCAATGCTTTTATTTAAATTACTGACATAAAATTTTGTACAAGCTTTATAAAAAAAATAATTAAAAATAAGTGAGCTTTTCTTCTGTGGGTGCAGGATATTTTATTTTCCATCAATTAAAACTCAACAGTCTGAATGTTTATTTATAATTTACATGCTTGCTCCGGGCTATGAGAGTTCTTATCTTGCAGGGTCGTAGCTGGGGTATGCTATGAACTTAAACTTCGGTTAGCATTGAGTCCTTCATTGGCTGGATATAATTACCATTTGCAGCCGTCTGCCGTCACATTGGATGACGCACACGTAACCTTATCTTGTTGCCTTGTCTGCTATGCTGTGGACCAGTTAGGCACAGTTCTTCAAAAGACGCCCTTTGCCTGAGCTTATTTGTCAAAACAAAAATAACTGTTGTCCAGATTGAGGCAGCAGCAGGGCAGCTATCAAACAGACAGTCCATCAGAAGCCAAATCGCCCGGATTTGACCGCCGGCCGACACAGAATACCCCTCTCGTTCGCCATACTACATGCAAAACAGAAATTGCAGTAAATAACTCTGTTTATCTCCTAGCATAACTCTCCCCCTCACCATGGACACTCACGCTTCTCCCCTCGCCGCTAATTCTAGGAGCCTGTCTGGCTGGCATTCCTGAAACCGGCCGCTTACACCCTGTCCACAGCGCCCACATGCGAACTAAAATATCCCACATTTATGAATTAACCCAGTTTATGAATGTAACTAACGGTCATAAGACGCATTCGTTACAAACTACTATTATTAAGTATGCATTAAACAGAGATTGTTGTCAAAGGAATTGAAAACGTCTATTATTGTACCAGTTCCTAAAGTAAAAGGTAGTTAGAAGTGTGTAGATCTTAGACCAATAAATAATTCGCCATTGATGGAAAAACTTATGAGCTTATGAGACTAAGTTTTACAAAGGAAAAATATGATCTCATACCTGAATACCAATCAGGATTTAGGGAACGGAACAGTACAGAGACAACAATCCAGTCGGTTGTATAAAATTGGTTACAGGTAATAATTAAGGAAGAGGGAGTAATAGCAGTGTTCTTAGACTTTAGGAGAGCATTTGAAACTGTTAACAGTGAATTGCTGTTAAAAAATAAAAAAATATGTAACACGTCACTGGCGAGGTTTATATTTGGTTCGAAATTCATTTAACAAAGAAGAATCAGAGGGTTAGATTCAATAAGGTTTTATATGAAGAAAGAGAAGTGAAACATGGAGTTCCACAAGGAAGTAAACTGGGTCCCTTATTATTTATACTGTAGATAAATCAACTGGCGAAAATACTAAGGAATTTTTAAAATTCACGTGTTTGTAGATGATATACTAATATAGGGGAAAATCTAGAAAAAATGATAGTGATAAATGATGAGTTAAAATTAGTTAATGAATGGTTGAATAATTTTTTTTACGTGACATGATGTGGCAAAAAAATAAAGTGATATGGAAGAATATTTTTTTTAGGGAACAGGCAGTTGCAATACATTCTGTTTTAATGACAGTAACTAAAATTAATTCGGTTCAAAATTACAAATTTCTTGGTGTAGTTACAGATAATTAGCTTAAGTTTATAGATCATGTACATTAAAAATAGGAAACAAAGGTAAATATAATATGCAAATTTTTAAAAAAGTGTTATCTAAACCAGGTAACGAGCTATTGTTTAAAGCAATTGTGCTGCCTCACATAAGATACTGCTCCACATTATTAATCATGGCGAGCAAAAGAGAAATTATGAAATTGTCCATGTAATTTTAATAACAGAATGAGGTCAGTTCTAAATAAAAGACGATCTGAAAATGTCAGGAAAATGGTAAAGGACTTCCGATATCTGTATATTGAAAAGGAAATGATTAGAGATGTATTGAGTTTTGAATACAGGTTGGAAAATGGATTGTTACCACGAAATGTGTCTAGACCACTACAAATGAATAATGAGATATAAGACAAGGCAGGCGAATCATTCCCATTCGACTTATAATTGAAGTAATAAAGCACAAAAGTGTTGCCCAAAGATTTAGCAATGTATAACAAATTACCAGAAGAAATAAAAAGGACAAAAACTGTTTCCAGTTTCAGAGAAAAGCTGGTTAATGGCTAGAGGAGAGAGAACGTATCATTTTCTTGTAAAGTTTTCAATGAAATTAACACCTTGTTTTTTTTTTATCTTTTGTTAATAAGTGGCCATTCACAAATTACGTCACACCTTGAGGGGAGGGGGTCAACAAAGTGTGACATCGCGACAAGGGGGGGGGGGGGGCGGAAAGGTCATAAACTTGGTGACATCACATGCATAATTTGTATCACTTTTTGGCTCGTGGCGAAAGATGAAGATGATGTTGACACACCGAATGTTCCCAACACTATCGAAATCAAGAATGAAGTGACTATTATGCCAATATAAACAGTATCAAGGAATGGGTTCAAAATCCATGGATACATGACAACTCAATTTTGTATCATTAATTCGATTTTTTTAATATATTTTCTTAAATGCTTGATGTATTGTCGATATAATTTTTTTAACTCGAAATACATAAATCATTTTGGAAGTGCTGTTTTAATTTATAAATTTAAAATTGCAAAATATATGACGTCACACCAGGGGAGGGTGGTCCCACAAATGTGACAACCTGTGTCTTGGGGGGAGGGGGGGTCCAAAAATCATTAAATTCGTGTGACGTAATTTGTGGATGGCCCCTAAGATGTATGAATTATGATGTATCTATATTAGCCATATGGCATATTCTATTTAAAAATAAATAAATGTAGGATTGTTTGTTTTCCTTAGATTTTTGTACAAACCTATCGCGCGTGGTACGTAACATCTGGTGTGCTGTGTACAGCACATTCATACTTGCAATATTCAATCTGTTTTGGGGGAACGTTCAAGCTTCATCGTATATTACATCAGAAACACTATAATATACTACTTCCTCCATGGATATACTGCAGAGATAATGCTGCAAGGTATCAATTGTATGGTAATAGCTGTATTTCACTGTTAACCAATCAAAAGCCGTCTTTCTACCGTCTCTGATCTACTTTAATTTGAATAAGGATTTAGCATTTATTATTTTAATTTGATTCTGTGTTTCTTATTTAGTTGGCTGCTATCCCGATTGTTTTGCGGATATGAATTCGAAGAAAAAAGAAAAGAATCAACAAATTAAAGTTTTTGTAAGAGTGCGGTAAGTGCATAATAAAAATTGTTTTGCTACCCTTCGGTATGATTGTATTTTTAAGGGGATGGTTGTTATGCTAATTTTTTCCTTAACAGGCCAATGAATGATTCTGAAAAACAGCATAACACCCAATGTGTAACAGATGTTTGTGGCCCTAAAGAGATTAAAATTTACGAGAGACCTAATGATCGAAAATCAAAAACTTTCACGTTTGATCAAGTATTTGGATCTTCCACGAAACAGGTATGAGGCTTTTTTTATGATCATTTTTTTTTGCCAAATTTAAAACTCTACATAAATTTGCTAGGTTACGCAGTAGTGATATGATTTGGCAGATTTTTGATGTTGACAAAATACATGTCTCTATAAACTCTGTTCTTGCAGCTTGATGTTTACAAGCGTGTTGTTAGTCCACTCATTGAGGAGGTTTTATCAGGTTACAGTTGCACAGTTTTTGCTTATGGACAGACTGGAACTGGTAAAACACATACTATGATTGGAGAAAAAGGTGCTGTTGGCTCTACCTCCGCTTGGCAATCAGTAAGTGTATTCATATAATATTTTGTTAGTATGTATTTTGTATGATGTAATAATTATCAATCCTTGCAACAGTGTTTCAAGCTTATAGGATTTTATTCTTTTGTGATATCTAACAGATAATTAGAATTAGTTAAATTACAGTTGTCATTCATTGAAAATTAGTGTAAGGGGCTTGAAAAATGGTTTGCTGGTCATGAACTCTAGGAACTATCTGCTTCACAGTGTTTTGTTGATTTTCTGAAAGTAATGTTCCACTGCTTTATGCACAGTAATTGGCATACACCGTTACATGGTATATATTTAAGTCAGGGTTCTAATGGTTAGTGTCAACTATGCAATGGGTAGTTATGAATTGTGGCTTTATTTTTCTATTTGTGATCATTGTGTGCCATCCATTAACAGTTGCGAATGACTTGTCGTTGGCAAATTCTTATTGACAGCGTGTTTGTGACTAAGATTCGATTGCATCAGTACCACTTTCCTGATTGCTGAACGTCGATTTATTGTACGGTTCCTTTGTGCAGTATTTCACAAAACAGACGTACAAATTACAATGTACTGGAGTTTACAGTGCACAAAAAAAGTGCTAATTAGATCTGGTCCAATTTGCATCAGAACCTAACAGAATTCTTAAGTATCAAGTTGTTTTTTATTTTGAGATCTGTATGAGTACATGAAACAAATTAAACCACTTTACACTGTACAAATTGATGACACAATAATATGGCTATATTGCAGAATATTACGAAGATAGGTGCAGGATGGGTTTAATTTTAGATTGTGATACCACTATCACTACTATATTCCACACAGGCATCAACAATGTAAACACTTATGTTGATGTTGTTTATGATGTCACTCTGTTTCCGAGAATGATGCATAAACGGTAGGGGCCTACTGTCGGCTACAAATATTACCTACAGGATCTGCACAGAAATTTTTTTTGGGACAAATTAAATATATTTCAGGTAATAGCCCAAACACTGGGACTCATCAAGGAATACTAGTTTTTGTCCTGAAAACTGTTGTACACGTTAGTTGGGTGATATTATTTAATATATGTTGCTCTTGGAACTGTAAAATATATCAATTCTCAGAAAATTGACTCTAAAAGTGCCGTACCGTTAAGCCGCACGCAACTGGGAAATGGCATACGGCGATGTATAATGATAACGCAAACGTTCCTGCTTCACCTCTGTTCAGGCGGTGCTAATAATTCTGCTCAAAATCATGGGCATGGTAGCTCAATTTAAAAAAAAAAAATTATATTCATTAAGCTACAATGGGCAGCTTCTATGAACATTATGGTCCAGGCTGCATTGAACCTATTCACAAACGCTGCTAATAATTCTGCTAAAAAATCATGGTAGCTCAAAATTTTAAAATAAATTTCAATTTTTGAATCAGCCTGTCTTTCAACATATCAAAAACCACCGCTGCTTGAAAATAAAGAAAAATTAAATCTTTAACAAATTCAACAGAGTTTTGTTTTAGAAACAAAAACTATGTGCCATTCTGGTACAGGCTGCATTTCAACCTCAGATTAAAAACATTTATAAATATTAAATTCATTCAATCCTATGTTAACACAAGAATACTGCCGCTCTTTCATCATAAACACAACTTACGTTAATATTACCGCAACCTACTTTCATAAATGTCAAAGGCCAATGCCGTAGAAAATTAGCATCCCAGACCTAACACATGCTTGACAATGCAATATTTATTATCGTTGGATGACGCATGTGTGTACGTAATTATGGCGTCTATTGCTTGCTTACGATTGAAAATTGTAACAATCTTTTTTTTTTTTTGTATGCGTGTGCAAATTCTTCCATGAATACATTTTTAATGGCTGTGACAGCAACATATTCCTAAATAATATCGTTCCAAGAACGTCTGCATGATTGTTATACGTCGTTATAGTATATCTCCCGGTCACACGCCGTATAACGTAATATCACTTTTTGAGTTAAGTTTGTAAGGTATGTATAAGTTTTACAGCTCTAAGAGCAACATATATTAAATAATATCACCCAAGGAACGTGTGTAACAGTTTTCAGACCAAAACGACAGTTCCTTGATGAGTCCCAGTGATTGCGCTCTTGCCATATTTCATATAAATTCATAATTGACTGGAATCTAAAATTAAACCATTTCATGTACTTCTATATCCAGATAACCAAAATTACATGGATAGCTACAAGCATTGGTAAAATAATCTGCAGTTGAAGCACCAGATTTATTTTTCCATAAAACATCAATTACTACATTATGTGTTCTTGACATTTCAGCATCTCTCTGTTGCAAACAGTCGCAATAAATTAATGATAGAAATTTTTTTCCCCGAGTACTTAATGGTAGATGTGTCTCGCCATGTTGATTGATAGAGATCGAATGCTTCAGCTGTATGCAAATAATGCATTAAGTAGCTTTTTAAAAAAATGTAATCCTTTTCCAGGCTACATTTCAACCTAGCCACAGCCATTGGCCAGGGGGGGGGGGGGGGGACCAGTTTAGATTGATATGATCCCTGTACCTACAACATTGTAACAGTATTGCGATCTATACGTCAAACCATTTTGACTTAATTTTAGATGATACCACTAACATTGAAAAATATTATTATTAATCATAAATAAGTATGGCTATATTACATATGGTTTGTCCCCCCCCCCCATGAAAAAAGAAAACTATTTTCACTTACATTTGTAGCTAGCTGTCTGTGTATTTACTATATCACACACACAATGATCTCAGATGTGACCGCAGCAATTTGTGTCTGCGTCGTTGCTGTCTATGTTCCAGAAAGTAGTGGTAGCGGATTGTGATCTAGAATCAACCCATGGCAGTACTATTTTTGATTCCTATTAAGTGGCCTTGACCAGTGGAATATCATTCTGCTTGAATAATGGACTTTAGCTGTGACAGTTTGTTTTAATAAAAAAAAATTAATTAGATAATTGATTTTTTATAGAATTATATGTACAGTATAATAGTTAGTAATTTAAGTGAGAAGGCTATTTTTTTTTTTTTTTTTTTTTTTGTGGTTTTAAATTTAAAGGGTAATGCACAGTCATTAAAACAGTTACAAGTGCTAGAAACATAATCGTTTAGAATAACTCTAAGGCCGGTTACACACTGGGCGGTTTCGTCCGCTCCGGAAATTTCTCCGTCGCCACCGTTCAGGTAGTGGCGCACGCAAGGGATCAAATGGGAACTTACACACTGGGCGGAGTGGGAAAACCCGCGGTAGCGCTGCCGTCGACCGAGCGCTGCCACTACATTCGACGGTTGTTTGACCGCCCCATTCCAGACAGTGGCCCATGTGGTCAGATGGGCGCTTGCACACTAGGCGGATTCTAACCGCTTGTGCGTTTTCAGTCTGTGTAATCATTTTTTTCAATTTAAAAATCATAATATGAGTTAAATGGTGATAGATAATGATCTTCTTATTTCGTTAATTGAAGCTATACCAGTATTAAGAGACAAAACAGTGGTTTCGTTTAAAGATCGGGATGCTACCAGGAATGCTTGAGAAGAAGTGTGCCTTGAAAGTGGAATGATTTTGATGAAATGGAAAATTAGGAAAAATGCCTTGGATAGTAAACTATTGATCACGTATTTACATAAATTTTTACACTTCAACTAGAAAAATATTGAATCACATTTTATAGAAAGATTTTGATGTTTAATAGTATATAACTGTGTCTTTATATCTTAGATATTTGTCAAGGAACACTTTCAACATTCTAAATTCTGTCGCTCGACATTGTGAGACCTTTTTTTGTTCTTTTCCTTTTTAACACAGCATTGATGAATACAGTGAGACAAGTTGTTTAGTAAATTCGGCATTATCTTCTCCATTTACTTTCGATTTTTCTTTGTAGAGTAATAATTTTTAAAACACTCAACATATTACAACTTAAGCAAAAATGTTTAACTAATCGATTGTGCTTGCAAGAATAAAAGCAATGTAGATTAAACTCAACAGTGATGAGTCGATTACACAGTGAAGTATATGTTTCAGTTATAAATAAATGTAAGTATTAGCCATTATATGGCATAGTGTGTTTTTCAAACATTTCTTGTACACCTATTCGTATTCACCTAAAGGAGTTTTCATCCTAATTAACATAAAAAAAATATAGGGGATTGGAATTATATAAAATTAAATGTTTATCTATAATAGTTCCATGAGAAATCTGCTTACTTCAAGGTGTTTGCCAGCATTTCCACATGTTAAATACCATTCATCAACTAGGTACTTCTTCTTTAAATGCCGTACTTAGTTTCACAAGCAATTGTGCAAATAAACATCCCAAAATAACTGAAAAACTTGGTGTACGTCGTTCCTCAAATATTCTTTTCTCCTTTGGTTTTACCTTTTCCTATTTCTATGGCGACTGAACCATCAAAATAACAATTTTAAAACCGAACTATGAAGTAGTAAACACCAAATTAACTTCTAATCTCACAAAATGAAACTCGAGTCATCAAAAGCAAGGTACTGACGCCCGACCACGTCATCTTTTACCAGCTCTTCATAGCTGCGGAGGTATTACCGCTGAAATAGCAGCAGACATTTTACCGCTGAATGTGTAAACACCTCAAATTCTATAGGCGGCAGCGGTCAAGTCTCCGCTACGGGAAAAACCGCCCAGTGTGTAACCGGCCTATGGATATGTGCATATAACAATTATATAATACAAATAATTTATACATAGCTTGTATTTTTCATGGTTATACTGACTGGAGGAAGTTTGAACAACTACTGCCACGGACACCTAAATTTTGAGCAAGTACAGTATTGTCTCTGTAGTGCCCGTAGGGGTCTAGTATACAAGTGCCAGATATGTGTTTGATGAACCCGAGGTGCCCAAGCTGGAAATGTGTGGGTGCCGTAAGTTTTCCACACGGTAAACTCCTTGCATGCTTCATCAATCACCATAGGGTATGACGGTGGAACGTTGTGTGTCTAGGAGAACGGGGATCTTGGCTTCCTGGCAGATGGCGAAAATGGAACAAACATATTTTTTTTAAAAAAACTCCAAGGTTTTACACATGCCGAGGAGGTGAATGCATCATGATGACATTCACTCACTAGCGTGTGCCCTCAGGGGCACCTGTGCACTCCTGTTGTATTTGCCCGGTGGGTATGCAATGAAGGTACGTACCACTGCAATATTCCTTCTTACTCATGGGACCAAACATTAACTCTAACAAATCTAAAATAAAACAACAAAATAAATTCCAGTCCTAGTGGATTGGATGGATCCCTAAGCACCCACAATTCTAAGAAGTGGATCAGAGTTAATAGCCCTCCTGTAACAGTAAAATGTATTCGCTAGAGAATACTTTCATTGTAATCTATAGGATATACAAGACATTTGAAAAGTGTCCCACTTTAACATTAGCTAAGGTTTGGAGGGTATTGGTAACTTAAGATCTATTAAATCTGAAGAATGGTATGCTGCTGCTGGAAACATCAACTAGTAGGCATGCATGACAACTCCTTAACTGTGGGAAGATCGGAGAGTTCACTGTTAAAAGTGAACTGCACAAAACCCTGAACTGTAGTAAAGGCATGGTCACCTTGAGTAACATTATTGATTTAGGTACCGAAGAATTCGTTAAGGAGTGGGATGATCAGAAAGTGGTTGAGGTGTCAGATTACACAGAAGGTAAATGGCAGTCTAGAAAAGATGGCCACCTTCGTCCTTACGTTTCACACGCCAATGTTGCCCAAATGAATTAAATCAGCTTACATAAACCTGAATGTATGCCCGTATGTTCTGGACCCAGTGCGGTGCTCCAGAGGTTTGGACATACAAATGTATCATGTAAGGGCAGTTCCACCTGTGGTAAGCATGGCAAAGGGCCACATTAGCCGGGTGTCCATTGTACGTTACCACAGGCATGCGTCAACTGCTCTGGATCGTATCTGGCCTGGAGTAGGGAGTGTCAAGTTTATCTTGAAGAATGCAAGACACAGGAGTCTAAGACCAAAGAGATAATATTGTACGGCAAAGTGAAGAAGGACCAAATTGCTTTCCTCTCCCGTTTTCTCAACTAGTTTTGTTAAGATGGTTCAACTCCCATCTGGAAAGAAAGTGTAGATACCCAGATGTCCATTGCAGACATGAGCAGCGATGTGCTCATTTCCATGCAAGTGTGGTGCGAAAACCACCAAGGTCACAACATTTAAGACTGCGGATGTTGGTAACAATAGGTCTGTGACCTCGACCACTCTGGCAGCAGTAACAAAGGCTCCACCAGTGATCGCAGTAAAAGTAATTGCATTTCCAGTCCTACCATGTCCAGTGCAAATGGTAGCCACACCATCTGCTTCTAGTGAAAGAGACCAGAAGATCCGGGACCTCAAGTTTAAGCAGATGGACCTGACTCGGTTCATGAATTCCTCCTCTTATTCTCCTCATAGGCTACCTCGTAAGGAGAAGAAGAAAAACAGGCAGGTGTTAGTGGAGTCTACTGAGCCGGTGATGTCTGTCTCCTTCAGAGAGATACGAAACTTAAATGCTGGTGGGCGAGGCTGGTACCATTCCTCAGCTGAAAGTGACAGAGGACCCACCCGAACCGGAGTGGGTGAAGATCAGCAGGTAGGATGGCTCCCATACTTCAGTGCAACATTAACCCTTTTACAACTCACAGAGAGGGGTTACAACTCTTAGCACAATCTACTCCTTTGGTCTGTCTCAAAGAGACACATTTTAGACCAACCTGTGTTAAGATGATGTACCATATACCAAAAGGATGATACCAAGGGTGTGGATATGTTTGTCCAAAACACTGTCCACTCTGAACTTGTAACTCTCCCTTACAAGCAGTTAAAATACATGGACTGTTATAATTGACTTTATGCTCTTTACATTTACTGCTGTGGTCACCAGTTGATTTCGGTCAAGTGGCTGACATCTTACGGTAAATTTCTTGGTCTTTTCTTCTATTCGGAGACTTTAATGCACATAATGCATAGTGGAGTTCAACAACTGATTTATACAGAAGTCTGGAAATTTGTAGATTACTGGAGCAAGAGGAGGCATGCGTCCTTAATACTGGTCAAATCATGCACTCACTACTGCTACTGCCATGTCCTCTGTCATTGATCTTTCTTTTTGCTTTCCTTTGATTGCGGACTCCATGCGTTGGGAGATGGATCGTGACCTTAATGGAAGTAACCACTTCCCAATATGATTGCACATAGAGTTTGGATTTGGAGAAAGAACTACGCAACGAAATTGGAATATCAGCAGAGCTGATTGGCAGTTCTACAGCAATTCAGTCATTCTTGAACAGCATCAGAACATTGAAGAGAAGGTGAATCATTTCATACAGAAATGATTCACTGGATGGCTGATATTTCCATGCCTTGCAGCTCCGGAGCATTGTGCAGAATGTCCATCTCTTGGTAGGAACAGAGAATGTCGTTCTGCTGTACAGGGTCGCACAAGCCATGCCTCGGTTTAGGTTGCACCCAACACCTGATAACTTCGCCGTGTTCCGGATTGCAAGAACTAACGCATGTTGTGTTACTAAGGAGAGCAAAAGGTCATGGCAGAACTGTTCCACAATGTCGTCAAAGATATGGGAGTCCATCAACCATATATCTGGGAATATCTGAAATGTAGCAGAAATGATACCAATCACAATGGATTATATAAAAAGATGCAATCGTATGTGAGTAGAAGAATTAAGTGAATTCTGCTACTTGGGAAATAAAATTATTACTGATGGCCAAAACAGGAATGATGTTAAATGCAGAATAGCACTAGCAAAGAGAGCCTTCATGAAAAAGAGAAATCTTTTAATTTCAAATATTGATCTAGGACTTGGAAAGAACTTTTTAAAACTGTGTGAAGCACAGCACTGTTTGGTAGTGAAGCATGGGCTTTAGGATTATCAGAAAGAAAGAAAATTGAAGCGTTTGAAATCTGCTGAAAATTAAGTGGACAGAAAAAGTACGAAATGAACGAGTTTTGAAAATGATGGGCGAGGAAAGAAGTTTGTGGAAGAAGCTTGGAAAAAAAGAAGAGACAGGTCATATTTTGAGACGTGCGGGATTAGTTAGTTTGTTAGTGGAGGAAACAGTCAAAGCCAAGAACTGTAGAGGAAGACAGAGATTAGAATATATGAAGCAGATAATAGAGGGCGTGTGTTGTAAGGGGTATGTAGAGATTAAGTAAATAGGTAGGGATGGAGAATTTCATCAAACTAGTTGAAAGACTGATGAGGAAAGAAAGAAAGTGGGGGGGGGGGAGAGGAAATATAGTTATTCATTTTTCCTTTAGAAACGTTCCTAATACGCCATAAATAGAATAATTGTTGGAATGGTTTTAATGTTATTTCTTTTTTGAAGTATATGGTTGCATAGTTCTTAGTTTTGTGTATTTCTTATGACTGAGCTGTGAGTTAGTGACTTGAATTCAGTAAGGTAATGGAAGTAATTTGTATATGTTCAATAAGCGGTAGGATAATGGGGAATTAGTCACCGAAAATGAGATAGAATAGGGAAAAATAACTAGTAAGTTACCACAGATGAAGGCAGGAGGACCAGAGTAAAAAATATAAACATTCACAGTATTTTGTTAATAATCTTACTCGTGTAGGAGGAGAGATGTTGCAGGGGGAAAGATGTGAGAACAAACAGACCCATTACATGAATTCATTTGGTGGGTCGGGATGTGCCTACATTTTCTACCTGCCATATGTCTCGTCTCCTACATGATCTGTGGTAAGTGATGGATTATTTTTCGCTATACAATACAAAACATTCATTTTCCATTGATCCAAATATACGAGACTGGCTCTGCTGGGATGTGGAAAGTTGTCAATTTACTGAAAAACAATTGTATAACAAAATAATACCTACACCAGAAGATGTACAGTCATATCATACATGTTACATTAATTATGTCAGCTACATTTACAGAAACTAGACAGTTTATTTTGTAGATTCCTTAGAAACAAATTCTTTGACAGAGTAGGAGTTGTCGATTAAAAATTCTTTCAATTTTTTCCTGTATTTATTCTTATCATCTGCTAGACATTTAATGTTTGTTGGGAGCTTATTGAAGATGTGTATTCCTGAATATCAGACCCCCTTTTGAACAAATGACAATGACTTGTAAGTCTTGTGAAGATTATTTTTACTTCTAGTGCCATAGTTGTATATTTTACTATTTGTTTCAAACAAAGTATAATTTGTGATTACAAAAGACATTAATGTGTACAAATACTCGGCCACCAACGTTAAAATCCCTAACTTCTTGAACAGCTCTCTACATGAAGTTCCATTGCTAACCCCACACATAATTCTTATTACTCGCTTTTGGGCTCTGAACACTTTGTCTCTATGAGTAGAATTGCCCCAGAATATTATTCCGTATGACATTAAGGAGTGAAAATAAACTAGCTGCCTCATATGGATATCACATATAGCCGAAATTGTACGAATTGCAAACGTGGCTGCATCCAATCGCTTTAGTAAATCAGATACATATACCTTCCAATTTAAATTATTATCATTATGCAAACCTAGGAATTTCACGCATTCTACCTCTTTAATGACTGGCCTGCAAATTTTATGTGTATATCTGGTGATAATCTGTAATGTACTGAATTGCATATACTGAGTTTTATCAAAGTTTAAAGACAAGCCATTAACTGTAAACCATTTGTTAATAAGGTCAAAGACATAAATTGAAATATATTATGTACATAAATCTGAAGGATTTTTAATTCCTATGTTTGTGTCATCTGCATATATGACAAATTTTCAGTTTTTGATGCAACATAGGGTAGATCGTATACATATATTAAAAACAATAGTGGCCCCAATATAAAACCCTGAGGCACTCTGCATCTGATTAATTCCCACTCAGAAAACAGTGTACCACTTAAGGCAGCCTTAAAATTCTCCATTGACACTTTCTGTTTTCTATTTAGAAGGTAAGAACTAAGCTTTTTTTTTTTTTGTATCAGAATTTTATGATCTACACAGTCAAATGCCTGAAATAAGTCACCAAAAATTCACACAGGAATTAATTTATCATTTATTCTTTCTAAAATATTGTCAGTGAATGCAAATATAGCTTGTTCTGTTGAATGACCCTTTTGTAAACCAAATTGTGGTTTAGTTAGAATTTTATTATTTTTAAGGTGTTCATAGACTCTATTGTACATTGCTTTTTCAAAAACTTTAGAGAAGGCTGTTAGTAATGAAATAGGGTGGGAATTTGATACAGATGACTTGTTTCCCTTTTTATAGAGTGGTTTAACTACAGCACACTTAAGCCTCTCTGGAAAGGTACCCTCAAGTAAAGATATATTAAACAGATATCTAGTATATTGCTTAATTCTGTGGAGCACAGTTTAATTAATCTACTGCAAATCCCATCATAACCACTTGAGTATTTGTTCTTAAGAGACCTGATAATTTTTCCCATTTCTTCTGGAGTAGCTAAATTTACAGACATAGTGTTAAATTTTTCTTGGAAGCCTGTTCTGACAAAATCCATACTTTGTTTCACTGAGCTATTGGCAGTCAATTTGTCAGCATCAGATAAAAAATGTTTATTAAATATACCAGCAATTGAAAAATTAGATTCTACTGAATTTTCTTTGATAAAAATGTCATTACTGGTTCGATTATTTTTTCATATTTCTTTTTTTACAATGTCCCATATTGTCTTAATTTTATTTTCAGAATTACGAATTTTCTGTTTGCATACTTTTAAATTCCTTAATAACCTTTTTCAGTATTTTGCAGTACTGTTTGTAATGTTTTTTAACATTAGCATTATGACTGATCCTAGAGGCACTATATAAACTCCTTTTACAAATGCACGATGTTCTAATGCCCATAGTTATCCATGGTTTTTGTTCCTTTCGAGAAGCATGACACTTTTTTAAGGGGAAGCAACTTTCAAAGTAATTTAATACAATGCTACTAAAAATGTTGTATTTTTCATTCACGCCTTGTGCACTGTAAACATGTTCCCAATCAGTGGTGTTGAGGCACTTTCTAAAACAAGTAACTGATTAATCATTTATTATATGCTGAAGTTTAAAAATATTACTCTTGGAGCTAGTTTCTATTGAAGTGTTGATAATTAATAACTGGACATCATGATCTGAATGTCCAATGATAAATGGCTTGATTGTATTTGTGACCCCAATTAATCGTTTTGCTATCAGATCTGAAAGAACCCCCTTCCCTCTACTATTGAGGTGTAGGCCATGCCTAGTATAACCCCACATACCAATAGCATCTACAGGTACCAAGTCCATGCCAAAGCCAATATCAGATATAAGAAACCGTTCCAAATTCACTCGCCTCACAGCAGAGTTCATATGTGGCTTATCAAAGCGTCTCAAGACTGACATCACACTGACCCAAGTGTGACATGTTGCTTCTGCTATTTTCTCCAGGTCATCTCTAATACTATACCTATATTCCTGCCTAAACTATTTCCCGCTCCTTCCACTATCTTGATTTGTGAAAGCCATACACAAAGAACCGATATATTCTACTACCTGAGCAAGACTAGTACTAGGTTTGAAGAAATTCATCACCTGGAAACTTGATCCTAATTCTTCCTGCACCAATGGGCCAACACCTCATCCATGACTACTACCTAGCAGCAAGACTTTCTTTTTCCCTAATCCTTGCCTACCAGGCTTAACTACACAGCTTTTCCTACAAGTCTGCTGCTTATTCCCTACACATACAACTACAGAAGGCTTATCCCTGTCTAACTCTGGCAACAGGGCAAACCTATTTTGCACCCCAACAACAAAAGAATCAGAAGCCCTTCTTTTTCTAATTGCCCTTTTCCCTGTTACCAGTTCCCAACCATCTCTGTTTCCCTCCCTGCGCAGCCTATCCAACTCCTTCCTAGCATCTATCAGTTCAGCCTCAAGAGCACTAATCCTTACCTCCTGTTCTAATATCTTCCTACAGTACTTTTGAAACAGTCTGTACAGAACCATGGGAGAGCCTCTCCAGTTCCCCATTTTCAACGCCACTACAGTTCCCTCCCCAATGAAACCATTTCTCACACCCATCACAAAAAACTCCCGTCCACACTAATCTATGGCAATTTCCACACTTTTCACTCGTGATTACAAGAAACTAACAAAAACAAAGTACACAATGCGAGAGAGAAAATTTGTGTAACTTAACCTTACAAAGAACTTCTAAATTAATTCACAAGTAAGCTTTATCTAAAGATATTTACACTCTTTAACAAAAATCTGAACTAAAGCCTAGCATTAAAAAATGTAAACAGACACAGAAAATAAACACTGAACAGACCACAGCACTAAATCACAAATAATTTTTTTTTTGCTCGAATAAAAACACTCCCTAACACTCACAGTAGTAAAACGTATCACATCTTATTTCAATAAACATTAATAAAACGTGAAACAAAATCCAAAGAAATTATTTTATAAAATGCACTACCTTGTTGAAACTTGGCTGAAGTTACCATTGTTTATCTTTTCAGGATGCACATGCAGGCCTTATTCCAAGAGCCATTGGACATCTGATTGATGAACTTAGAATGATGGATGCCGAATTTACTATAAGAGTATCATTTCTCGAGTTGTATAATGAAGAACTATGTGACTTGCTGTCTCCTGTTGATGATTCCAATAAATTAAGGTATATGGCCAACAGGAAAATAAAATTATATAAATACTTTGTTATATATAGACAATACCCATTTTATGTGCTGTTGGATGTGTATGTGAATGTTTGGCACTCTGCTTTGTTGGCCATAATAAATTTATTTTGATATAATATACTATTAATTTTACTGTCACTGAATTGAATCTTGTACCGCCCTCTGTGTCCTGCATGAAATAGGATTTGAAAATTGTTTTTGAGTTTCAATTATCTGAAAACTTGTGATTTTGTCTCGAGAAAATATTTTTAGATGAAAGGAGAGGAATTTGGTGGAATTTTATGTTTCACTTTTAAGCTGTTTTGGTGTATATTCATATGTATTCAACTTTCTCTGCAACAGCTGTGTTAAAAACAATTTTTTGTATTATGAGCTAAAGTGATATTTGCAAATAAATGGCAAAAAATGAAATAAGACTTAGACGTTTTAGGATGCCTGATAGAAAATTATGAGAACATTTTAAATTTTTTCCTATCATTTCAAAATTTCTGCTTAGTTCCAACTATTATTCATGAAAAGGTTTGGTAACATGTTAATACGTCAGAACTTAAAAAAATTTCCTATTGGTCTGAAATTTGGTGCATATGTTCATTAGGTGTTAATATTTGACTAAATGTGTAAAAAGTAAGCTCCAAATATGTGGAAATTAAGTAAAATCACTCTGTTGTTTTTCCAGGTGTTTCTTGCTCTTAATTCTTGGTCCAGGCTGCTGTTCAACCTAACCATAACTGCTAGTAGCAAAAAATTAAACCAACGTAAATGGTTTGTGTCGCCGATTGGTTATGGTGAAAACCATATTTTATCCTGAAAGATAGGCTGCCATGCAGTACAGCTTAGCACAAAATCCTATATATCATTGATTTTCCGCTTTTTAAGTAGCTGCATTTTACATGTGGAAAGCAGTTTTTATCTAACAATGAAGACTTTAAAGTACTTGGAATAAATATCAACAACTATTAATGTGTATTTCTTGCATAATAACCTGTATGCATCTACCTATATTTTGAGTGATTTTGCTTCGTTTCCACATATTCGAAGCTTACTTTCTACACTTTTAGTAAAATATTATTGCATAAGGAACATTTGTACCAAATTTCCGACTAATAGGACAATTTTTATAGGTTCAGACCTGTTAACGGGGAGCCAAAGGTTTTATTGTTTTCTAATCTAACCGCTAGATTTAGAAAAAAAGTAATATAAAATATTCAGGCACACTGAAACAAAACAAAAAAATTTTGGCAGCCTAGTTCTTGGTTTTAAACTATCACTGTTCAAACCATGCAATATTAGTTAACTTGGTTTTTAATAATTATTTTCCAAACTGAAGGATCTGAAGTTTCTAGTTCGTTGTTTGCACTGTCAATACTTACTATACATCCACTTTTTTTCTTTCCATTAGAAGTTGCTTTACAATTTAGAAGGTGGCAGCAATATTGCTGCCTATATTTTATTGTTTTCTCTTACATTTCTGACTTCGGCTTAACTTTGATACTTTTCTCATTACTAAATTGACATATACCTCAAATATTTTAAACATTTACTTTTTGTATTTTTTTATTTCTTCTCTTATTTTGCATTTTATTTCCAAGCCCTTTTTTGTATTTACCATTTTTTAAGGTGGATCATTCTAGTAGGTGAACAATTTCAACTTTTTTTTCCAATCCTTTGTTCGGTCTTTCATGTTACCAGTTAGTTATTGAGTACTTTGAGGTATGATGTTAACTTTGGTTTTATTGAAATTGTTTCAAATGGTTGTGATTGAATGTAAAGAGGATTAATAGTAACATTTTTGCAAAGGCATTCAATCGGACAGCAGTGAATAAAATAGACATCTAGATGAAATAAAGAATAACTGAAGAAAGAGAGAAAAGACTTCAGGACTGTGGAAAATTAAATGAAGAAAAGAAATAATTTATGAAAGAATTTTAAATGGTAGTGTCTGATATTAAATGTAAGATTATACGAAAAGACTAGCTGACCAGGCAATGCTTCGGTATTGCTAGACTTCAGTAAACATAGAATAAACGAGTGGATATGAAAGTTTGTGTTCAGTAAAAATTAGATATTTATGTAGAAATTATAATTTCTGTTTCATTCAGTTTCAAGTTTATTGCAATGGTCTTGGATGTACAATGTTTTTGGTGATTCCAATCAGCATATATACAAAAAAAAAAAAAAAAAAAAAAAAAAAATCTGAATTTGTTTTGGAGATATACGCTAAACACAGAAAAGTTACACGTGTAAATCAGTCCTAAGAGGCGTGAAACGGGAGAGCAGGTGCAGTTTTGTAAACTAAATATAAACATCATTTTCACTTATTTTAAAGCAAGTGTGTGCAAACTTCCTTCGACATAAAATAAAAATTGTAGATTTGTGTATTGTCACAAAAACTTTAAAATTCAAGTTTGAATTTCTTGGTCAGCATTTGTCCGATCGTAATCTGTCTAGTGCTATTTAACAGGAAATAATGTGTACTTTAATAATGTTGTTATCTACTTTGTCTAATTTCCCCTGCATCTTCGAGATAATTCCAAAAAACTGAATGGTTCCAAGGGTAAATTTTTCTAAATTAGGGTGATAGGGAAAGTGGTGGGTTTTGTAAACCGAAGATAAACAGCATTTTTCTCTTTGCTTTACTTTATACATGTGCAAAGTTCCATCCACATTGAATAAAGTTAGTGTAAGGAATATTGGAAATTAAGAGAGGAGGGAATAGAGGGTATGAGAGGTTGGGATTTTGGAACGAAATGTAGACTATTTTTCTCCTTGTTTTAAAGTATAGGCTTGTGAAGTTCCATCGATATCGGATAAAAACTGAGTATGTATAAAGAATATTGGAAATATATAAGAGGGGAGGTAAATGAGAAGAGGGTTTCAGTTCTTGCAATCTGAATATAGACCATATTTTTCTGTTTGTTTTATAGAATACGTGTGCAAAATTCCATCAAAATCGGATAAAATCTGTGGGTTTGTCTAAATTAGGGGGATGAGGGGTTGCGTTTTTGGAAACCATATATAGGCAATATTTTTCAATTTGTTTTTAAGTATACGTGTACAAATTTTTGTGGAAATCGGACAAAATCCATTGGGTTGTTTAAATTATGGGGTGTTATGGGTAAGAGGGGATGGTTTTTGAACATTTTATTTCTTAGGAATCACCTCCGAAATGCTCGCGAGAACCCGCCAAAGTTTCACTGTAATCGGATCAACGTTTTAGGAGTGCATAGAGGACAAACAAACTCACATTGATTTTTATGGATAAGATTAAATTGTCATTTTCAGTATTTTCCTCGCAATTTTTCCATTTTTTTCTCACCGTTTAAATCTTCCCTGAACTTCCACAAATATTTTAAGATCAAAATTAGCCAAATCGGTCCAGCCTTTCCCGAGTTGCTGCGAGACAAACTAACAGCAATTCATTTTTATATATAAAGATAACAGCATCATTTTTTTCTGATTGGATATTGGTTCTATTTTGATGATATGTTGATTCAATCAATTATTTCTGCTTTAAAATAGCGCATACTAAAACTAATCTTATGCATTAACAATTATTTCCAATTTCTTTCGTTTTCAGTGACGCCAAATTACTAATGTCATTATTTCACCCACATGTAAGTAATTCCAAGAAATTCAAATGTTTCAAGAATCGATCTCGATACAGTGAATGTATTGATGTGAATGTGACAGAAGCTATTATTTATGAAAGGAATCATTAGCCAAATTTGTGGTTAAGTTGAAATGCAGCCTGGACCAGAATGACAATTCACTCGCTTTGTTAGAGCATAAGGCATAATGGATTTAGTTTTATTATTCTTTGCACGGTGTAGCATAAGGTTTTAGGATGCAATTTAATTGGTTCAATGTTGCTATCGTCACTAACTCAATAACATGTTTAGCAATAAACTTTGCTAAATCAGGGTTACGAGACTTATTTAATAGAAAGAATAGTTTATTTTACTGGCTGTGGTTTGAGTAGCAGCCAAAATTTTGGGCAATATTACTGAAGAATATTTACACATTATAGCCACCAAATATATATTAATCGTATAAAGTGTATCGAAACATGGGTAGTTCCACACAAGTCATTATGAAAGAAGTATGTATTGTTATCTGTTGATATTTATGGTAGCCTTTTTTCAGGCATCTTTCTTAGAGTAGTAAACAGAATTTCGTATCACTAATGATATGTAAGGAAGAAGTATTGGCTTATTAACCGTGGCTTATTGTACGGCGTTCAGCGATCACGAAGACATATTGTTCCAGAGACATACTGCTTATCTGTCTACCAGAGACAATCTATGACTAAAACATTAGTAATCCAAGGCATTTCGCACGGTAACTGACCTGTAGCGATGCAAGTCAACACTTATTATGGTTGATTCACGCATTCCGTTTATTTTAAAGCACTGCTGTCCAGAAAACTGAATAAAAAAAGTAAAAAATAAAATGTAATCCTACGTTTTATCATGTTTTTGCGCAAGGAGTTCACGTCTGAAGTGCATAATGATCCCTGCCTACAATTTTCCATATTTAAAGGTTTTTTTAATTGCTTGCTCCTTCCCACGATACGTATAAGTCATTAGCTATTTCCACAGATTTGGTTTCGGACCATTAGCTCAAAAAATTTGAAAACCTCGTCCAAATTGCTGCGGTAGTTTGTGCGGGGCTCCCGTTCAAATAAAGAGCTTGCTTACAGACTTATAGTATAGATGTAACTGGAAGTACAAAATTCAGTAAATGTACAACGAACAAATAAATGAATGTTTAAATGTAAATTTCACTGTGAATGTCAGTAAATTAATCCAAGAAAGGAAATAAAGGTGGGTAAATATATCTCTTTGCAGGTTGCTGGAAAGTATTCAGTAAAATTAGATGAGCCAACATTGATGTTGTCAACAAAGAAAAGTACACACAAGGTACTCACTGTTACTAAAAACTATAAAGCATTATTATAAGTTAACAAAGAATAAAAAAAGTTTTTATGAAATTTCGTAGAGAAAGTTACAAATGTATAAGTATGGAGCTTGGTGTTCCCAATTGCAAATTATTAGGAGGTGTTACGTATGTTGGATTTCCACACGAGAACCTGAGAGGCTGTTTATCCATTTTCTGAATCGATAATGCCCCCATCGACCCATTCATAAGAAACTGAAGTATTTCTAAGGGCAAAAGTTATTAGATAGAACGTCCATCAAGCTCTAGAAAGACTGCTGGTTTGAAAATGACAAACATGTAAATAAGTCATAGATTGGGAAGTTTGTTTGCGTGAGTGGTAATCCACAAAATTTGGGATAAATTGGCAAATGAAACTGTTTCAAAATTGAGAGAAGGGGAGAGTGGTGACTTATCAATAAGATAGCTAAAATGTTGTTCAGTAAACTGAAATAGTGATTTTTCCCATCCACGTGGCCAATTGGAAGTGAGTTCCTGTTTCCAAGATGCCCATGTTTAATGTAACCCCCACTTCCCCTTCCACCCTGTAGTATGTCAGCAGCAAGTTGACTTTGGCAATGCAGGAACTAAGCCGAGGCCAGGTTTGTCTCATTCTTATTCTCATGCTATTCCATTCCAAATCATGTTTCAGTTCTTTAAAGTTATGCTAACTAATTGGACTTGCAATTCTCATAGTTTGTGGAAGTTAATGTAAGCTAAATTTATTTGTATATGTTGCTTTTTACAGACTTTATGAAGACCCCACAAAGAAAGGCTCAGTTATCATAAATGGGTTGGAGGAGGTCATCGTCAGAAGTAAGAATGAAGTTTATGAAATAATGGACAGGGGTCACAGAAAAAGACAAACTGCTGCCACGTTAATGAATGCAAATTCTAGGTAAGTGTTTATTGTTACACATTAGTTGGTAGTGATTGTTTCTTTACTATAAATTACATGTTGAGTTACGTGACTTGAGCGTGTGTAACATAGTAGTATATTTGACTCATTGATAGTAAAATACAATATCGTATTCTTGACCAAAGCCATAATGCCTCTCATTCCTAGAGAGATGGTAGAATAACTAAGAAATATTTATGTAAAAGTCCCATGTTTGGGAGAATTTTTTTAATAGGATTTAACTTAATACTGTTGTGATTCTGACAAAACAATTTTCAGGTAGCAAAGGCACTATTTTTCTTCTTCTTCTTCTTATTATTATTATTTTAAAAAAAGAAATATTTAGACACTATGACAAAGGGATTTCAGATCCTTGTTTTATAATTATGCCAAATAAGAGATGCATCTTGTTACTAACGTTATTACAGTATTCAGGGATGAAGAGAAGACTATTGGTACAAGTGTCACGTCTCAGGGAATTTAAGGAAAGCTGTTAAGAGTTTCAGGTAATTAACATTTTTGGAACAAGGAACATAACATGGATATATTGAAACTTACTGCTTTTAGAGAGTGGAACATTAGAAAATATGAAAGGGCATTAAAAACCTTAATATTTAATTACAATGCTTCACTGACTTAGCTTAATATGGTGGGATGGATGCATAGATCAGTTTTGACTGATATTGGATGAGTAACTTTTAAAGAGTAATAATAAAAATTAAAATAAGCTAGAAGTAAGGAATTTTTCAGTAATAAAGTTTTTGATATAGAAGTAAATTTTGAAAGTGAAAACTAATATTTCAAATTTGGATGAAGATGTTTACTTCAATTAATTTTTGTGTCCCAATGAAGACAAGCGAATTATTATAACAAAAAAGTGATGATAATATTCTGAGCTATGCAGTGTCAGTCAGGTGAAGTTTTTGAAAAAAGTGGAGACTTTGACCGATTCCAATAGGCAAAAGACAAAGGCACAAGGCTAGCAATTCCAGCTAAAATGGTGCTGTTGTGGTAGTAAAAGCTAAAAATATGGCAGCAGGAGAGCCACTTTGTGCATTGTGTGAATTGAAGTGGACGGGTAAACATGGCAGTGTGCTTTTCATGTGGATGATGATAATAGTGGAAAGCTAGACTGGGAGTATTTATTATTTTTCTTCGTTTGTCGTTCCTGCCTGGTGCCTCTGATTTCTGTAGTTTCATAATTATCTTCCAACTTTTTTTTCTGTATATTTCCAATTTCTTCATAACACATAATTGTACAGGTTAAACGTCCTGTATTTTTCAAATCCATTTATAAAACTGACTGGGTGGATACTTCCGTGACCCGTAAAGTTTTGTACATCAAAATGCTCGGTTAGTCCTTTGGGTGAATGTTCACTACATATTGACTGGAATTGCTGTATTAGTTTATCTTCTGTTTTCTTTATTTCCTCAAATCTATCATTGATTAATCAGTAAACGCCTTTTGGTGTATGTCTCCCAATAGTTGATGTACAGTGTTGCAAATGAATTAAGTCAGAATTGAATCTGTCACATGTATCCCCTAACGTCTCCTATGTTTTATGTATATTGAATGTAGTTGTAAATCCATCACCTTGAATCTATCTATAATCTGTTTTTGAATTTCAACATTTGGGGCTGTTAATTTACTGTGTAGAGATAATGAAGTTTCTTCCATTTTATTGTGATTGTGTTATGCAACATCTGTCCTGCAGCAGAACATTTTGACTTACATGCTACGACTTTGTTGTACAAATTATGAAGTTTTTCATGCATGTCTTCTATTGCTGAATGAAAATCTACCGACCGTTTCTCAGTCGCGACAGATTGGTGTTCCAGTTTATTTGACTGTGCTTCTGTTTGAGCCTTCAATGATATAATTTCAAATCATCGTTAATCAAGTGGATTTTTTAGTTCAGAGTTAAGGTCAATGGATTGTGGTTTGAGTTGTCATTTAAATTTACTGAATTGGGAGTTCATTTGTGATTTAATATCAATAGATTGTGATTCAATTTTTGAATTAAGTTTAATAGAGTGTGATTCAAATTTGGAATTAAGATAACTGAATTGTGAGTACAATCCTAATAGAAGAAATTTTACATCAAATCCACTCCTTAAACCTAAAGTCTTTACACACTTTCACTCAAAGGTGAGAACCCTAAACATGGGCGTTAATGTTCTTGCACATGTTTTGGAGTGCTACTAATGGTTAAAACATTGTAGCTACTGGAGACTTGAAATTACGTTCTATCCCTACAACTAGGCTGTCAGGAGCATTGCCTGTCACTCGGCCACTATTATCATTCATGATTATATAAAAATAATATTTTTCTGTTTGACTAATATTCTCTATGCTAAATAAATCAAATGATTAATGTGTATTTCCACATACGAAACTTTTTACCAACTTGATAGACTTGTACCAGTGATTAAATATATTTTAAACTGTTATGAACATAAAAAATATAACTTGGTGCTATGTGGATATATATATAAAATTGTAAGTTACAATGTATACTTTGATTCACCCTTGCTATATTATTTGAGACAAAAATAAAATTAGATGTTGGTGAATTTGTCCAAAGTATTTGTCTTGGATGATGCAGGAACTTAGCTTGTTCTTGTGTCGAAGTTGGCAGCAGTGGAATGTTGTATCACTGGCTGCTCAAAATTCAGTCAGCTGCAATCTTCTTGTATCTTCAGGTGCTCTGCAATTGCGAACTGTAAATCCCACGTAGTCACTGTTTTGCTTAGTATTTTGGCCCGTGAAATGCCAGGCTATAAAGCAATATTTTCATGCGTCACCATGTATTATTTCTTTTTGTGTGTCGTTCCTGCTTGATGCCTCTGATTTCTGTAGTTTTGTAATTACTTGTGGAAAATAACTTTATTCTCTTCAAACACGGTCGCCTTTTCTTTTTATTTATTTTTATAGAAAGCATCTAACTATGAAACGATGTACAGGGTCCGGCAATAAAATCTCTCTCATTTTAATAGGTTGTCACAGAGGAACTAGATATGATTGAGAATAATTACTTTTATTTATGAAAAATTATAATTTGCCGTTTTTAATTATTTGGTTTTAAAAATTATTTCTGCTAAATGACGTCCTCCATTGTTGACACATTGACGAAGTCTATCACGAAAGTTCTCCATACGTCTTTGTGTCATTTCTCTTGGAATAGCTGCCACTTCCTGGGTAATGGCCTCTTCAAGTGCTTGCAGTGTTGTGGGATGATGTGTCCCCAAATAATAAAATCACAAGTCAATAAATCAGGCAACCTTGAGGGCCATGTGATGTCTCCTCACAAAGAGACAAGATGCCCAGGAACCAACTTGTGCAACTTTTCCATAGAACGCTGAGGGGTGTGGGATATTGTTCAGTCTTGCTGGAAGAACACTTCTTAATCTTCATGATCTGCAATAAACTGGTTTAGCCCAGGTTGTAGGAAGGTCTCTAGCATGTGACAGTAACGGTTTGAATTAACTGTTACCGGGTGGCCACCTTATTCGAAAAAATAGGGTCCTAGCACAAAACATTCAGCAACAGCACACCAAACTGTCACATGAGGGCTGTGTAGTGACTGCTGATTAATTTCACGAGGGTTTTCTCGTAGTGGAAATTCTGTTTGTTTACAGTTCCTGATAAGTGGAAATGGGCCTCATCTGAAGAAATATTTCTTATACTCCTATCAGATAATCCCACGGCAGCTACATCTTTAAGTGCTGAATCCATTGGTGATTGTTGCACAGACATTCTCACACATGCCACATTTTCCAGCATTGTTGCAGTCTGAGGACGGTCTGTAGGTATTCTTTTCAGTGCTGAACCTGTCTTTCTAATGTTTGACGCCCACAGTTGGCACAATTGTGTTGGCAAGTTCGAATCGTCTCCGAAATGCTCGCTGAATACTAATCACAGAACCACTGTTATGAATAGATTCCTCCACAACAAACGCCTGATACTCACCAAGCCATGCCATGGTGCACACTGAAAATGGCACATACACCGCTTTAAAACAAAACACACTCCACGTCCGTATCCTCTCTACAGCCCGCATGCCGGCTATGTCAAATACGGTAGGTTTTATTGCCGGACTCCAGAGACTTTCCTGGCGTATTGATGAAATGAATTTTTCACAGGAGTTCAACCGAATAGTGTCATAAAGACATTTAGACAGCCTGCTCTGCTGTCTTCATCATGTCTATTGCTTCAGGTATTTCTACCTGAAAATCACAAACTAGACTGTCTTAGCAACTGTCGAAAATCAGACCACATCTACTGATGTTTGTAGAACTGTCCAATGGCAGCACAGTAAAAGCAGACAAAGATCTGACCCCTTCTACTGATGGTTGCCAGGCCGCCCAATCAGCGCACGGCAGAACTGGAATGCATGATCTGCCAACCAAGGGTATCGATGTTGCGGACTGCGTATGGAGCTATACCTGGAAGCTGTATGTGCTGGTAAACTTAATCAATGTTGCCAGTTTGCATCCATTATGCCTTGTTGCGATTATTTCTCTCATTCAAGTCGGAGATCCCTAATAATTGGTCTCCAGGCTTCGTTCAGAGTCCGCTGTCCCTATTGATGTTATCACTCAATTGTAGTATGTCTCTCCAATGACTGTGAGTCCCAGAAGGAAGAGACCCTGGCCAGCACCACCGTTTTATCAAACTCAATCCTATATTCTTCATTGAAAGCATGTTTAGCTATCGCAAACTTTTCCACTTGTACCGGCCTTAGGTGTCGTTTGTGCTCGGTAATACATACAGTGATTGTTCTGATGGTCTGTTTGTTGTAGACTTTGCTGCATTCACATGAAATAAATTCTATGAATTCTTAGGCCTATATCATCCTTAACCAAGTGCAGCACATCATTTTTCTTGGCAGGCGGCCGGAAAATGCTTTTTATACCATACCAAGAGTCTTCCAATCTTTCCCGATGTGATCCCGGCATTTGGGAGAAAGGCAAGAGTTTTCGATGGTTCATCTTGTTCAGTCAGTAATCTAGGTGGCTTCTGAATAAAAGCACACTCTATCTGTCACCGAGAGTAGCCATTCTGTTCAAAGACAGGCCTCAGATGTTTCAACTCCATCGGTAGGCTCTCACGATCAGAAATGATTCTTGCTCTGTGTACCAGTGTGGCCAATATGGAGGTCCATTGATGGTAACTGGCTGCACCCAAGTAACGCTCAGTGTGGGTGGGTTTGCAGTACACACTATGTGCCAGAGATCCATCAGATTTGCACTTGTTTGAGATGTCCAGGAACGGGAGGCACCTGTCATTCTCTACTGCTTTCGTAAACCGTATTTTGGGATGGATCCCATTAAGGTGGTCAAGAAATTCATCCAGTGCTTCCATACCGTGTGGCCACACTGCTGAAATTGTCATCTACCTAACGGTAGAAGTAGATGGGTTTGAGGGTAGCATTCTCAAGGGTTCTCTCTTCAAAATCCTCCACGTAGAGGTTAGCTCCTACTGACGAGAGTGGAGATTACATGGTCACTCCATCGGATTGTTCGTAATACTTCCCTTCGTACATAAAATAAGTGAAAGTAAGTATGTGGTCAAAGAGGTCTACATACTCGGCTCAAAATGACGGCGAATCAATCCAGAGTGTCCTTTACTGGCACACGGATTAAGAAAGATGCAATGTCAAAACTAGCAAGGATATAAGTATCTGAAACTGTTAAAGACTGTATGGTTTTCACAAATGCAGCCGAGTTCTTGACATAGTGGCCACAACGCGCCACAAAGGGACTAAGAAGACACATCAGATATTTAGCAAGCTGGTAAGTCGATGACCCAATAGCACTGATGATGGGACGTAAAGGCACACCCTGTTAATGGATCTTGGGTAAACCATAAAGTCTCGGTGGTCACGGCGAGACCATTGAGACTTAGCAGTCAACAACAAAACATACGCACAAACATAACAAAATCTCAAGGAATCTATATATAAGAACATTTGCATAACATGGAGTAAATTATAAACATGTGATCGCCTTAAGTAGTAGATAGACTGTAGTTTTTTTGATATTCAGGTTGGTTTGCTGAACAATTTCATTTTGAACATATTTAAATAAAAGTTAAGCTTTAAGAAATTTTAAATATTTTTCATTCACTAGCGGTATTTAAAGCTAAACATTAGGGCAATTTCTGAATTTCAAATAAATGGTGTACTAGTGATTGTCTTGGAAAGTAACCTGCATCTTAAATAGGATTCGAAATAGTTTTCAACATTAATACTGTGCTGTAAACTGATACCTGTCTGCTTTGAAATTTATACATTTAATTGAATTTATTACTAAACTTGAGTACAATGTTTATTTTTGAAACCTCCATAAACTTTGTAAATCTTCGTTAAAATCTCAATTAGTGATTTGATAGGACATGCAAAATTTTGTTATTCTTTTTGTTAGTATAGTTAGTCATAGATTGTATTAAGATCTTCAATAACAATAATCAAAAGCCGCCAGCAGGCATAGGACGCTTGGATTTGCATCTTTCATTGTTTATTTGGGCTTGAGGATTTAGAACTTCGAGGAACTTCCGGAGTGTGAGGTTGGAGCGTACGCTCCTGGAGTGTATGATGAAAATGGTCAACACTTCAGTCACATGCACCAAGACTTGGAGTGTATATGCCATGTTATCCCGTGGTGCAAAGAGTTTCTGCCGGGTTGGAAAATTTTGTTGACTCTCCTAGCTGACATCATCCAGTTTTCACATCATTGTTGTTTTGTGAGAATTGACTGTATTTATAAGAGAGATTAACATGTTATAAATGAAATCGGAGAAACAGAGAAATAGCATGTACCGTTCTATACGTTTTTGTGCAGAAGGAACTGTAAAAACAAAATATAAAAATATTGCTTTGAAGTAGAGATCAATATGGACAAATGCTCTTCTTGAGAGAGCTTCGAAAAAATTTCAAATATTATCTTCGATTGGATAGTTTGATATTTGATTATATAGTTGGTGGCTTAAAACAACCAAAAAAGGAAAAATGTACAGCTGTGAAGCAAAGCATAATCACAGAAGGAGGTTTTGTCAATACGTTCAAATTTTTAAAAAAAAAAAAAAAAAAAAAAAAAAAAAAAAAAAAAACAGCAAAATTCCCACTAGACTTACAATTTTTTTAGTAGTGTTTCTACAGTTTCTTTAAAACTATATACAAAATATTCTTGTGATTTATACTGCTTCTGTTACAACACTGCAAGCTTCCCCCAAAACTTTAGACTCCAGCATATTCATTTTGTTCTACATTGGATGAAATAAGAATTTCTACTAATTCTTCTGGATACCAGGTGAATGCTAAAAGATCAACATTTTCTTTTTTGCAGAAACTGTCTATGCTACAGAATTCTACTAATTTGTCATATGAGCGATATTTGGCTCTTTGGTATAGCTGGTACTCACTTTCTTCTAACATTATTTTTTCTTTTGGTCCTTGCCGCCTTTTAACCTAACAGGAATAGGTTTTAACTAACAGTTTAGGCCTCGTGGAAGTGAGGTTATGTTGCTGACACTTAACGTTAGTGTGATACAATAGTCAAAGTTTTGCTGTGAGGTTTTTTTATGTATTGAATAACATTTTTCTCTGAAATATAACTGTTTTAAGTTACCTCGGAAAAACTTTGAAATAAACAGTGAGATCCAGCATATGTCAAAGTACCCGAGTTAACTTTCCACAAACTGAGAACTTGTACAGGGTTATACAAATTCTACTAAATTATCTCATTATCATACTTTCAAGTATTATATTTGTATACATTCGTACAGTCTTCATGAAATCACAGAGAACTTTGAACAAAAAATGAAGGAGTATTGTTGCATCAAACCTACAACGAACATTTAAACACTAGACACTGTTAGATCTGCACAGCAGTTGTACGCATTCGGAATGTGCTGCGAGTCTCTCTGACTACCGAGCATTTACACATAAAGGATTGATGCATGAACCTGGAGCGTATGCTCCAAAACCGTTGGAAACCATTGAGTGTCTAATATTAATAAATGTATGCAGTACTGTAATGTGGAAATCTTCCCCTCTCACTTTTAACATTACAAATATTGAAATTGTATAAAATAACTTTAAACCCCCTTTTTATTGAATGAATAATTGAAATGTCTGATATCATGAAATTTTGCATTATTTACCTGAAAGTTTTGAAAGTGGCATCATATAAATAAGGTATAAATTATATCTATATTTATTTATATATGATATAAATGTGTTTGAAGTACCTGAATGACAAGCTGCCTTTACAATAAGATTTTAAATTTCTAACAAAACATCACTGATAAGATTTTATCATTTTTTGTTCATAACTGCCAGGTTAACAAAATGTAGAAAATATATTTTCTTCTATTTCCAGCAGGTCACTATTTTCTTAAACTTCAAAATTGTGTTTAAAGAAATGTAACTAATTTCACTGAGAGGAATTGGTGCGCACGGGCAATTCTTTTTTCACTTAATTATTTCATTCATGCCCTTGGAAGTTTCTATACTGAAGAGGTTTATGTACTAAAAATTTCTTACCCCATGATGAATATTCAGAAATTGCCATCCTTTAATCAATATTTCTTACTCCATTAAATACTCAAGTGAGAGCTGATAAGTTAGCTGACTGTAATCTGGGAAACAATTACAGCAGCATGGGAAGGTGGATTAAGTCAGCAAGTATTAGATGAACCAATGAATTACACTACAAATTGATTTAATAATTAAAAAAAAAAAAAACTCAAAATACATTTAGTCCAATTTCAAGTAGTTTAGGAAGGTGATAAAATGACAGTTTTGTGTGAATAAAAAGTTAACAAAACCTTTTAAAGAAGGCAATGGACAAAAGGCCACACTTAGAGAGCAAACATTTCCTATAAATGAATACATAGTTTCACCTAAGCAAATATACATTATCATATACTATCAACTGAGTATGGAACAAGTCAATGATGAGTGTGTATTGCAGTTGGAAGTTGGATATTATAAGGAAGCAAGCTGAAGTAATGAAATAATGTTCAGATAAAACTTAAAAAGTGAACTTGAGGTTACTTACAACAAACTAGAGGTGGAATGAAGACAAAACTGAAGGGCTTCGTGCACCTTACCTTGATGGCAGCGCCCAGGCAACTTTGTATATCTCGCACAGATCTTATCGTCAGGAACAGTGGGCTGCCATTAGCACTTTGGCCAATCACAATAATGCGATTGTGACATCGAGCTATAGTTCTCCCTGCTACCAACTTAACATAAACACTGAGCGTGGTGGTGTAACGGTTAGCGTTCTGGCCTCTCATTCGGGAGGACGGCGGTTCGAATCCCTGTCCGGGCATCCACATTTTGGTTTTCCATGGTTTCCCAAATCACTCCAGGCAAATGCCTGGGATGCTTCCTTCAAAAGGCCATGGCCGAATTCCTTCCCATTTCTTGACCCCATCCTTTCCTGTCTCTAAAGACCTCGCTGTTAAGAGACGTTAAGCAGTTAAAAAAATCGCATAAACTATGGAGGATGCTGAAAGCTGGTCTACCATGGAAGTTTCCAGAGGCTATGTTGGTGAACCAATGGTACACAGGATTACTGCCTTTTAAGGTATTCCACGTGCCATATAATTTAAATATGCATACAGCAGTCTGACTCTGATGTCTGAAGCCAACTTATGACTCGTATAAATAAAGATAAAAATTTATCCTAAGATTCTTAATAAAAATTAATGCTGTACTGCATAAGTATTGAAGTAATATATGCAGTGCTGCAATTTTCCAAGGTATTACTGCATTCAGTTACCTTTTATGGTTATTTGTGTATTTATCAAATAATAAAAAAAACAAAAAAACCATAATGATCTAATATCTGTAGTTTCCCATGGATTTTATTGTTTAAAAGCGTAGGACTTAGTTTTAAAAAAAATTTCATGTATACTTTGTGCACTGTAAACACAATTCCAGTTATCAAATGCAGGTAATTCCTAGAATTACTTATGAGTTTATTACTCCCTGAACTTTAAAATTGTTACTCTTGTAACTGGTTCCCATTTACATGCTGATCATTAACAGTTGCAAAGGACAGCCAGAATTGTTTGCGGAATTTGCTAATATTTACCATTGGTAAGTGTGGTGATACAGTAGCTGGAATGAGATTAATTGGAAGATATGAAATGGGTGAATAGAATAGTGGTAATGTATGAGGCGAATATTCGTATCGAGGCTTGTATTAATAAAAATGACTGGCCATAAGACGCTCCATTTCAGTGATAAGAGTGGGAAATCTTTTGCAGTTAAGGGACTCAAAGAATGGAACAATTTACCAAAGAAAATGATTAACAACTTACCAGAAAGACAGAAAAAATTTAAAATTTAAATTCATAATCAAAATAATAGTTGGGTGGTGTTTTGGAATAATTGATCTTTATACGTGAAAAAAAAATATATATATATTAATGGAGTCGAAAAGTAGGCATTTGGTGTGATTGCCACCAGGGCATGTGTTGCATTGCAATTAAATATAATGTTGGGTTCAAGATGTGATGAGATCAGTTGTCTGTGCTAAATTTTAGTGACAAACTATAAGTACCTTTCAATTATCCAATTTTTTTTTTTTCTTCCAGCCGCTCTCATACTGTATTTTCGGTGACAGTTCATATCAAAGAGGCTACTGTGGATGAAGAGGAGCTTTTAAAAATAGGCAAACTTAATCTTGTTGATCTTGCTGGCAGTGAAAATATTGGTCGCTCAGGAGCAACAGAGAAACGTGCCAGAGAAGCTGGGAACATCAATCAGTCGTTGCTAACACTAGGTCGTGTCATAACTGCCTTAGTAGACCGTGCTCCGCATGTTCCCTATAGAGAGTCTAAGCTGACTAGACTTTTGCAAGAATCTCTTGGTGGACGCACAAAAACCTCAATAATTGCAACTATTTCACCATCATTGGCGATATAGAGGAGACACTCAGCGCACTTGAATATGCTCATCGTGCAAAAAATATACAAAATAGACCAGAGATTAACCAAAAAATGTCAAAATATCAGCTTCTCAAGGTACGTATTCATTTTTATTTTAAAGGTAAAATAAGCATGTGTATTAATGAGAAATTGAATAAAAAAATTCACAGAACAAAATTAGTTGAGATACACTGGAATCTTTAAAACATCAGTACTAGGTGGACCGAGCGTGGTGGGTGAACGGTTAACTTTCTGGCCTCACATTCAGGAGGACACGGGTTCGAATCCCCGTCCGGGCATCCAAATTTGGGTTTTCCATGGTTTCCCCAAATCATTCCAAGCGAATGTCTGTATGCTCCCTTCAAAAGGGCCATGACTGAATTCCTTCCTGTTCCTGTTCCTTGTCCCCAGTCCCATCCCCCTCTAATGACCTTAGCCGTCGACGAGGCGCAAAGCAATAAGTTAAAAAAAAGGCTGAGATTTGAATTTTGTATTGTAAATTTTAATAATATGGTAAAAATTAGTCACTATATATGGTAGAAAGTGGACGTTTTTGTAACACCTTGTTGTTTACCCGGGAGTAAGGATTGCCACCAGTTACTATTACTCTCTATCATTAAAATTTTGTATATAACATACCTTGTTCAATTTTGCCTGGATGCCATCGAAAGTGTCCTTCCAAAATTTTCAATAAACATTTAGAAATGTAATTGTTTGTTTTATTTATAAGGAAATTTATATTAATTTTATTTAATGACACTTGTATTTATTGTTATCAACATAAAGGAAAGATTATTTGCATTGATTAACACATATGACAAGAAATTTAAATCTATATAATAAAATTTGATTTAGTAAACGATGAAATGACAGATCATGAACGAAGTCCGACTAACTCAAAATAAAATCGGAGAGCACAATTCTCTACAGATTTTCGCTTTCGGGTACAATGCACCACACTTTGACTCGGTTTGTTCTGGCGGAATAAAAAATTGTGTACTTACCATCTAGTTGATGTTTATATTGTAGTCAGTGCTGTCCGTTCTTCTGGGATTTCTGTGCACAACATACACAAAGCAAAATTCAATTGTCGCACTATGTTTACACTGGACGAGCACTTGCTTTGGAACACATTCGATGATTATCCTTTCGAACGGCGTCTCCCTGGCCAGCTGCAATCTTCTCCTCAAAACGAGGGTTTGAGCGTGAAACAAGAAAAACGAAGCTTGTCTGAACTAATTATCAAATAATAGTGTTATACTTCCATACATACACGCACACACACGCTCTGTACTTCTCGCACCGCTACCACGGGCGGACTGCCCCCATTGAAGGAATGCGGTCCCCTTATCTCCTTTCCCATCTCCAAACACCTGCACTCACTACAAAGGGTGCTGCGATGGTTGCACTGCGAAATAGTCCCTGCTGCTCACACCGATCAACGCTTGCTAGAAAAATATGAAGCTTCCGGGAGCTTCATATTCTAAGAATTGTTTCTACAAGCTCAGCAAGGTACGATTTGCTTCAATGGTGTACCTTATCCCATTGAGTGACATATTGCTTATTTCTTAAAGTATACTACTGGTTCTGTGAAATATTCTTTTGCTGAACTGATTATCATACCAGTCGTGATTTAGATTACGATTATCATGCGAAGCATTCCTTTGCCTAAAGTATACAGGCTATGAAATATCTGCCCTAGTGAATAATGCTTTACCAGTTTTAAACCCCAGAACTATATCTGACTTTCCATAAACAAATTTCAACCATCAAAACACCAAATAGCAGACAGATATGGCCCATCTTTCCTTGCCCATTTCACACAATTCCTTGCATCCATTTATCTTGTTCTCTCTGGTAGTAATCGTTTCATATGTCATATGTGAAACTGCACATCTTGGGCCTCTATAACATGTTCTTAAAATTATAGATGGTTATGGTTTACAAATAGTACTGTACCAACTCTCTAACTATCCACGTATTCCTTCAAAATGAAACACTTGCAGCATATATATACATAAAGGGATAGCGAAATGAACCACCATTTACCTTAGATGATGGTATCATGGGGTGAACACATAAATAAACACAGGAAAAACAATGGATATTTCGAGACTTGGCTCTTTGTCAACAGGAGATAATGAAGGAGGGAGTGTGGTGTTCACCCCATAATACCATCATCTAAGGTATACACACATTTGTTCCAATCAACAGGCCCTTTAACAATATGCCAGCAATATCTCTGAAGCCCTGATTTCCCGCAATTATCCACCACATTTAGTTCACAAACAGGTTTCACGTGCCACATCACAACCCACTCAACCTATCAATAATCTACAACCCTCTAAAACCCACCATAGCCCTGTTTTGATCACCCGTTACTTCCCAGGCTTGGAATCCGTCAACCGCGTCTTGAGACAAGGTTACGACTTCCTTCGAGCCTGCCCTGAGATGAGAAACGTTCTTCCTAAAATCCTCCCTCATCCACCCAGAATCTGCTTCAGCAGACCTCCAAACCTCAACCAACTCTTGGTCCATAAACACGGGGCTCCCCAGCCTGCAAGACAGCCCCAAGGTTCATTTCCTTGCAACTGATCCCGTAGAAAATTATGCAGTATGCATCCGCCTTCTACCACCTTTACCAACCCCGTAATTGGGGAAAGCTTTCCCATCACAGGACTCGCCAGGCGTGTATCCTTCCACCTTATATACCAACTCACTTGCAACCATTGCCCAGCCTCCTACATTGGACTCACAACAAATCCACTGGCCATCGGAATGAATGGACACAATCGTTACACACTCAGAACCCTGACCACCCTGTATCTTATCATGCCACCACGCATGGTACCAACATTTTTAACACATGTTTCTCGGTCCGCGCCATCAGAGTCCTGTGAGATAAAAGCAGTATTTCGGAACTTAGAAGGTGGGAACTCGCTTATCAGTAACATCTGGCTACCAGACAATCTCCAGGTCTAAATTTAAGATAGCACCAATTTTCCTCCCACCCATCCCCCTCACCTCCACCTTCTCCCATAGAACCCACGCTCACCAGAGCCTATGTTTGTAGATTGTAACATTGAATTTTGTTTATTTTTAATTTCAAATTTTCATATATTTTGTTTTTCAGCTGTTTGCACATATGTCCATTGCTTAATAGGAATTTAGGACCATTAACTGAGATCCATTGCACTTCTGCGATGGGTCCCTATACTTTATACTTTCTATTCATTATCATTTTCCAACCTATGCTTTTCTACCCCCACCCTCACTTCCCACCATGTTGTGTCCCCCCCCCCCCCCACCAATAACTGCTGGCATTGTAGCTTACGCAGTTGGCTGCCAGCCACCAGCGTGTAGCCTTCCCACTCCTACTGATGAAGAGCCAGGGCTCGAAAATTATGTTCTGTGTGTTCATGTGTTGTTTTTTTTTTGTTTACTAACGCTGCAGGAATCCTCTTGTATGGTTTTATCCTATTCTAATGTTTACATATATATATAGGTAACAATGAAAGGAAAGAAATGCCGCGAGGCAATATTTACATGGAAAAGAAAGGGAAAATACACCCAACACTCACCAAAGTTGAAGGGAGGAGGGCGGCAGCAACACAGAACTGCACACAAACAAAGAAAAAACAATATTTCGGGTGAAAATCCCCTTTTTCAAGTTAACAGGGAGGTGGCTGGTCTTGCGCAAGACTTGCGTTGGACGCAGCCACTGATAGAACGGAACAAACCGACGGAGGTGGTGGGGGCAGCAACGATAATATAACCGCGAGTATACGAAAGATTAAAATTATAAACAAAAAATAAAAAAATTATTATAAAAAATTAATAAAAATATAATAGTTATTAAAAATATAAATAAATAATAATAATAATAATAATTGAAAAATAAATAAATAAAACTATTGAACTATTGTACTAGCCAGTGGTGGGTGTATAGGGTGAGGATGGGAGATGTTAACGGAAATTAAGGCCTGGGGGATGTCTAGTTTGAAGGATGTGTTGATATGCCAATTCCCACCTGCGGAGTTCAGATTGGGAGGTAGTGTCTGGAAGGACTCTAATGGCTCTTACTGTGAAGCAGTTATTAAGGTCACGGGTATTGTGAGTACTGGCATGGTGAGCAACGGGGAGGTCCAGGTTTTGGGAGTAAACTGTCTGTCTGTGACCATTCATTCTGATGGATAATGAGTTTGAGGTCAGGCCAATGTAGGAACTTGGACAGTGGAGGCAGGTGAGCTGGTAAATGAGATGGGTGGTTGTACAGGTGGCATGACCTATTATGGGGTAGGTTTCACCAGTAGTAGGATTGCTATAGGTAGTGGTAGGTGGATGCATACCACAAGTTTTGCAACGGGGTCTCTTACAAGGGAAGGATCCAAACGGTGGTTTAGGAGCATCGGAGGCTTGATATTTATGTACAAGAATGTTTTTTAGATTAGGTGGTCTGCTGAAGGTGACTCGGAGTGTGGTGGGAAGGATAGTGGGAAGAATGTGGCGCATTTAAGGAAAGGATCTAAGAAAGTCATAGCCCAGATGAAGAATTTTGTTTAGCGATTCCAGGCCAGGAAAAAACTGGGTGAGAAAAACAGGGTTCTTGTTGGCTTTAGGTCGTTTGTGTCGGTGTGGAGGACAGTCCCTGACCCTTGATACTTGGTTTTGAATTAGTTCTGGAGGGTAATTGCGGTTTACGAGTGCCTGGGTCAGATTGTTGGTGTAGAGGGTAAAGGACTCGTGATCAGAGCATATGCGTTTGCCCCGAATGGCTAGGCTTTATGGAATGGAACGTTTTGTGTGATATGGATGGCAGCTATCAAAATGGAGATATTGTTGTAGGTTAGTGGGTTTTATGTGGACAGAGGTGTGTAAGTGACCATTCTGTACAGAGATGTCTACATCCAGAAAAGTTATGTCAGTCTGAGAGTAGGACCAGGTGAAGTTTAAAGAGGAGACGTTATTCAGTGAGTGCAGGAAGTCAAGAAGGAGGTTTTCACCGTGGGTCCAGATCATAAATATGTCATCTATATACCTGAACCACACGGTGGGTTGTAGGGTAAACTGTTGAAGAAAACGTTCCTCTAGTCTGCCCATGAAAAGGATGGCATATGAAGGTGCCATGCGAGTGCCCATAGCAGTGTCTCGAATCTGATGGTAAACCTGAGACTGGAAGGAAAAGAAATTTTTGGTCAGGATGAATTGAACCAAAGAAGTGAGGAAATGAGTGGTAGGGAAGGTGTGCGGGGGGCGACTGTCGAGGTAATGTTCCATGGCGCTAAGGCCCTGGCCATGAGGGATGTTGGTGTATAGCGATGATACATCAATAGTGACCAGGAAGCAATCTTTAGGTAGGGGTGTAGGTACTGTTGACAGACGCTCTTAAAAGTGGGGGGTATCTCTGACATAGAATGGAAGGGCCTGGACGAAAGGTTGTAGGTGCTGGTTAACGAATGCAGAAATGCGTTCCGTGGGAGACCCAAAGGCAGCAACTATAGGACGTCCAGGATTGCCCGCCTTATGTATCTTGGGCAGAAGATACAAGGTGGGGGTTCGGGGAGTCTTAGGAGTCAAAAGGTTAATGGAATGGTGTGAAAGACCCTGTAAGGGACCTTGGAGACTGAAGAAGGAGCGGATTTCTGTGCAGATTGAATCAGTGGGGTCAGTGGTATGAGGTAAGTAAGTGGAGGTGTCAGAGAGCTGCCTGAGGGCTTCAGCTGTGTAGTCGCTTCGATCCATGACCACAGTGGTCGAGCCCTTGTCAGCTGGGAGGATTATGATGTTTTTATTTTTGGAGAGTTAGCTCATTGCTCGAATTTCACTACGGGTCAGGTTGTTGGAGTGGGGGATTGAATTTAGGAAGGAAGGTGATGAGAGGGTTGACATGAGGAATTCCTGGAATAGGAGAAGGGGATGGTTTTGTGGGAGGGGAGGTGGATCTAACTGGGATGGAGGTAGGAATTGATGGAGGCTGGGTTCCAGGTTATCACATCGGCTGTCTCCCCTGCCTGTAGTGTTGAAATAATACCGCCAGTTGAGTGTGCGGCAGAATGAAAGGGAGTCCTTAATAAGAGTAATCCGATCAAATTTAGGGGTGGGGGAGAAAGTAAGACCCTTTGAAAGAACTGATAGTTCAGGTTCGGAGAGGGGGGTGGAAGAAAGATTCACAATAGGGATTTTTGATTTCTCCAGTGGTGGGGAATGGGTAGTGGCGGGGGTGATGGGAATGGGTGGCAGAGGTGCTGGATGGGGAAAGTTGAGAATATGAGAAATACATGGCGTAGTGGCGATAAGTGGTGGAGGTGTAATGTGTTGCCTGTAATGGGAGTTGGGGAGATGAAGGCCCAAAACAAAATAGCTCTTGCAGAGGGAAGAGAGCTTTGAAAGATGTTTTTGTGCTTGTTTGGTTAACAAACGGTTGCAATGGTTAAGGATGTTATGTAAATAATGAATGCAACCAGGGAATGCAAGGAGAAGGATTTTGTGTAAGGAAATTAGGTGGGATGAGTGTTGTTGGGCTTTTATGATATACTGTTGGAGAACTAGGTGAGTAAGTGCCAGGGACTTTCACACCATTCCATTAACCTTTTGACTCCTAAGACTCCCCGAACCCCCACCTTGTATCTTCTGCCCAAGATACATAAGGCGGGCAATCCTGGACGTCCTATAGTTGCTGCCTTTGGGTCTCCCACGGAACGCATTTCTGCATTCGTTGACCAGCACCTACAACCTTTCGTCCAGGCCCTTCCATCCTATGTCAGAGATACCCCCCACTTTTTAGAGCGTCTGTCAACAGTACCTACACCCCTCCCTAAAGATTGCTTCCTGGTCACTATTGATGTATCATCGCTATACACCAAGATCCCTCGTGGCCAGGGACTTAGTGCCATGGAACATTACCTCGACAGTCGCCCCCCGCACACCTTCCCTACCACTCATTTCTTCACTTGTTTGGTTCAATTCATCCTGACCAAAAATTTCTTTTCCTTCCAGTCTCAGGTTTACCATCAGATTCGAGGCACTGCTATGGGCACTCGCATGGCACCTTCATATGCCATCCTTTTCATGGGCAGACTAGAGGAACGTTTTCTTCAACAGGTTACCCTACAACGCACCGTGTGGTTCAGGTATATAGATGACATATTTATGATCTGGACCCACTGCACTCACTGAATAACTTCTCCTCTTTAAACTTCACCTTGTCCTACTCTCAGACTCACATAACTTTTCTGGATGTAGACATCTCTGTACGGAATGGTCACTTACACACCTCTGTCCACATAAAACCCACTAACCTACAACAATATCTCCATTTTGATAGCTGCCATCC
This sequence comes from Vandiemenella viatica, assembly GCA_031002005.1. Classification (NCBI taxonomy): domain Eukaryota; kingdom Metazoa; phylum Arthropoda; class Insecta; order Orthoptera; family Morabidae; genus Vandiemenella; species Vandiemenella viatica. The sequence goes on along the minus strand of CM061919.1, from coordinate 91,096,462 downwards.
ATATCACACAAAACGTTCCATTCCATAAAGCCTAGCCATTCGGGGCAAACGCATATGCTCTGATCACGAGTCCTTTACCCTCTACACCAACAATCTGACCCAGGCACTCGTAAACCGCAATTACCCTCCAGAACTAATTCAAAACCAAGTATCAAGGGTCAGGGACTGTCCTCCACACCGACACAAACAACCTAAAGCCAACAAGAACCCTGTTTTTCTCACCCAGTTTTTTCCTGGCCTGGAATCGCTAAACAAAATTCTTCGTCTGGGCTATGACTTCCTTAGATCCTTTCCTTAAATGCGCCGCATTCTTCCCACTATCCTTCCCACCACACCCCGAGTCACCTTCAGCAGACCACCTAATCTAAAAAACATTCTTGTACATAAATATCAAGCCTCCGATGCTCCTAAACCACCGTTTGGATCCTTCCCTTGTAAGAGACCCCGTTGCAAAACTTGTGGTATGCATCCACCTACCACTACCTATAGCAATCCTACTACTGGTGAAACCTACCCCATAATAGGTCATGCCACCTGTACAACCACCCATCTCATTTACCAGCTCACCTGCCTCCACTGTCCAAGTTCCTACATTGGCCTGACCTCAAACTCATTATCCATCAGAATGAATGGTCACAGACAGACAGTTTACTCCCAAAACCTGGACCTCCCCGTTGCTCACCATGCCAGGACTCACAATACCCGTGACCTTAATAACTGCTTCACAGTAAGAGCCATTAGAGTCCTTCCAGACACTACCTCCCAATCTGAACTCCGCAGGTGGGAATTGGCATATCAACACATCCTTCAAACTAGACATCCCCCAGGCCTTAATTTCCGTTAACATCTCCCATCCTCACCCTATACACCCACCACTGGCTAGTACAGTAGTTCAATAGTTTTATTTATTAATTTTTCAATTATTATTATTATTATTATTATTTTTTATTTATATTTTTTAATAACTATTATATTTTTATTAATTTTTTATAATAATTTTTTTATTTTTTGTTTATAATTTTAATCTTTCGTATACTCGCGGTTATATTATCGTTGCTGCCCCCACCACCTCCGTCGGTTTGTTCCGTTCTATCAGTGGCTGCGTCCAACGCAAGTCTTGCGCAAGACCAGCCACCTCCCTGTTAACTTGAAAAAGGGAATTTTCACCCGAAATATTGTTTTTTCTTTGTTTGTGTGTAGTTCTGTGTTGCTGCCGCCCTCCTCCCTTCAACTTTGGTGAGTGTTGGGTGTATTTTCCCTTTCTTTTCCATGTAAATATTGCCTCGCGGCATTTCTTTCCTTTCATTGTTACCTATATTGTTGCCTTTTGGCGTCCCTTCTGTGTTTGTCCTAATTGTCGCTATCTTTGTGTTCTTTCTTTTCTTTTTTTTCCCCAGCTTTTACATCTTCCTTACTTGTTGTTCGTTCCTATTTTTCTATCTCATATTTGTATAATCCTCCACCACCGTCCTAACATAACCTCCACTTTTGACATTTTTGATATTTCATTTATTCAAAACTGTTGTCGGCGTTTGCAATTCCCGTTTCTTTGGCTCTTTCTTTGTTGTTTTACTTACGAAATCGATTTTTTATTGTTATTATTATTATCTAATCCAATAGTTTAACATATTCCCGTGCCGATTTTCCGCGCTACTTTCGTATTTTATTTGGTTTTGTATCTTTTTATTTTATTTTCTGTGTTCCTCTTACGATATATATACTGTTTCGCCTCTTATCCTTTATATATTTTACTGACGAGTTGTCCATAGCCACAGCCGGCCTTACATAACCTTTCACTTCCGTCCGGTTTTTTTTTTTTTTTTACTACTCGGCGTTCGGTGAGCACAAAAACTATTTTCCGTGTTTCCATATTCACTTTTTTGCCTCTTCCTTTTTTTCTTTATGACATATTTAATTCTTTCGCCCGCCTGTGACCATTATATACCCCAATAACGTTACATTTTTCTGGGCCATCTTACCGTGCTATTTTGGTACTTAATTTTTTTTTATTTCCTTTTCGATATATTTTTTTTTCTCCCCCCTCTTATCCCTTACATTTCATAGCAATAACTATCCATTTTTTATATACGTCCCTCCTTCCCGCCATTCTGACCGCTCAACTCCTCAGTTTGTTCACGTTTTTGTCATCTATTTCGCTCACACTAAAAAAAATTTTTTAATTTTTTATTTTTTTAAATTTTTTTTACCCCCCCCCCCCCCTTCATCATGTGTCTATTTCAGAGTTACCTTTCCCAGTATAAGCACCATGCTACTCATCTTGCTAAACTGAGGTCTCAAATCTTATTCCTTCAATCCTGCCTTTCTCTTAACATACCACCAAATGGCCTTACCATAAAACTTCCTATTTCTGGATACCCCCCGCAACTTCATCCTACGCTCCACTCATTCCGCTTCCAACAGTCCCTGGCACTTACTCACCTAGTTCTCCAACAGTATATCATAAAAGCCCAACAACACTCATCCCACCTAATTTCCTTACACAAAATCCTTCTCCTTGCATTCCCTGGTTGCATTCATTATTTACATAACATCCTTAACCATTGCAACCGTTTGTTAACCAAACAAGCACAAAAACATCTTTCAAAGCTCTCTTCCCTCTGCAAGAGCTATTTTGTTTTGGGCCTTCATCTCCCCAACTCCCATTACAGGCAACACATTACACCTCCACCACTTATCGCCACTACGCCATGTATTTCTCATATTCTCAACTTTCCCCATCCAGCACCTCTGCCACCCATTCCCATCACCCCCGCCACTACCCATTCCCCACCACTGGAGAAATCAAAAATCCCTATTGTGAATCTTTCTTCCACCCCCCTCTCCGAACCTGAACTATCAGTTCTTTCAAAGGGTCTTACTTTCTCCCCCACCCCTAAATTTGATCGGATTACTCTTATTAAGGACTCCCTTTCATTCTGCCGCACACTCAACTGGCGGTACTATTTCAACACTACAGGCAGGGGAGACAGCCGATGTGATAACCTGGAACCCAGCCTCCATCAATTCCTACCTCCATCCCAGTTAGATCCACCTCCCCTCCCACAAAACCATCCCCTTCTCCTATTCCAGGAATTCCTCATGTTAACCCTCTCATCACCTTCCTTCCTAAATTCAATCCCCCACTCCAACAACCTGACCCGTAGTGAAATGCGAGCAATGAGCTAACTCTCCAAAAATAAAAACATCATAATCCTCCCAGCTGACAAGGGCTCGACCACTGTGGTCATGGATCGAAGCGACTACACAGCTGAAGCCCTCAGGCAGCTCTCTGACACCTCCACTTACTTACCTCATACCACTGACCCCACTGATTCAATCTGCACAGAAATCCGCTCCTTCCTCAGTCTCCAAGGTCCCTTACAGGGTCTTTCACACCATTCCATTAACCTTTTGACTCCTAAGACTCCCCGAACCCAGCCACCTCCCTGTTAACTTGAAAAAGGGGATTTTCACCCGAAATATTGTTTTTTGTTTGTGTGTTGTTCTGTGTTGCTGCCGCCCTCCTCCCTTCAACTTTGGTGAGTGTTGGGTGTATTTTCCCTTTCTTTTCCATGTAAATGTTTAATATATATATATATATATATATACATATATATATATACACACATTTCGTTTACTTATTTACTTTTACTTTCTCAAATTTATGTTACGAACATTTTAATATATTTTTCTGCACTTTTTGTAAAAAGCCAGCAGTTTCCGCCACACGGCACCGTGAATCACCGCACTGTTTAACACCTCCGCTGCCCCAACAGTGCAGTGCAGTGACCCTTACATTGTTAAGAACGGTTTCTTTGCATTGTAGCTAGTTTGTGACTTCAGTCTCTTATTAATCAGTGTTGTGAATAAACGTTTCTTTGCGGTTTGGCTGGTTTGGGGCTTCATACTCTTACTAATCTGTACCGTGTTTGAGTGTGAGTAAAATTATGGTACGTTACAGTTTGCAACAAAGAATATTTCTCTACGATACATATGTGAAGAAGAAGTCGTTTAAAAAGTGTCGCAGTAAATTTCGTCGCGAATATCCTGGCGCTTTACTGCCAGCTAAATCAACAATTCTGCGTCTGGTTAAAAAAGTAAGAGAAACGGGTTCATTTTTTAACAAAAAGAGACTGTCGGTCAACCGTATTCTCACAGAGGAGAAAAATTGACGATATCGCTTTTCGACTAGAACAGTCACCCAAAAAATCATTAAGTCAGTTAGGGCAGCGTGTGTCTCGAAATATGTTCAGAAGATGTGAAATGTGCATTACACAAGAGTGTCAACACTTCCAGCATCTTTTATAAGGTAAGATAATGAATTACGTCACATTTAAATGCTTAGCACACAAGTTTATGAAATAGTCCGCGGCCGACGGTCGAACAATGCCGGGAGCTGACCGCTCGCTCGCCGCGAGCAGTTTCTTCCTTGTAGCGCTAACAGTGGGTTGCGTTTCCCGGCGAACGCCCTGTATTACCACATTTATATTCATGAAAAATTGTATAAAAAATTTCATACAGAAATTTTTGGGACAAGCCCTTTGTCAACAGGAGAACATTATGGGAGGTGTGTTTTGTGGGAGACTGCCTCACTAAAAGATTATCGGCCAGGAAAATGTTGGGGGTAAATTCAAACGCAGGAAAGTAATGGGACAGTGATTCAGAGCTAATACTTAAGCATAGACAAAAATCAGAACTAATCTCTGGTGGGAATAGCAAAATAATATAATAAAATCTAAAATTAAAAATTCTATAATAATAATAATAGAATAATAGAGCAAATCTTTAACCTGAAAACCATCCTAAAATATGGATCAGTCAGGCACAAAATACCATATGAACCGTTGTAAACTTCAAGAAGGCGTATGACTCCATCAACAGGAAAAGCCTACTAAACATCCCAAGGTAATATGGAATAGACAATAAATCAAGAGAATTAATCAATCACTCACCAACACCACAAATAAAGTAAAATTCATGGAAGAACTCTCCAGAGAATTTGAGACAAAAACTAGTTAGGAAAGGGAAAATGACTCGTCACTCACCAAAGTTCAAGGCAGCGACGAGAGAACATATATCACGAACACGCAAATAAACTGTATATTTCGGTTATCAAACCTTATTCAAGACAGAGAAAACGAGCCATGAGGCCCGGGAGGCGTGCACACGCCGAGGGTTGCTACATGACCAGTTGGGTTATCAATATAGCGGTGGGACTGAGATGATATATTGCCTGAAGCAGTTTCCTTTTTCCCTAGACAAAAACTAACGTTAGACAGGGTGACGGTCTCTCGCCAATCTTATTTCATATAGCCCTGGACAAAGTCATTAGAGAATGGGATAAAACAAATACCCCAGTAAAAGTAGGCAGTAACTGACTAAATATCTCGTGCTTGGCCTTCGCAGATGATCAGGCTATTCTGTCAGAGTGAACCACAAGCCATCAAATAAACAGAATCACTCAAAGAATCAGCAGAAAAAATTGGACCAAAAATCTCCTTTGAGAACTTTTTTTGCACAAAAACTGAACTTAAAACACTGGACACAAATGGAAAAATCAACAGAATCACAGAGTTTAAATACTTAGGCGAAATTATGAGTCCGACAGGACTTGAAAAGAAGGCACAACAAAACAAACTCAACAAGATAAAAAAGGCTTTCGGGCAGACTTGCAATGTGCAATGTCTACAAAAAAGAACATAGGTATCCAATCAAAAATTTAATCACTGCAATACAGTTATTAAACTCAACGCTCTCTGCACCACAGAAACACTCACACTAAACTCTAAAGAGGGTCATCGAGAATATCCAAAAAGAAGAACGAAGAATCATCAGGAAAATTATTGGACCAATCAAAACAGAAGAAGGCTACAGATTCAAGTCAAACAAAACAGTAAAGTCCCACTCAAAAATAGCCAAGGACATCAGAAAACTAAACTAAAATTCTACGGTAACATCTACAGGATGCCAAATCACAGATTAACTAAGCAGATATTCGACCTCATGCCTAACAGCTGGTTCGATCAAGCAAGACAAGACCTGAAAATAGCAAATATCAGGAGATCAGAAACACCACGTCACAAAATCTTTAGACAAAAAATACACAACTGGGTAGTCATGCCAGAAACCAAAACCAAGAAGACCGGTGCAGCTTCGACAGAAGAGAAAAAACTTGTCTTCAGTAAATGGATGCGAGAATACTGGAATGGAAAACGAAACTGACATAAAATGACTAAGTTTTGTGTGATCTTTATAGGTCTATTTGCATAAAATAATAATAATATAAATTAAAAACAATACAGACCAAAGTGGTCAGAAAAACTAAAAAAAGCTTTCTCGGAGAGAATGAAAGCCTATTGGAGCAATGACAAGAACAACAACTCAAAACTTGATTGGGTCATTTGCTTGACTTCTTCCATTTACCAGGACAATTCTCCAATAATAATAATAATAATAATAATAATAATAGAAATTAAAAATAAATAAACCAAAGACTCTATGAAATTAACATCACCTTAGTTTTAGTTGTGGTTCAATATAGTTAGTGGGGATGGAGATAGAGGATTAAAAAGGGGATAATAATAGTAATGATTGGGGATTATCTTAAATGAGGCCAGGTGGTTGCCTTGTGCCCAGTTTGTACTGGTAGGTAAGTTCCCAACTTCTGTGTTCAGAGAAGCTGCTGCTATTAGGGAGGACACTCTAAAAGCATGGACAGTGAAACAGGAGTTGAACTGATTTGAGTTATGGGTGATGGCATGGGCAGCAACTATGTGGATTGCTTTCCCTGTGAGTACCTTCTATCGGTGGCCATTTATTATTATTGAGAGTTGATTTGTGGTCAAACCTATGTATGAAGCCTGGCAGTTGTAAGAATACACAGCATCTTAGTTTTTAAAGAGTTAGTAATTAATGTTTTTTTTTTATTATTTCAAGGGGAAGTGTTTATTGATATTCGGATCACTATTTGGTTTCTGATTTATGTAAACTGATTATATGTGTATGTTGTTAAAAGTGTTTTATATCGGGTTATTATTATTTTTAAGTATTGTGTCAAAGAATTCCAAGCATCGTTATTACCAGATGAACAAAGTACATGAATATCTCTGGACAGTACAGAAAGAAGATCTTTGGGCAAGGAGAAGAGGGAGAAAGTAGTATGCAGAGAGAGGTACGCTGAAAAAATAACTGCGAGTTGTATCTGTACACAGAAGGATGCAATTATTAATGTAAATTAAAATAAAAAAACCAAGTGGATGTTTTGATGGTTATTTTTATTCTTTTGGTGGAATAAAAGAGAAGTATTGGCACCTTCTACTAACAAGAAGGTTAGTAAAAAGTATAAAGATTATACGTGGCGTTCCGTGACAGACGAGATGCCATATCGTAAGTAAGTAAAGAAGAAGGAAAGCAAATATTATATGTGGTGTAAAGGACTGAGACGAAGAGCAAGTAAAGAAATAGGAAAAGCACAAATATTATATGTGGCGACTGTGACTGAGACGCAGAGCTAATTATTTAGCTCGGTTATAGAAGAAACCTGTAATCTTCGGATTGAAGCGAGAAGTGGTAAGAGAACAAGATAAAGATAAAAAGAAGAGAGTTTGCGTAAGAAGATTGCAAGGAAAGAACGAGTTAACCTAAAGAAGTTTAATATGTATGGAAGTAGCATCTGAAAGTTTTGTGTAATTTTTTTAGATGTTAAAATTTTCATGAACATGGAAATAATAGAGGTATGTGATTTGTTTGGAAGGACGAAACAGTGGATGGATATAATAGTTTTTCTGAGATGTTATGTGAAAGAAGTGGAGAAGTTTGATATTGAAGTAGGTAATATAGAGAGGATGATTGCATATTTTAATTGGGTGTGTGAAGCGAATTTATTATACTGTGGAAAGTTAAAGAGGTATGAGTTAGTGAAAAATAGAGAACTGTGTAAAACCAAGGTATGGTTAGAGTTTTCAAGGTATCGAGAGAGTATGAAGAAATACTGTGGGAGAAAGGATATGTTAAATATCAGTTCTGCCATATATAAAATCGAGGATGAAATAGGGGTTATGCGTCATAAATTAATTGAATATTGGGAAAATAGAAAAGATGTACAGGTAAGTGTTGAATCACGTAAGGATGATAAGCCAGATTATGACTATAATAACGTAGTTGAAAGTACGGGGAAAGATATTGGTGGTAATGCTGGTGACCTTTATGAGACTTTAACAACTAGCAACACTCAGAATAACCCATGCAATGAAGAGAGTAATTCTATAAAAGAAATGTTGGCAATGATTATGCAAGGAGTAAAAGAAGAACTGAAAAAATGGGAACAGAGGATTGATGAGAATCATCAGCAAATAATGCAAGAGTGGATAAAGGGAAGATATTGTAATAAAGCGATGGAAAAAGAAGTGGAACCGGAAACAGAAGGCTCGATAAGGCAAGAGAGAAGACCTTGTAACGAAAAGTTAGGAATGGAGACTGAAGAAGACGAAAGAGAAAAGTTCAGTGAAGATAAACGAGGGTGTGACGAGAAAATGAATGCAATGTCTGACAGTAGTGGACACTTGAAATGGTGGGAGTGTTTGGAGCAGATAGAAGAGAACAACGAGGTTAATAATGCTGAGAAGAGAGAAGTAGAGCAAAATGAGATAATGGGCCTTGCAAGAATGAAGGAATGTGAAAACAGTGACCAGAAAATAAATGAAGAAGCAAGAAGGAAAAATGAAATGCCTTTTGCTTTCACGTATAAGGATGAAGGAGATTACGAGTTGGAAGCGGAAGAAATGAACGAAGAAACTAAAGATGCAGAAGATTATGAAGATGCGGAAGAAAGTGAAAAAGAGACTAGCAAAGAAGAAGAGAAGGTCGACTACGTACTTTCGAGGGACAGAGTGGCGAGTAAGGAAGAAAGTGAAGAAGAAAATAAGATAAAAAGTTGGCTTATAAGGATCAAAACAGTGGGAGAAGATGATAAGAATGAATCAACCAGAGGCAAGGTGAAAAAGAAGAAAGGGCTCAATATGTACCATGAGGGCCACAACATTGTAAAGTACGAGTGGAAGAAAGGTTGCGGAGAGTGCAAGGAAGATGCAACGAAAGGAAAAGTGAAGATGAAGAGAATAATATATATGAATCTGAGAATAGAGAGAATAATAATATTTCAAATTTAGTGGTGGCTTCAGATAATAATGACGTTTGGTATGGAGTGATGTTTTAATGATGTGTGGTGTTGCAAATGATATGCTTGTGTTAATGAATCATTGATTGTCTGAAAGTGAACTATGCTTCAGTTATTATTAGATGTCAGAAGATTTATTGGGTTTTTGTGCGAATAATACCAAATTTTTGTATGATGAAAAGAATTGTATTTCCAAAAAAAAAAGCTTTCCCTATTTTGGAATGATTTTGCAAAGAAAAATTGGAAAAGCAGAAAGAAATCTTTTCATCGTCTTGGAGGGGCGATAAAACTCGCTGCCTCATCTTATGTACATGTTATTTTGGTATTGTGAGCATTTTTTAAGTGTTATTGGTAAGGTCAAATGTGTTCTTTATTTTAGCAATGATAATTACTGATTTTTCTTTCTGGTAATGCGCATATTAAGTGTAGCAACTGTTGTCGTAGGTAAGGAATGAACGGAACAGTGTTAAAAAATATGTGTGTGTAGGGGTGAATGATGTGAAATTATATCACACAAAAATTTGACAAATTTTTGGTGGCAAATTGGCCGAGGGGATGTGTAAGAATACACAGCATCTTAGTTTTTAAAGAGTTAGTAATTAATGTTTGTTTTTTTATTATTTCAAGGGGAAGTGTTTATTGATATTCGAATTACTATTTGGTTTCTGATTAATGTAAACTGATTATATGTGTATGTTGTTAAAAGTGTTTTATATCGGGTTATTATTATTTTTTAAGTATTGTGTCAAAGAATTCCAAGCATCGTTATTACCAGATGAACAAAGTACACGAATATCTCTGGACAGTACAGAAAGAAGATCTTTGGACAAGGAGAAGAGGGAGAAAGTAGTATGCAGAGAGAGGTACGCTGAAAAAATAACTGCGAGTTGTATCTGTACACAGAAGGATGCAATTATTAATGTAAATTAAAATAAAAAAACCAAGTGGATGTTTTGATGGTTATTTTTATTCTTTTGGTGGAATAAAAGAGAAGTATTGGCACCTTTTACTAACAAGAAGGTTAGTAAAAAGTACAAAGATTATGCGTGGCGTTCCGTGACAGACGAGATGCCATATCGTAAGTAAGTAAAGAAGAAGGAAAGCAAATATTATATGTGGCGTAAAGGACTGAGACGAAGAGCAAGTAAAGAAATAGGAAAAGCACAAATATTATACAGTGGTTGCATGTTAACTAGTAAATTACATGTGAGCTTTCGCAGGTGGCATGTCCTATGATTGGTAAGCTTTCCCCTATGACAGGGTTGGTGAAAGTGGCGGAGGCATATGGTGTATGTCACATATCTTGCAGCGGGGTCTATTGCATGGGAAAGAGCCTTGGGGCTGACTGTTGTGGACTAGGAGTTTGGTGAGGTTAGGAGGCCTGCTGAAACAAGTTCTGGGAGGGGCAGGGAGGGTTTTGGGAAGAATGGATCTCATTTCTGGGCAGGTTTGCGCTGCCAGAGGATTCTGTTAATGGATTCAAGGCCTGGGTAGTATTGTGCGACCAAGAGTGGATCGTGGTTGGTTTTTGTGGGTTTGGGATGATTGAAGGGCTAACCAGGTTGTAATGTTTCCCTTGAAAGCGGTTTGTTCACCAAAGCCAGAGGATAGTTGCGAGATATGAATGCTTGTGAAATATTGTTTGAATAATGCATGAGGGACTGTTGGTTGGAACGTATGCGACTACCCTAAACGCCAAGACTATGGGAGGGAACAGTTGGTGTGGTATGGGTGGCAACTTTCAAATTGGAGATACTGTTGTAAGTTGGTGGGTTTGATGTGGACTGAGGAATTGAGGTAGCTATTGAAGAGGGACAAATCCACAGCCAAGAATGTGGCCAGGGTTTTGGAGTAGGTCCAAGTGAATTTCAGCATGCTAAAGGTATTGAGATGGTTCAGGAAATTTGCCAGGTCGTTTCCTCCAAGCATCCAAATCATAAAGATATCGAATCCAGATGTGGGGTTTGAGGGGGACTTCCTCCAGAAATGTCTGTTCCAGATGGCCCATGAACAGATTAACATAAGAGGGGCCCATGCGAGTGCCCATGGCAGTGCCACGTTTCATGACAGATGGTGCCTTCGAAGGAGAAATAGTTGTTATTGAGATTCAGGTGGATCAGGAAGGATGTAATAATGAGGCTGTTGGGAGAGTGCTGATCCAGAAAATGTTCCATGACCCTGATGCCATGCCAGTATGGAATATTTGTGAACAAGGATGTCAACGAGTGTGGAGTTGGAAGGAAGAAAGCTGGAAGAGGAAGTGTTGGGTGTCCTTAATATGGGAAGGGAGCTGACATACTATAGGTTGTAAGTATTGGGCAACCAAGCCAGATAACCAAGCTGTGATAAATCAATCCATTGTAGGTAGGGAGGGGGTGAGGTGCCGATTTCTTACATTGTGGAAATGGCTGGGGGCAAATTTAATGACGTTTATCATGTTTTCCATTGGGTGACTAAAAGTACTATATGGGTAAATTGACACCAAACAGGGTGGACAATGCTGAGTGCTCAGATTGTATTAATGAAGTCAGGTCTTATATTATTTAAAATATATAAATATAAAATTAAGAGTTATATATTGGAATTGAAGATGTCCTATAGTAAATGTATATTGCAGGAATATGCAGAGGAGATTGACCGTCTTAAACGTGATTTGCATGCTTGTCATGAGCGCAATGGTGTATTTATTGCATTGGAGAATTACAATGAAAGGACGCAGCTGTTGCAACATAATCGTCAAGAAATAAATGAAAAGCAACAGTTGATTAAACTGTTGGAACAGGAAAAATCAAAAAAAGAGGCAAGTCAACCATGCTTTGTTATGAAGTACAGTAAATTTTGTGTACATTCTCATCAAAACAAAAAGTGGGATTTTTTAAAAAGTGTTTGCATTCAAAGATTTTGCTTTTATATATACATATATTTTCAGGAGTTATGTAATACTCTCAAAATGAAGTTGAAACAGAAGGAAGAAAAACTTGACGCCACAAAGAACATGTTGAAAGATGCAGCTGAAGTTGTGGAACAACAGTTCCAGAGAGAACAGATATTATCTGAACAGGCTCATGACCTTCTTGCTGTTACCAAAGTTTCGACTTCAGACGCTTCAAAATTGCACAATAAGCTTGATAGGAAAAGGTATTGTGTTACTGATACATCAGTAATGGAATGTGTGTGTGTATGTATGTATGTAATTGAAACGTCTCTTTTCAGATATATTGAAGAAGAAAATTATCAATTAACACAAGAGTTTCGATCAAAATTACACAATGAAACCATGCTACTGCAAGGAAATGTAACAAACTTTGTACAGGGCATGACAGATTGGTTTATGGAAATGAAGCGCAGTCTTGGTAAGATTTGATTTCATTTTCGTCAGAAGTAATAAACATTAGAAAAAGAGGTTACAAATGTTTCAAGATTTTGCCATTGGTACAAGTTAATTCTTAAATTTATTTGTTATTGATTCTAGCATATGCTTACATTATTGTTGTATACAGCTCTTATGACCATAGATGCTTATCTTCATTTTATCCTGTTCTTAATTTTTTGTTTGGCCAATAATTTTTTATATTTATTTTAGGCCTTCAAATGGTATTGTATGCTTCACTTTGTTTCCCATTAAGGGAAGAGAGGAACAGTTTGTTAACAAGGTACCAGTAAAATGGCATATAATTAACAAAATATTTAAAAAAAATTCATTATACCTTTTAAATAACAAAGGACGGAGAAAATGACTCACCACTCACCAAAGTTGAATGCTACAATGAGTGAAAATCATATGAAATGAAGAAATACATACACAGTAAGAACGAAGACTTTCCCGGCGTATGACTGCAGTGTAGTCTTCACGGGTGTACCGCCGGATAGTGTTGTGGAAACACAATATTTCGACGGCTGGCTCTGCCGTCTTCTTCAGGTGATGAGACATTTGTAATGGTCGGATGACCCACAGATACTGAGATGGTTCGGGTGCCGCTCTTCCTCATATACAAGTCCGCGTGGCCTCGGCGATGGCTTACTATGAGCCAGGCCCGCAACCAACTGGCGGTTGGCTGCCCGTGGGCGTGGCTAAGGTTCTTGTTCCAGCCCGAGCTAATATAAAGCCCTCTGCGGCGGCAGCTGGACGGAAGTACAACGTTCTCTGCGGCTATTTGCCAAGGCAGGTTTCCATGCCTCACTAAGACATAGACCACTGTATCTGTTAAATGTGTCGGCCAGTCGAATTTCGATCGCTTCTTTGATGACAGATTCCCAAAAATGTGATGTTCTAGCCAATATCCTAACGTTATTGAACTCTACTTTGTGGCCATGGTCGTACACGTGCTCGGCGATTGCTGATTTGCTATACTGTCCCAAGGGGAGGTGGCGTTTATGTTCTTCATACCGGTTTTCTATGGTGTGGATCGTTTGACCGATGTAGGTCTTTCCACACTCGCACGGTATGCTATAAATCCCCGGAACTCTTAGGCCAAGATCATCCTTGACTGAACGGAGGTAGTCCCGTATTTTAGCTGGTGGTCGGTAGAAAGATTTTATACCATGTCGTGCGAGGATTCTGCCGATTTTCCCCGAGTTGTTCCCGGCGAAAGGCAGAAAGGCGGTGGCCTTGGGCGTTTCTTCCTGTTTGACTGGAATTTTCCCTGGCTTACGTTCAGTTGCCCTTTCTATCTGCCTCTCGGAGTAACCGTTCCACCTGAAGACAGTTCTCAGGTGTTCCGGTTATTGTGGCAGGCGGTCTTTGTCAGCAAACTCTCTAGCCCTGTGCACAAGAGTATTTAAAACAGTGTTGCGCTGCACAGGATGGTGGAAACTCGTGGCGTCCAGATACCGGCCTGTGTGGGTAGATTTTCTGTATACACTATGCCCCAGCGTTCCATCCGGTTTTCTTTTAATTAGGATGTCGAGGAAAGGTAGGCAACCGTCCTTTTCCATTTCCATAGTGAACTTTATGCTAGGATGGATTCCGTTCAGATATTCTAGAAACTCGTGTAAAGTCTTGATTCCATGGGGCCACACCACAAATGTATCATCGACATATCTGTAGAAACATGTAGGTTTGAGAACTGCTACCTGCAGGGCTTTCTCTTCGAAATGCTCCATGTATAAGTCGGCGATTACAGGAGAAAGTGGAGATACCATGGCAACCCTGTCCACCTGTTCATAGTATTTCCCTAAGTATGTGAAATACGTGGACGTCAGTACATGTTTGAAAAGGTCCACAATGGCTGGTTCAAACTGGTGGCGTATCAGCTCCAGCGTATCCTTCAATGGGACGCGGGTGAATAATGAGACAACATCGAAGCTCACCATTATATCTGAATCTTTCAGTTCCATGGTCTTGATAATCTTGACAAATTCCGTGGAATTTTTGACATAGTGTTCGCAATGGCCGACTGATGGACTTAGAAGACGGGTCAGATATTTAGCCAGCCGGTAGGTTGGAGCTCCGATGTTGCTGACGATTGGTCTTAGAGGTACGCTTTCTTTGTGTATCTACGGCAGACCGTATAGCCGAGGTTGTCTGGCAGCACGAGGTCTGAGCTTCTTATTTGTCTCTTTAGAGAATTCGGCCTTCTTCAATAAAGCCGTAGTCTTCCTCTCAATCCTGCTGGTAGGATCGTTGTCCAAACGCCGATAAGAAGGGTCGTCAAGGATGTTCCTCATCTTCTGCTCGTACTGTTCTGCCGCAAGTAGTACCGTAGCAATTCCCTTGTCCGCCGATAAAACAACAACCTCATTGTTCTGACACAAGATACAAAGTGCTTCACATTCCTCCCTGGTTATGTTGGTCTTTGGGGGTTTAGCTTTATCCAAGACCCGGCAAGTCACCCTGCGGAACTCTTCCGCTGTCTCCCCTGGTAGGGCGCTAACAGCTTGTTCGACAGAGGTGATAATGTCAAGTGTAGGCACACATCTTGGCGCCGGAGCGAAGTTGAGGCCTTTGGACAAGACAGAAACGGTGGCATCGTCAAGTTGCATCCCGCTCAGATTCACCACTGTGAGCCACACTTCGGGACATTCCCTGGGGTGCTGAGTTCCCGCCAACCGGTTGTATTTAGACAAATGTCTAGCTGTTGTTCGCTCCCGCTCCAGATTTTCTTGAGTGGATGTAGCAGCATCTACCCAATCCCACGAATCAGATGACATTTTGCCAGACAAGTTTAAGTGGCAATCCAACAAAGAAATTGCATTACAATCAGGCTCACACCGGATGTAACGAATGCGTTCCTTAAGAAGCGCAAGACTCGCCCGTCGGAGTATTCTTCTGGCTTTGGCGCTGTTGATGTGATGGCTGATGGTCGCAAAACGTGGTACGATTTCAGTGGCCCGGCATCTCAGGAGAAAAGCCAAGGAGCATGACAGCCTTGCTTTCTTCTTGCGTAGTCTCTCCAAGTGCCTCACTTGGTAATACATCGCCTCCCCGTAAAGGTGCTTGATGTAAGAACGAAGACTTTCCCGGCGTATGACTGCAATGTAGTCTTCACGGGTGTACCGCTGAATAGTGTTGTGGAAACACAATATTTCGACTGCTGGCTCTGCCATCTTCTTCAGGTGATGAGACATTTGTAATGGTTGGATGACCCACAGATACTGAGATGGTTCGGGTGCCGCTCTTCCTTATATACAAGTCCGCGTGGCCTCGGCGATGGCTTACTATGAGCCAGGCCTGCAACCAAATGGCGGTTGGCTGCCCGTGGGCGTGGCTAAGGTTCTTGTTCCAGCCCGAGCTAATATGAAGCCCTCTACGGCGGCAGCTGGACGGAAGTACAACGTTCTCTGCGGCTATTTGCCAGGGCAGGTTTCCATGCCTCACTAAGACATAGACCACTGTGTCTGTTAAATGTGTCGGCCAGTCGAATTTCGATCGCTTCTTTGATGACAGATTCCCATAAATGTGATGTTCTAGCCAATATCCTAACGTTATGGAACTCTACTTTGTGGCCATGGTCGTACACGTGCTCGGCGATTGCTGATTTGCTATACTGTCCCAAGGGGAGGTGGCATTTATGTTCTTCACACCGTTTTTCTATGGTGCGGATCGTTTGACCGATGTAGGTCTTTCCACACTCGCACGGTATGCTATAAATCCCCGGAACTCTTAGGCCAAGATCATCCTTGACTGAACGGAGGTAGTCCCGTATTTTAGCTGGTGGTCGGTAGAAAGATTTTATACCATGTCGTGCGAGGATTCTGCCGATTTTCCCCGAGTTGTTCCCGGCGAAAGGCAGAAAGGCGGTGGCCTTGGGCGTTTCTTCCTGTTGGACTAGAATTTTCCCTGGCTTACGTTCAATTGCCCTTTCTATCTGCCTCTCGGAGTAACCGTTCCGCCTGAAGACAGTTTTTCAGGTGTTCCGGTTCTTGTGGCAGGCTGTCTTTGTCAGCAATCGCTCTAGCCCTGTGCACAAGAGTATTTAAAACAGTGTTGCGCTGCACAGGATGGTGGAAACTCGTGGCGCCCAGATACTGGTCTATGTGGGTAGATTTTCTGTATACACTATGCCCCAGCGTTCCATCCGGTTTTCTTTTAATTAGGATGTCAAGGAAAGGTAGGCAACCGTTCTTTTCCATTTCCATAGTGAACATTATGCTAGGATGGATTTCGTTCAGATATTCTAGAAACTCGTGTAAAGTCTTGATTCCATGGGGCCACACCACAAATGTATCATCGACATATCTGTAGAAACGTGTAGGTTTGAGAACTGCTTCCTGCAGGGCTTTCTCTTCGAAATGCTCCATGTATAAGTCGGCGATTACAGGAGAAAGTGGAGATCCCATGGCAACCCCATCCACCTGTTCATAGTATTTCCCTAAGTATGTGAAATACGTGGACGTCAGTACATGTTTGGAAAGGTCCACAATGGCTGGTTCAAACTGGTGGCGTATCAGCTCCAGCGTATCCTTCAATGGGACGCGGGTGAATAATGAGACAACATCGAAGCTCACCATTATATCTGAATCTTTCAGTTCCATGGTCTTGATAATCTTGACAAATTCCGTGGAATTTTTGACATGGTGTTCGCAATGGCCGACTGATGGACTTAGAAGACGGGTCAGATATTTAGCCAGCCGGTAGGTTGGAGCTCCGATGTTGCTGACGATTGGTCTTAGAGGTACGCTTTCTTTGTGTATCTACGGCAGACCGTATAGCCGAGGTTGTCTGGCAGCACGAGGTCTGAGCTTCTTATTTGTCTCTTCAGAGAATTCGGTCTTCTTCAATAAAGCCGTAGTCTTCCTCTCAATCCTGCTGGTAGGATCGTTGTCCAAACGCCGATAAGAAGGGTCGTCAAGGATGTTCCTCATCTTCTGCTCGTACTGTTCTGCCGCAAGTAGTACCGTAGCAATTCCCTTGTCCGCCGATAAAACAACAACCTCATTGTTCTGACACAAGATACAAAGTGCTTCACATTCCTCCCTGGTTATGTTGGTCTTTGGGGGTTTAGCTTTATCCAAGACCCGGCAAGTCTCCCTGCGGATCTCTTCCGCTGTCTCCCCTGGTAGGGCGCGAACAGCTTGTTCGACAGACGTGATAATGTCAAGTGTTGGCACACATCTTGGCGCCGGAGCGTAGTTGAGGCCTTTGGACAAGACAGAAACGGTGGCGACGTCAAGTTGCATGCCGCTCAGATTCACCACTGTGCGACACACTTCGGGACATTCCCTGGGGGCTGAGTTCCCGCCAACCGGTTGTATTTAGACAAATGTCTAGCTGTTGTTCGCTCCCGCTCCAGATTTTCTTGAGCGGATGTAGCAGCAACTACCCAATCCCACGAATCAGATGACATTTTGCCAGGCAAGTTTAAGTGGCAATCCAACAAAGAAATTGCATTACGATCAAGCTCACACCAGATGTAACGAATGCGTTCCTTAAGAAGCGCAAGACTCGCCGGTCGGAGTATTCTTCCGGCTTTGGCGCTGTTGATGTGAAGGCTGATGGTCGCAAAACGTGGTACGATTTCAGTGGCCCGGCATCTCAGGAGAAAAGCCAAGGAGCATGACAGCCTTGCTTTCTTCTTGCGTAGTCTCTCCAAGTGCCTAACTTGGTAATACATCGCCTCCCCGTAAAGGTGCTTGATGTAAGAACGAAGACTTTCCCGGCGTATGACTGCAATGTAGTCTTCACGGGTGTACCGCTGAATAGTGTTGTGGAAACACAATATTTCGACTGCTGGCTCTGCCATCTTCTTCAGGTGATGAGACATTTGTAATGGTTGGATGACCCACAGATACTGAGATGGTTCGGGTGCCGCTCTTCCTTATATACAAGTCCGCGTGGCCTCGGCGATGGCTTACTATGAGCCAGGCCTGCAACCAAATGGCGGTTGGCTGCCCGTGGGCGTGGCTAAGGTTCTTGTTCCAGCCCGAGCTAATATGAAGCCCTCTACGGCGGCAGCTGGACGGAAGTACAACGTTCTCTGCGGCTATTTGCCAGGGCAGGTTTCCATGCCTCACTAAGACATAGACCACTGTGTCTGTTAAATGTGTCGGCCAGTCGAATTACGATCGCTTCTTTGATGACAGATTCCCATAAATGTGATGTTCTAGCCAATATCCTAACGTTATGGAACTCTACTTTGTGGCCATGGTCGTACACGTGCTCGGCGATTGCTGATTTGCTATACTGTCCCAAGGGGAGGTGGCATTTATGTTCTTTACACCGTTTTTCTATGGTGCGGATCGTTTGACCGATGTAGGTCTTTCCACACTCGCACGGTATGCTATAAATCCCCGGAACTCTTAGGCCAAGATCATCCTTGACTGAACGGAGGTAGTCCCGTATTTTAGCTGGTGGTCGGTAGAAAGATTTTATACCATGTCGTGCGAGGATTCTGCCGATTTTCCCCGAGTTGTTCCCGGCGAAAGGCAGAAAGGCGGTGGCCTTGGGCGTTTTCTTCCTGTTGGACTAGAATTTTCCCTGGCTTACGTTCAATTGCCCTTTCTATCTGCCTCTCGGAGTAACCGTTCCGCCTGAAGACAGTTTTTCAGATGTTCCGGTTCTTGTGGCAGGCTGTCTTTGTCAGCAATCGCTCTAGCCCTGTGCACAAGAGTATTTAAAACAGTGTTGCGCTGCACAGGATGGTGGAAACTCGTGGCACCCAGATACTGGTCTGTGTGGGTAGATTTTCTGTATACACTATGCCCCAGTGTTCCATCCGGTTTTCTTTTAATTACGATGTCGAGGAAAGGTAGGCAACCATCCTTTTCCATTTCCATAGTGAACTTTATGCTAGGATGGATTCCGTTCAGATATTCTAGAAACTCGTGTAAAGTCTTGATTCCATGGGGCCACACCACAAATGTATCATCGACATATCTGTAGAAACGTGTAGGTTTGAGAACTGCTACCTGCAGGGCTTTCTCTTCGAAATGCCCCATGTATCGAAATATTGTGTTTCCACAACACTATCCGGCGGTATACCCGTGAAGACTACATTACATACACAGTATTTCGGTTTTACACCTTATTCATGTGATAGGGCCAGAGACATATGGTTCGAGAGGTGTGCACATGCTGTAGTTTATCACAAATATGTTTTTAGATGTTCACAATTAATTGTATGGGGGTGGGAATTAGAGAGCACATTTACTGCTGGTGTGATGATTCCAAGCTATTATAATTAGTCTGTATGATGCTAACATTTGTTTGTTTTGTTATATGAATGACAGCTATCTTCATTATGAATATTTCTTTCTTTTGACAAAAGGTTATCAATTTAGCATTAGTTAGTGTTTATAACTAAGCCCCGGATTCTTAGTTTTGAACCTATTTTGTTCCCAACCTAATATTCTCGAAATTTTAACTTTATTTTTCGTCTTTTGCATAAACTAATAATATTCATAAATTTAACAGGACCTAAAATAACCTATTTTTTATGTTATGACCTAAAATGACCTAATTCAATTATTAGAACCTAATAGCACCTAATTCGATGTACTGATCCAGTCCGACTATAATTTTGTTACTCTAATAAAACAAATGACCGACCGGATTAGCGCTGGGGCACAGGTTGTGGGCTAGTAATTTGGACTCGGGAGACGCCATGGGTTCGAACCCCACCGTCGGCTGTTCTGAAATGGTATTCCGTGGTTTTCCTTTACCGGAAAAGTAACTTATTGACAGGCTACGGCCAGTCATCATCCTGTATCTATTGCTACGTGAATCCTTAGATACAAGACACTGCAAATGTGCGCTCTATAGGAATGATCCCTCGCAGAGTCCGATGGTGAAGCCGAACTTGGAGGGTAAACGGAATACGTTTACGTGTAAAACAAATGGATTTATTTTAAAATAACTCTTCACCACAATATTAAATGGTGTGTTTTAACCTCATTGTTGACGGTAATATTGAGAAAAGCTGTAACAATGCGGTGTGGCAACTTCACATTATTACAAAGGTTTACATTCGGTAGAAAGAAATCGACATGTTAAACATTAAAAATCTCAGGAACGCAAACCCTTTCTGAGAAATTAATAGTTGTAACCGTCATCGTTCAGTGGTAATACGGAAATTAAAACATTGTGTAATCCTAGATACTTTTAGTTCCTTCTTTAAAAGCAATCGTGCCTAAACAGAAATCCTCAAGAAGTAGTCTCCTGCGATAGTGGATTGGAACGGATAAGAACTTTTCTACAGATGGGAAAAATATATAATGTTAAGCTTGTGTAAAATCAGTAAGTTTAATTTGTTTAATATAAGTATATCTTTTATAATATAAAAAAATTGATTTTATTTGTTTTCATTTCTAAAGTAACATAAAGTGACCGAGTCTAGACTACTGGATGAAATTTCATAATATTACCTGGTTATTTTCCTGGGTTTTATATTCAGTTGGACTATTTTTATTTTTTTCTTCTACATAGGTGCCTGCAGATAAACAATCCCACGTACTACAGTATCAGAATACAGCAACTCATTTGGCAAATGTTACCAGGAAAAATGCTTCCGAACAGAAGCAGAGTTTCATTACAAGTTCAAAGCTGGGTGCAGAAGATTCGTTTAATCTGCGTCTGTGTGAAGCTCTCACTGCTGCTAATATACCAGTTTCAACACTTCAGAAGGCAGTCCTGAAAACCTTTTTGGAAGAATTTTGTAACAGAAAAATATGGGATGAATCCATTTTAAGAAAGTATTACTTGCATCAGATGTATGAGAAAACCATTGAAGAAATACTGCTGACCACTTCATCTGGTTAAGTGTAGATGAGACGACGATGCCTGCAGCAAATATGTGCAAGCACGCATTTGAGGAACCTAGTATATCCCATGTCATTATGTGGAGAGAACTTCCAACGACAAATCACTCTACTGTGGCAATTGCTGTAAGGGACCCATTAAAGCTGTTGGCGCCAGATCCAAAACACGAGGATAAGTTGCGGTTGTTGGTGACAGACAGTGCAGCTTAAATGATAAAATCAGGGGAGTGTTTGAAGGCATTCCATCCCCGAATGGCGCATGTCACCTGACTAGCTCATGGGCTCAACCGGGTAGCTGAAAAAATTCGGGAACAGCACCCTGTAGTTAACGAGATAATTTCTTCAGTCAAGAAAGTATTCTTGAAAGTGCCAAGCAGAGTCGTTACTTTCAGGGAAAAGCTTCCCTCAATACTCCCTCCCGGGCCAGTAGTGACACGATGGGGGACCCATCTCTCAGCCGCAATATATTATGCAGAAAACTATGAAAGCATCACGTAGATAATCGAATCATTAGATGAAAGCGAAGCTATTGCTATAATAAATGCAAAAAAAGTGTTACACTCAGTACCAGCTGTACTCGAGTCGAGTTGACATATATAAAGGCAAATTTTTACAACCTAGAATTTTCAATCAAGAAGTTGGAAGGAGGCACTCTACTGTTGACGAAAGCACTTAAAATCATCCATGAAGTGAGGACCAAAGTGGCTCCTGGACCAGTTGGACTGTCTATAGCTAAGAAGCAGGAGATGTTTTAGCCAGCAGTCCAGATTTTAAGAGGATGGAACACATAGGCCGTGTCCTCTCTGGACTAAAGGAACAAGAAATTTTGCCCTGGAATCCTAAGGAAATCGCTGATATTAAATTCGCCCCTCTTACCTCATTTGATGTAGAGCGTAGTTTTTCCGCATTCAAGAGAATTTTAACGGAAGAGAGAGGAGGGTTTACTCCTGAAAATCTGTCAAATATTTCATTGTTCAGTGTCATATTAGAAGTTTTAAATGAGTTGTTTACCATACACAATAAAGACGAAATGTTATGAACATAATGGTTTATTTCGCATGTTTTAATGTGATCGATAAATGTCATGTTAGAAGTTTTTAAGGAGTACTTGACATTGTACTATAAAGTCACAATGTTTTTAACATTATGGCAGTATATATAGCGTGTTTTAAATTTTATTTCCCTTAAAAACCTGTTAGTTTCTAAATCAGAATTTTAAAAACCTATAAAAGCCTAAAACGTGAGTTGAATAAACCTAAATTTGGTTTTTTAGAACCTAAAAATCTGGGGCTTATTTATAACACATTTCCACACTTTGTTAATCATATCTATACTCATTTATGGTTCTTCCTCGAAAAAATAGCACAACGGTCGGAAAAAACCATGCGTTAGCAGGCGAACGTGGGAACGTGGTTGAATGATTATCCCTAGCAGTTTGTTCTGATGAAGGGTTTAAACCAGAAAGTTTTAAAATTGTTGTAGGTTCATATTTTTTAACATCTTGGACCCCCTATGATGATGAACAGTTCCTCAATTTTTTCTATTCTTTTGTTTTTTATATCTATTCTTTTGTACTGTTTTTTTTTCTATTAACAAAAATATCCAATCCTCTGCTGGTAATGGCATGGTGCAATATTACAGCTTTGCTAGTGATTGACAGTTTTTGTGGCAAAATGTTTCACTACATGGCCTTTTCCTATAGCTTCCAGTCAAGTCACAGTTGTCCATGGCCTTCTGATGACTGGAGCCTCTTCAGTGAGGCCATTGGGACTTTTCAGTTGGGAAAAGGGGGTTTGTCATGTAGTTGTATCGGTGCAGTGCATACCATAAAATATACACTTGAAGGGAATCTCCATCTGTGTTTTACCAGTAAATATCCCTGGCATCATAGTCCTTGGGAAGTCTGAGTCTAATTGTGATGTAGTGGCACGCTTGGTGGAAATTTTCTTACACACTCATTTTTATTATTTTACCCTTTCCTGCCCTCACTTACTGTTTAGCTTTACAATTTTTAATTCTTTCAGCATTCTTGGTAAATTATCCCTCTTTTCCCTTGATTATTTATTCCAGTCCCTGATTCACCTACAAAGTGTCAAGGCATTGTCAAGGATTCAGCAAGTTGGTTGTTGTATAATGCTTAGGGAGCGAGGTATATAAACATACTATAAGAACAAATTTTATGCAAAATTTAAATGTGAAGTACAATGTGTAGATTCAAATAAACCATGCATAATTACTTGAGATAAAGATGGGATATAAATGTAAAATTAAGAGTGATTGTATTTTGTAACTATTCCACAGATGTGACAAGTAGTTTTGTATGTCCACTAACAGTACTTGGTGCCATTGCTGTAACAATCTTGTGGATTTTTAAAAGTGTGGGATGATTCCTATAAATTTTTGAGAAAGTCGCATATGAGGAACATTTGCAAGGTAGTCGTACAAGAAAAAAAAATTGTTGCAACTCTTCAAACGAATGCCTCTCAACTCCAGAGGTACAGAAGGACTGGTGGCTAAATTATCTTATCTGACTGGAGTGTTATATTAATTTCCTGTTTGTGTATATAAATACTACACGAATATGAAGACTCAAAACAGATATAGCAAACAGCACATCAGAAGATGGGTGATGCAGAGAGAGACAGAAATGGGAAGGGAACACGACATACAATGTAGCTGCGTTTCTGGTAAAATACGAGCAATATAGGAAGGGGAACAAAGTCTAGTAATAATTTAAACGAATACAAAGCACTTAAAAGATAACGTGTATATGTCATTGTTTAGATTAATGCTAACTTTAAGAAAAAGAACCAGGTGAAAGCAGTGACATTTAAATTGAGATGAATAAGATACGTCTGTATCCTGATATACTGTCATGATTTACAATAAGCAAAAATACTCCATAATACCTCGTATTATTCTGTGCCTTGATCTCTCTTATCTGTATCTAATCCAGAATCTTCGAGGTTAATGATGAATGGCTGCAACACATTTTTTGTGACACCCTCCCTTTTGATGTCTTCTTGGAGTCTTTTCCTGTGTCGAACACAGTCTGTCCATGATCTTAGCTGCAAATTCAATAGCCACGTGAACTAAATTTCTGTATCAGTTATTTTGAAAAGAGAGTATCTTTCTGCCATGAATACTTTAAACTGTACCAATACTAACTAAGAGATTGTACTGACAGCGATACTTTGACAGAAGCACAACTCTGACCAATTTTGCGAGCGATAGCATCAAGTTTATATTTTTCTCATGTAGCTGCTACATTTGAACTAATCATAATAGCTCCACAGAGGTTTGAGTAACAGAGTGTGGAATTGGATTACTTGAGAGCCATGCTACAATATCGGGCTTCTAAATGTTTGTACTTGGTGGTTTATCCCTTACAACCGAGTGATAGCTTGCATTATTCATTACAGTCATGGAATGTGAGGCTAGGTAGGGTAAAAACTGATTTTTGAACCACTCACTAAATGTTGCAGCTTTCATTTCACTATGATAGTCACTGTTACTGTTATGTTTGGATCTAAAAAGTAATTTACTTTGAGGAATGAAACCAGAAGCAGCAAACCAAACATGGCAAATAAACAGGCACCTTTATGAGTCAGAACTTTTTCTCCCTATCATTCAATGCTCAGCAAATACTTTTTATATGATTCTGGTTTCCCCAAATAGTCCAAATAATAAATTTGAGTATTTCTTTCTTGTTGTATAGTCTCATGCATGGTCCTCAGGAATGTGGCCCTCGCAGCAGCGATATCTGAACATCCCTAAGAAACTTTCTCCCATTGTAACATTTTGCTTATTTGAAACCCATAGTCTTTAAAATATATAGCATGGATGTTGTACTTTCCTAGAACCCTATAGATGTATGCATTTTTACAACCAGTTTCTTCACAGTAGGAAATTTTCCTGCAGTATACATGTCATTTATGTTGCCCCAGATAATGTCTAATCGTCTAAACCTGTAGCAGACTTTTGGTGTGTCTGATGTTTAACTGGTGACTTCAAAATCACACTCCCATTTGCCACTAATGAAGAGATACTCTCCTTAACTGTTTGCAGTACAGTTCTAAGCCTAATATCACACGCTCTAGTAACTCTCTCCTGAGTTTTGGCAGAAATGTGAATCAACACTCTAGTATCTGCTTTGCGCATAAAATATTTATATATTTAAAAACTTGCTTTATACTTTGCATACGCAGAACCTTATGCTTATGCTGCTGCTTATCTTCCATTATTTAGTCTAGAAATCATTGCAATACCCACCGATTTACAGCTGTCCACTTCACAAAAACACCATCTTCGACACTCAAATAACCACTACAGGCTCTGGATTCTTATTGAATACTATTGGCTACTGGCAGAGCAATGTCGTACTTGTGCATAGCCTCGCTAAACTGGAAAGTGCTGTTACTTCATGGTTGTATGGCTGAATTGTTATTTTACAAATTTCCATACTAAAATCAGAGTTGGTGTGCGAGATCTTTATATGGAACCAGGTTAATGCAGTTTATATGGACAGTTGTAGGTTTCTTATTTTGTTCATGGCTAAATGTGCCATTTTATGTACGTTGATGCTTCTTTCATTTGACTATTTGATTATGTCAAAGTGTGCTGCATTCCACTGAAGACAATAGCTACTGGATCTCTCTCCACTTTTATATTGATACTGTTTCTGCATGTTGAACCAGTAGCCGTTTGAATATAGTTTTCTTCTACTTCCAGATCATCCATTGTATGGCTGGTTAATTATTTGTGTAGATTGTGTGACTCTGAATAACTTTAAGAAAAAGCATTACCAGACATTTAGGGAAGCATATTCCATAGAATCCATGCATGTTAAAATCAAGAGAAGGGGAGAAATTTGTTTTGTACACTTTGTGAATGATATTAATAGTATTTTTTTAGTTGGGCGCTATTCCACTAAATACATCATACAGTTGCCTTATTCAAGAGAAATTCAACAAAAGTTGCAAAAAAATATGCCTTTGGTTGCACGAAAACAAGTTGTATTTTAAAATAAATGGCTGAAAAATGTGTTATCTGAAGTTGTAAAGTATCTTCAAGGTGTTCAATTTTCAGTGGAAACAGAGGAAGCAATGCTACTAATGCAAATTTATATCACATTGTTACATTTCACGACTATACACAAGAACAAAATGTAAGAACTGTGCTATCCATACCAGCATTGGAATGGGACTCAACAGAGTGTAAGATAGGTAACCTCACCTCATCACAATTTCAACATCTCTGAATACCATTTGGAAACAGTTTGTTCTGATAATGCCCGTGTAATGACGGCACAGAAAAGTGGGTTTCCAGCTGTGTTAAAAGAAACTTATCCAGATATTGTCATTATTGGTTGTGTAACTCCTTATTAATTTGTTGGCTTTTAAAATATTGATGTTCCTGTTGATATTTATTATTTAGAGAAGTGTCAAAACAAAAGAACATATTAGTAAATTTTGGAAGTTGCACCATAATGAATGTAAGAAAATACTGTGTGACTGAAAAATTTGTCTTGAAGGTTATATTTGTTAACAAGTAGGAAGATGAGATTTCACTTAAATATGTTTCAAATTCCTGGATTTTTAGTTCATAGTCGATAAAATGTTGATATTAAAATTTTTGTGGTTCTGGGTCTGTATGGAAAAACAATTTTAAAAATTGGCAGGTATGATTGTAATATCTCAGTGCATTACATAATTAATGATTGAAAGGTTTTTAGTAAGTTCGAAAGCAATATTAGAAATGTCTTCAGTTTATTTTTTCCTTTTGTTTGTAAAGAACCAAAGTATCTTCTCAAAAATTTAGATGGCAATGTAGAAGGAAAAAATGACTTTTCATAACTTGTAGAACATAATAATCGCAATAGTGCTTCATAAAGTCGAAATCTGCTGGTAATTGCTCTTAATTTGATGCTTGTAGAAGGTTAATAGTGAGGGATAATATAATGTTTTAAAATTGCCATGTTATAAAAAACTTAAGATTTGTGTAGACATAAAAAAATTATAGTAGGAATGATAAGACATCTGCAATTGCGGTTTTACCTCCTTTCCCGGAAAACAAAACTTTTTAATACCATTTATCATTAATACCATTTTGCTTTGGATTTTGGAATCTTAACAAGTGTTGATGTGTATTTCTTTGCAGATAGTAATATGCAGAGGAGAAACACAGAACTGACGACTCTTGGTGAAAAATTTGTATCATTTGCAGAGTTTCTTGATGGTACATTGCAGGACTGGAATAAAGAATTTTTAGAACAGGTAAGTTTTTTTTAAAAAAAAGCTAAAATTATTCTGTAGTATATCTATAAGATAGAAGTGTTAGTTTGTTTCCCTGAAATACTGTGTGTTCTTGGTCAAATAATTATATTGAAGTCAAGAAAATTTTCTTCTATGTCAATTTTATATGATAGATTATCCATAATACCTAGCTTTGATTTGATGTACAAATCTAACAGTTAGTAAACAAAAACTGATTATACTATAATGTTTGTATACAGGTGGCTCTAGGGAATTTGGAATGGTTATGATATTTAAGTACAAGCCAGTTTTTTTACATGCTGCACCCTGTTTTACAGATATGTTACCAGGTAGGAAAGTTTCATGAGCTGGCCATTCACTGGTTGCCAAGAGTTTGGGGGAACAGGCAGTGCTCAAGGCCATTTGCATGGCTTCTGGGAATATAACATGGGTGCCAGTAGGATTGCAGTAGGGTGCATCTTCACATTATATTTTTACACATTATATACAGTACTTACTATTTATTAACTAATTAAGTAATAAGATATAAATAAATATAAGACATTCTTACAATTATAGGTAAGTACATAAAATTAAGCGTTAACATCATGACAATTAAATTAATGTCAAATTCATGTCACGCATGTTTTAATTTGCGTCTCTGGAACACATCTTTGCTGGGTGTTAACAAGTTGTTAATTAGCCGTTAGCACAGCCGACAACACCACAAGATGCGTGAGTGATCGTACAAGTGAGCCTGTGTTAAAACTATGAACGACGTAAAACGGTTTTTATGCAAACTGCGCAAGATTGGTGTGATCAGTCATCAATCTGATCATGGTGAACACCTCAGACTACGACAGTAGGCCAGTATGTTATGTTTGTACCCATATTTTTCACGAAAAATTAAAGACTAAAAATTATGTTAACATTATACTCAATACATTTTACCATACATATATTCACCATTATCCATAACCACATATTCGTTCATTGCTGAATATAGGCTCTCTGAGGCCACACCATTTATTCTATTATCCGATTGATGTTACAAATGTTATACTATAAATGTGAAAATATGTTTGTTTTGATGTTTCTCCTTTAGTCACCTCAGGAAGGATTGCAGTAAAAAATTTACAAAATGATAATTTTCGTGGAATATCATACAGGATACTTTTATAAACGCAAACAATGTCGCGGGGAACAGCTAGTAAAGTTAAGTTAGGTCAAGACAGTCATTCATTCGTTCATATAATTTTTTACTAATTATTCTTCGCCCCGTTTTCTTCTGTGTAAATTTCTTAATCTCAAACAGTTTTTTAACTTAACTAAAATCTCTTTTTAGTTTATAGGCACCAGTTCTACCAGCAAATACCTTCAACAACTTGTATCGATCGATTCTATGAGCCGAATCACAACTATTTCATTATTGGATGTTGGCATGTGTTTAAATTGATCTACATTTGAAATTGCTGAGATATCCTTGAAATCCTAATAAAACATACAATTTCAAAAATGACGTAAACCTTGAAGCTAAAAGAACCTTTCAATCCAAATGGCATACAATCCACCTCAGGGTGGTCTACTCAACTATAGTAAATGGACTTTTACTTCGAATATGTGTTTTGTTTCAGTCTCCAGTGCAGCACGGTCTGCAAGGACAGTTTGTTTCTCCTTGCCTTAAATATCAAAAGATTCATAAAGCTGCACAGTCTCATGAAACAAGTAAGTCACAATGTGACGCGATGCCTTTGTCAAAAATTATATTGAAAAGATCCTGGATAGAAGGGGACTGAGTGTTCATGAATCTTTGAATACGGCATATCACAAGGCAATTGAGGAAAATCATTTGAAACTTCGATCAGTTGTATCAACAATTTTATTATGCTGACAGCATGGTCTTCCACTTTGTGGGAAAGTGGATGAGGGTTCTGTTTTCACAGATGTGCTAAGTTTTCTAATTGACTCTGGGGACAAGATTTTAAAAACATCATTTAGAGTCGGTAGCATATCGCATCAGATTCAAAATGAAGTGATACAGATTTTTTGTGATGTTCTGAAAAGCAAAGTAATTGAGGAGGTGAAGCATGCTTCAGGTTTTTCGGTGTTAGCTGATGAGACTGCAGATATTAGTGGTACATAGCATTTATAGATTGGTGTTGCTATCTACATTGTGATAAAGATGTTAAAAACCTAATAATTCTTGAAGATTTCCTGAGGTATGTCACGCTACAAGAGTTGAACGCAAAATCCCATTTCGGAAACTATTATTCACTTTCTAGAAGGTAGTAATTTTAATTTAAATAAACTTGTTGGTTGAGGATACATTGGCTGTGCTGCAATGGCTAGTCATGTAGGTGGTGTTCAGAAAATCAGGTATCCTAGAGCCCAATTATTCCACTGTGCAAGCCGAATATTGAATCTTGTAATCAATGATTTGAATAATGTCAGTTAGGTGAGAAATGCTGCTGGGATGACAAAGGACATCATAATTTATTTAGAGAGCAACATAAAATTCCAAATATACCTCCCCTCTGTGAACAGAAAAGTACAGTAGTATAAAAAAAAAATTCTACAAACTGTATTACTATTGTATGAGTTTTAGAAAAACTTTTGCACAAGGCACCAAACTTGGTAACATAAACACGACTGCGACAACACAGACATACATTGTGACATTGTTAGTGATTGCTGCATATTCCTTCAAACTTGAGCTCATGTGCAACCAATTACAAAAAGTAAATATTAATATAAAAACAATTCACGAACACACAAATAATTTTTTTTTTTTTTTGCTGTCATCAGTCTTTCAACTGGTTTGATGCAATCCTCCATCCTTTCCTATCCTGTGCTAACCTCTTCATTTCTACATACCCCTTACAGCCCACGTCCTCAATTATCTGTTTCATATATTCTAATCTCTGTCTTCCTCTACAGTTCTTACCTTCTACTGTTCCCTCCACTAACAAATTAACCAATCCAGCATGTCTCAAAATATGACCTACCAGCCTGTCTCTTCTTTCCGTAAGCTTCTTCAACAAACTTCTTTTCTCACCAATCATTTCCAAAACTCGTTCATTTCTTACTTTGTCTGTCCACTTAATTTTCAGCATTCTTCTGTAGCACCACATTTCAAATTCTTCAATTTTCTTTATTTCCGGTATTCCTAAAGTCCATGTTTCGCTACCATAAGGTGCTGTGCTCCACACAAAGAGTTTTAAAAAGTTCTTTCTAATTCCTAGATCAATATATGAAACTAAAAGGTTTCTCTTTTTCATGAATGCTCTTTTTGCTAGTGCTATTCTGCTTTTAACATCATTCCTGCTTCGGCCATCGGTTGTAATTTTACTTCCCAAGTAACAGAATTCACTTACTTCTCCTATTGCATCCGATCCTATTTTTATATTTAATCTACTAGTATTGGTATCATTTCTGCTATATTTCATCACTTTTGTCTTGCTTTGATTTATATTCAGTCCAAAATCTTCCTTCAGTATTTTGTTCATGCCATTCAGTAACTTCCCAATATCTTCAGCCCTCTCTGCTAACACGACAATGTCATCAGAAAATCGTAGCATAC
Source organism: Vandiemenella viatica (assembly GCA_031002005.1). NCBI lineage: Eukaryota > Metazoa > Arthropoda > Insecta > Orthoptera > Morabidae > Vandiemenella > Vandiemenella viatica. Next base: position 91,065,258 of record CM061919.1, on the reverse strand, counting down.
TGATTTTTTCTCCCTGAAAACTTGTGCCACATGGAAATTTTTCTTTGACTTTATTCATTGCTTCTTCTACGTACAAGTTGAATATTAACGGGGATAGACTACAACCTTGTCTCACACCCTTTTTAACTGATGCATGTCTCTCATGATTCTCTACTTTTATTATAGCCACTTGATTCTTATATAGTTTATAGAGTATTCTTCTATCTCGATACTTTAGACCTGACTTCTTTAAAATTTTGAACATCTTGTCCCACCTAACATGATCAAATGCTTTTTCTAAATCAACAAATGCCATAAAAGTATCTTTGTTTTTCTTGATTCGCCCTTCAAGTATTAATCTTAAAGACAGAATTGCTTCCCTTGTACCATGATTTTTCCTAAACCCAAACTGATCTTCACCTACTATCTCTTCTACTACCCTTTCCATCCTTCTGTATATTATTCTGGTCAGTAATTTTGAAGCATGTGATGTTAGACTAATGGTGTGATAATTCTCACATTTGTCAGCTTGTGCTTTCTTTGGAAGTGTGAAGATGATATTTTTATTAAAATCAGTTGGAATTTCTCCTGTTTCATAACTTTTTGATATCAGTTTGAATAATCTTTCGATACCTTCCTCTCCTAGGGATTTAAGAAGTTCTGCAGGGATCCCATCAATTCCTTATTTGCTTTCAAGTCATTCAGAGCTTTATTAAATTCTGTCCTCAAACAGGATTTCCTAAGACATCAATGTCGACATCGCCTTCCTTTTCCATTACACTATTGTTAAAGTCGTCCCCAACATACAGTTTCTCAATGTATTCTTTCCATCGGTTAGCTCTATCCTCTGAGCTTAAAAGAGGTTTCCCATCGGCAGCTTTAATGTTCATACCTCTTTTCTTCATTTCTCCAAAATTCTGTTTGATATTTCTGTAGGCAACATCTACTTTACCTACAGCCATTTCCTTTTCTACTTCTTCACACTTTACTTGTAGCCATTTTTCTTTTGCTATTTTGCATTCCCTATTTATTTGATTTCTAAATTGCCTGTACTGCTCTCTTCCTGCTTCATCCTGAGCATTTTTGTACCTTCTCCTCTGATCCAACAGCTTCAAAATTTCTTCTGTTATCCAAGGTTTTCGGGCAGCTTGTTCCCTAAAGCCTAATGTTTCTTCACCAGCTTTCATTATTTCGGTCTTTAATGCATTCCATTCGTCCTTGGTCGAACTCCTTTCAGAGTTATTTTCCATCCATTCTGATGACTCCTCCCTGAGCAGTCCCCACCCGGAGATCCAATTGGGGGACTATTTTACCTCCGGAATATTTTACCCAGGAAGAAGCCATCATCATATATGTAATTTGAGAGGATTACATGTCCTCGGGATACCCTTTGGGTCTTTAATGCAGTGGTTTCCCGTTGCCTTCTGCATCCCCATGCCGTTGATCATTTCTGATTCATCCGCCTTTAGGGGCCGTTTCCAAGCCCAAGGACAAGAGGGTGCCCTGAACCGCTCCCCGCTTTTCCGCCCTCCTTTCAGAGGCCGTTGGCGAGCAGTGGGTGATTCCTTATACCGGGAATCTTTCAGTTGCCAGAGCCTCGTCCGTGCAAACAAGGTGCACCACGTGAAGGAGAGGTTGACATTTGGTTGGAAAAGGCTAATATAGCCTCTCCCAAACCCTTAAACCCCATAAATAAATTATCACTGTTATAATGCCACGATGGAGTTCGGTGTTATTTTCAAGAAAACTTGAAAAATTTGCGAAGAAGTGAATATTGATAGTGACAAGACAGACCTACAGATCATATCAACACTCTAAAAATACAGAAGAATTCTTCAGAATATCTATCTGCATCCTATATTTAGACTCCATCATTTCTTATCTGAGAATACAATTTTCTTCTACACATAAAAAATGATTTTAGATTTTACAGCTACACCCAGAAAATATAAGAAAACGGGACAAACCTTCATTTTTAACCATGGCAGAAAATATGCACAATCTTAATGGATGTTTTATTGCGGAGCTATTCATGTGGTACGAGATGTTCAAGACAGATGTAGTGAGTGACGCTGCTTTAAATGTATTCCTTATTGAATACATAGATTTGATTGCTGGGGCCACCCTGTTCTTCCCAGCGGTATTGGAGGCAATCAAGTTTGATCCAACGGTTCCAGTAACAACATGCAGCATTGAACGGTAATTTAGTAGCACTTAGGAGGACAATGATTTTATTGATAAGGTTTTGGACAAATATATACAACTACCTAGAAGACTTTAGATATTATTCAAACATATAATTTAATAACAAAATTTGTATTACCTAATCTTTTTCTGTGTATTTTCTTTCATGGCAGGGGGTTCCAATTGAACCCCCTTGCACCCCCTCCCGGTGCCCATGGAATGAAACTGCTTATAAGAGGAAGAAGAGAAATAACTGCAATGCTATCATCTTTATAAACTCAGGGTATATCCTGAAGAAGTGGAATCTGTAAAACTTTCTAAAACGAAAGATTTATGCAAGGGAAAGGGAGGGGAGGATGCCCTCAAGGAGTTGGCTGAAGGAAAATGAATAATTTTTCTGTTTTTGGAACTGTAAAATGTTCAAATGAGGCTGCTGCCATACCTTAACTACATATTTTTAAGAGTCAGACTTGTTAAGAGTGTGAAAAATATTAGTCACAAAAAACTTTTTGTTGATAGAATTTTAGTGATTGGAACAGTGTGCACCAACTACAAAGCATGTTGTGCCATCTTTTCATTGATGTCATTAGTAATGGGAGAACTGAGAGAAGAATAAGGTCCTTGTGAAATTAGAATTCCACACTAGAAGGAACACAAAGTAATTTAGAAAATTTGGTCTGAGAATGAAGTGAGCCAGGAAATAGGTTGATAAAAGGTTTAAGCTAATGTTGCAGAGTGCAGGTATCTGGGTATGTGGAAATCAAAATATTAGTAGAGGTTACTAAAAATCTGAAAGACAGATTTAGTCCAGTTGAGTACCTGCTGACAAAACAGTTGAAGCATATTTCTAAAGTTGTATCCTCTTGCTCCAATGAACTATAAATACTGTATTTTACCTAACAGCCTAAAATAGCCATAACCGAAACCACACTATTTTGTTTCTTATTCCATTATGTTTGCTATCCTTGAGTTCTATCAACCAACTATTTTTCCAAACAAATCTAGGCATGGTTCCATTATATCTGCAGGAATTTGACTATTACCGAAATTTTTGCTTGAACTATAAACCTGGTATCATGAATAACACTTCTGACAATTATCGTAACAAGTTGTTGCCTTGATGTAAACCAGTGGTCCCCAAATTTTTTATCCCATCAACCACTTTGTGTAATATTTGCTTATTGATCTCCAGATTAGGTATTTAACAAAAGTATTAAATAATTTTTTTGCATTTCTGATGTCAAACAATAAGGAAACCTGCATAAAAAACAACAAAAGAATTTATAGGGGATATTTTCCACTGTTATTATAATCTTAAAAATAATAGCAAAATTATGGATATATACAAGTTTGCTCTTGAACCATACATGTCATAAAACATAAAATAGACAATTATCTATGAAAATTTAACATACATTATATTAAATGAAAAAACTTAACGTTATTTTGCGATTACTATTAAATGCCTTAAAAATATATTAACATACTGTTTTCTTAAAATGGTTTTATTGGGCTGGATGTGTCTGAAGAGCAGCAGCAAGATATTCCGTTGCAAAGCACCGCAGTTTTCCAGGTTCAATCAGTTCCTCTGTTTATTAAAATTGTGGTCGTGTGGCTAAAATCAGCTGCAACAATGCATGAATTCAAGAAAGAAAGGTCTGGCTTCTGCTCTGAGCTTGGGGTATTTATTAACTATATTGTTATTGCTCCTAAATTCACTGTGATTTTCATTTCTGAACAGCACTTCAGCTTTGAGATCTACACACATTTTAATTGGTTCGTCTTCTAAGCCAGGTTCACTACATTCATTATTTACTTTTACATCAAACTGAGTATTTAACTGTCTGGGAACATGCATATTCTCAAAGTATTGGAAACGTGCTTTTAAGTCTGTAAGAATAAAAACTTTGCTGGTGTATAATAGCAATTAATTTTTTTTTTTTTTTTACTTTATTGCTTTACGCCTCGTCGACGGGTAGGGTCATTACAGACGGGATGGGATGGGAGACATGGAACAGGAAGGAATTCGGCCATGACGTTTTTGAAGGAAGCATCCTGGCAGTCATCTGGAGTGGTGTGGGGAAACCATGGAAAACCCAAATCTGGATGCCCGGACAGGGATTCTAACCCGCGTCCTCCTGAATGCAGGACCAGAACATTAACCGTTCACCCACCACATTCGGTAGTTGCAATGAAGTCTTCTCTACCGGGTTAGATTAAGGTGGTCATGATGGACAAAATGCGCAGCCAATAAAAACCCTGTCACAGTGTCGTTATGACCAAACGGAAATATTATTAGTGGTCTAGTGGATCAGTGGTTAAGGTGTCTAACTGGAGATGGAAAAGGTCCCAACTTCGAATCCGACTCTTGGGCGATTTTTGTAGGCCCTTAACCATACCTTCGCCTCCGGTATAGCTTGCTGTGTAATGTGAAGTACGTCAGAATGCTTCCATGATTCAATTACCATGTTAATAGTGCAGGTTCCCTTTACCCGGTAGGATTCAGAGTTAGGACAAAGCCACTAAGAAAGGGGCAGAATGCACAGCCAATTGAAACCCTTTCATCAGGTCATTACAATCACACAGCATTATTATTATTATACTGCTTTATTTCATCAAATTCTTTAGATGAATCGTACTAGTCATCAAGCCATTGTAAACTACTGCCCCTTGACAACCACTTTATCTCAGTGTAATTGCGCAGTGTAATTGGTTGAGAGTTTCACCATTTTCTTCATATAAATTCTCAGACAGTCGGGAATTGAGGGGAATAGTTTCAATTTTATTTATTGACCGAATGCACACTTAATGTCATGAAATTCACGACTCAGTTTTTTGGCAACAAAATGCTTCCTTTGTAGGGAACAGAACAGTACGTGCTTTACAAAGCTTATCCTTCACAAAAACGAAAAATCCTCTATCGTCTTACCACAGCAAGTGCACAATCAGTAGCTACTGCAGTAATATTCCCAAAAACAATGTTGTGCATGTTCAAATAAGCTAACGAACATAAAAATAATCTCATCTTCCAAATCGCTTTGAAGCCATGAGAAGATTTAAATTCCCGAAAGTTGATTCGTTAAGTTGAATAGCTAACTTACGATATGGAGCTCCGAGGTCAAAGTTCTTTCCACGTCATCGGTCATTTCCTCAATAGATCGCTGCACAGTATTTGTAATTAATGGTATGCATTTTAAGACTGTTTGAGGGTCTTCCTGCATAACATTTTCAATTACATCCTACATAGCTGGTTTTATAATCTCTTCACTAATAGTGTTTACTGTATTAAGAGAGATGCTCTAGGACAGGGATGGCAAACCTTTATTGATCCACGTGCCATTTTTTTTCTAAGGAAATGTTGACTGAAGCTATGGCGTGCCAGTAAACTATCATGTCTTAGTGATTAATGGGAAAATAAATAAAACTAAATACTATCATCTTAAAACATTATATTTGCAGCCAGAAATTTACATTTTTTATATTAAGCAAGTATAACGTCAACAGTTTTGTATTTATTTACGTAGATGAAACTAGTGCGATCTCTGTTGCTGCAAACAGTTTATATTAGGTTCATAGTTCGTTACTTTTAGCAGAATGCAAGCTGAAGTGGAGTCATCTGACAAAAGGTTCCGAAGAGAGTCTTTAATGTTATTCATTTCTGAAAATAATGACTGACAGGCATAGGTAGATAAAAATATTGTTACGATAGCGAAAGCCAGCTCCTTAAGACAGCTACATGTGTCTGGAATTGAATTCCACAAGTGATGGCTGTATGGTTACATAACCGAATGTCAATAAATAAAAATAAAAAAATGAAAAGTTTTCATAATGATGGTATCTTACTCACATTAATTGATAGTCTTGCTAATTCATTTAATTCCAACTCCTTCCTCATTTCGATGAATTTTTGAGTCCATATAGAACTACACTGGAATTCAATCAGATGCATCTCCATTTCTTCAATTTCCAACCAATCAAATTTAGACCAGTTCAGTTTATCAGGTGTAGTTACATCAGGATACATAATAAATTTTAGTGTTTCCGACAATTCTTTGAACTGAGAAAATCTCGATAAAAATTCTTCGATTGAAGAATTAATTACTAAAGATAACTCTTTAGTGAGTTTTAATTGTTCTGGTTTTTCGTGTACATCCAAATCTCTGGTGATTTTTTTTCAAGTTTGGGAAATACTTGTAATCATTGGAAAAAATATCGTTACTGAAAACTTGCAGTTTAGCCTCAAAAGCATGAATGAGATCTAGCATAGCGATAATTGTTTTGTTTGCGCCTTGAAGCTTCACGTTCAATTCATTGAAATGCTGGCACATGTCCATAAAAAACACTAATTTTGAAAGCCAGATAACATCCACCATTTTTCCCTTATTTTGTAAAAACAGTCCGATTTCTTCCAAACAATCAACAAATCTTTGAAGTATGTTACCGCGGCTCAACCAGCTAACTTTGTTATACATCAGTAAGCCATTGTACACAGAGTTCTCTTCATCCAACAAGGCATCAAATTTTCGCTTATTTAAAGCCTGCGAAGATATGAGGTTCACCATTTTTGTGACCACATGCATTATATTATCAAGGGAGGCGAATCCATCTTTTGCACACAAGGCTTGTTGATGTATGATGCAGTTTAATTCGAGAATCGGATGTCCTATGTGTGTTTGAAATAAACTGATAAAACCATTTATTTTGCCCACTATACTTGGAGCAGCATCAGTCGTTATAGAAACAATTTTGTTTAAATCTACTTCTTTCTCAGCAAGTAAATTTTTAACAGCCGTGCAAATATCTGTGCCCTTAGTAGTTGTTGGTATCGCAATTAATTCTTTCTTGATCTCATTTACCACACAATATCCAGCAAAAACAGCTAAACGAGCAGATTTAGTTACATCAGTACTTTTGTCAAGACACAGCGATATAATAGGAGATGACTTGATATCATTTGTTTGTTGTTCTTTCACATTTTCTGCCAGTTTTAGTATTCTACCTTTTATTGTGTTTCTGGATAAAGGAGTATTTTTGATACGCTGAATTATCTTATCTTTATTTTCAAAGTCTTCAAAAAGTGACGGGGCACTTGTTAACCGGGCTTCCTTCAAAAATTCTCCCTCGCTAAAAGGTTTACCATGTCGAGCTATAACATTTACAGCTGAGAAACTCGCGGCACCAGTATCACAATCCTTGCTAACATACTTAATCATTGACGTCGACTGTTTATTTCTAACTTTAATTGCACAAGCATTGAATTCTTTTTGCTCTGGTTCGCTTTTTTGACAAAGAGATTTGTGATTTGTTTCATAGTGCCGTTTTACAGACGATGTTCTTCATGCCACTGTTCCAGAACACAAAACACACACCGCTTTATTACCTTTATTAATCATGCCATATTTCTCAGTCCACTAAGGTTGAAATTCCCTATTACACTTATCTTGCACTTTTTGTTTTTTTACGAAACTATCCATTTTGAATAGTAGTAAATTGAAGTCTAACAAACTTAAACAAGCAGCTAAATCAAACTAGTTCATAAACTACAAGAACCATGTTTAATTGGTAAAAGCAATCAGCGACGTTAACTAACAAACAAATGAATAAGTAAGCGCTCCTCCCGCCACCTGCACTTGCTCACTCAGTCCGTTCGGTCATAAATTCGCTGGAAATCTACCACTTTTAGCAATCTGTAGTTGTTTCGGGACCGGTAGTTTCCTTATCTCATGATCTTTGTTACTATGATCGCAAATTATGTGGACTAAAAAACAAATTATTTATATCGATTAGGTTCCTACTTAATTAATGCCATGCCCAAATTATTTTGTCGCGTGCCATCATTGGCACGCGTGCCACTGGTTCGCCATCCCTGCTCTAGGATGTCTTCGGTCCTCCTTCACTATGAGCACTAGCAGGTGACTTCAAATACGTATTCAATTTGGTCGAACTCGCAATTTCTTTTTTAGCATTTTGAAATATTCAAAATCATCTTTTTTCTTATTGGAATGAATACTTTCCAAATGGTCTTTTATTTTCGCCTGCTTCATACCATCGTTGCTGAAAGTTTTTTCAAATGACAGGTACATGGGAATAGTTTAATTGGCAAATGATGGCACAGTCTTATTTCAAATACTTACATGAATATTATCTGGATTTTTTCTTTGCATTGGTAGCTGACATTGTAGTCATTAAAATCACATTTTTAATGTGAAAAACACGATGCGTTTGCAGCACACAAGCTGTAAAGAACTGCCCGTTATCTCTCAGAGTGCCGTAGTGCCACCATTTGCAAACAGATATTTAAAATTGGAAGGAATGATAATTATATCTAAAATTTATCCATTCAGTACTATTAGATAGAAAAAATAACGAAGTATCTAAATTTAGTGATCTTAAGGTGCGTTTCCACTGAGTCAACTTCTGGGCAACATGTGGCATGTGGTACTGACGCATGCGACAAGGAGTATTTCAAGCGAAGCAACACGCTGCGACATGTAGCAAGCAACAATGACGCATGCTACAGGTTGGGCGGTGTCGCCGGTCGTATGGGCCACTGTGCGACAAAAATATAGCGTGTCGCACGATGTTGCCAGTATCCAAGCGGTGGTGGATGAGTGCGACAGAAAACGGGCGACATGGAGTGGAATGTGCAGAAAACAGCCTTATTTATTGAAGATTATCATACTTCACCGGAGTTGTGGAATAACAAAGTGCATCATGTAAAGACGGGAAAGCGAAAAGTGACAAATTAATACTACTTGCTAACAAGTACAAATGTTCATTAGATGAAATAAAAAAGAAAATAAAGAATTTGAGGTCTGCTTTTCATCGTGAACATAAAAGAATTACTAAACCAAAGAGCGGCTCCTCTCCTAAAGAAGAGAAATGGTTTGCTTATAAACTCCTGACATTTTTTTATAGATGTTGACATTCCAAGACAAACTTTTTCAACAGCAGAAAATTATGAGGTACATTAATTAATATGTGTAACTAATTATTTTTGACAGAATAGTTTACCAATGACAGATCCAGAGACGGAATAGGGGATTTACAATCTTTTTAGTTATACAAGTAAATAAAAGTAGTTTTATGGTGTATTTTTATGGTGTATACAAAAGGACTTACATATAATTAAGATAGGCTGTATTTACAGCGTATGTAGAAAAGTGTTTCCAAATTTAGATTGTGGTAAATAATAGTAAAAAACTTTTCTTGAATCGACCTTTCACTCATACAGTTGTGTATGATAGGGATAAATTGTCATATAATGGTAACATAGCTAAATACATTATTTTATGTGTGAATACATAGTTTATGTTTTTGTCTTAGTATTTGTCTTGCCAAGATACTTTTCCTTCTTTTGACACAAAGTACCTTGCGATTCGCACTACTTTTAACAAATAAATCTCTGATCCACCACCTAGGTTTTTTCCGTTTTCTTCTTTTATTGCCATTTGCGAGGATCAAATAAGCAGCAGCTGCCACTGCTTCTGATGCCATGACGCACACTACTGGCCGCATAATGTGAAATGCTTTTGCCGCATGCTACAAGCAACGGCGACAAGTAGCAAGCAAAAACTGGCAACAGATTCTTGGGCAACATTCGACTTGCGACAAAGTATGATGACGCATGGCGACATGTAGCAACAAAATATCTCGTGTAGCATGCTACATGTTGCTCGTTGTTGCCTTAGTGGAAACGCTCCTTTAAATATATTGTGATATTTTCTCTGAAAAAGACAAAATATCTACAGTGTAACAGTGCAACATATGTCTGTGTATAATGAACTACCAGCGTTTGTAACACATTTACAATATTCCTACAATTGCTAGATGTATGAATAGAATACAGCTGCCAGGTGTGTGAGAACAGAGTAACACATGAACGAAGTAGTGCAGGCTAAGGCAAAAATCAAGTTATAACTAGGGTAGTCAGTAGTTGACCATATCCATATTTGAATTTTTATTGGAATCTTCCCATTTTTTCCTAGACAGTTTATTTATTATTATTATTATTATTATTATTACTCCGCGATTCACTAAAAGTGTGTGGCGGAGGGTGCATTGCACCTATCTAAAAGGGTTATGGTTTGGAAGGGTTATAAGGGATATGGCAGGAGGCGCCCATGGGCTATTGTGAGGAACCATCCCCGCATTCGCGTGGAGTGATCTGGGAAAACCATGGAAAACCCAGATCAGGATGGCTGAAAAATCCCTGCCTACACACAGCCATACCTTGTCGGCACTGCACCAGCCGTTTCTTCTACGCCACCATAACACACAATTATCTCTGTGGCCCTGTTTACTATTAATCAACCCTTGGAGAACTCTTACCAACACATCGAGGTTGATATCTACTACTTTGGGGACTCCTTATGTAAACGTTTCTTTAGAGAAAAATTCTATCTATTGAAAATCCTTCACTAAGACTTATTGTAGGTTCTGGATATGTATGGTATTCCATTTCTCTTATACTTGAAACTGTTACCACCATTTCTTGTTTCTCTTCACACATCTTATGATCACACGTAACCTTCACTGATGAGTTACTTAACCTGATATAAGGTTCTTTTGTTTCAAATTCTTGCTGTTGCTGATTTCTATATATCTCTTCTATGTATTGAATTTCAAAATAATTGTAGGCATGGTATAAATTTCAACAGAATTTTTGAGTATGTAAAGTACATACATAATTTTGTTTCTTAATTTCTTATGTATGCTTTTAATTACAGGAATCTTCTGTACAACATTGCTTGAAGGATATTCATGAAACAATGAAGACTGGCACTATTACTGAAATTAATTCACTTAAGTGCTTCCTAAATGACATTTTACAATCCCTTGCAGAAAAACAGAAGTGTATCATAAGTCAACAAAAAATAGAGAACGAGAAATTTGCGGAGTTAATTACTCAAAAGGTAGTAGCTTTTGTTTTTATTATGAAATTTTTGTAATATACAGTGGCTCTGCAAGAAGGAAATGTTAGTTTCTTTTGAAGTAATTACTAAAATTTGGCTGACTGTATAGTTCAAATGTAAGGAATATTACACACCTTTCGAGAAACTAAAAGTGAAAGACTGTATATATAGACGCATCATGATTTTATTTATTTGAATACCTTGGAATATTTCAATCTATTAGGATACTCTTATGTCATGTTTCTGGTTCTTATTTATGGAAAATCCTGTGTTTTTTTACCATATACAATAACACAAAAGTGTTGTACTAATGCAAAGATTTTTTTGGGTTATACCAGAGGTTCAAATTTAATTCACTGTAATCCACTGACTTTTTTTGATATCACTGGTTTTTGTGAAAATTGTTTTATTATTAATAAATTAATTTATATACAATTTATGCACATCCAAAATTTAGTTCTCAATATGATTATAGTGTCTTTTTATATAAACATTAAAATTTTTTGCTGGTACTTTCATATATCATGGCTAAACTTGACAGGCAAATGATAACACCTTGAAATATGGAAATAACATTAAGGTTCATTACAGTTCAACTAATAGAAGTTGATTCACTGGTTTACTAACTTAAATGGTCTACAGACTGAAGGTTGAATGGAACCTAATATAGGAGACAAACAAGGTCCCTTTCATTCCTTTGTCTGGTTTATATGCATGTGGATGAGCTGTTATTTTTAATTACGGGTAGTTCATGTTTGTAATGTTTAGAACTGATAAATTAATAGTCCTTATAGCAATTTAAACTTCAGTTTTGGCTGTAACATTCCTATTTGTTTTACTTAATGTTGCTACAGTTTCATACAATTAGATTTTTGTGCATGGTAAGAAGAAAAATGGGCATTATAATTCAGATAAGTTCTTTTACTTTCCTTAGTACGAGTTAAGTAGAGCATTAATACAAGGGAGAGTCAAATGAAAACCTTGAAAGTGTAATATAAAATAAAGAGGTCTGCGCACTAGTGGTCTGGAAGTTGGCACGCCTGTTGAAAATAATGTGCCAGATGTCTGCAAAGGTGGCATCATAGTGAAGATGTGAAAGTACCAGTGTAGGAACAGTATAAAGATGGCCGTCCCACTAGTAACATACACCAGAGAACAGCGTTTGGTGATTATATTTTCGCAAAGTGAAGATATAAAACCAATAGACATTTATGGCAGAATGAAGATACAATACGGAGATGCCTGTGAAAATGGCATCCTCTTGAACACTACACGCCCAAGGGAGCACTGTTACCAGTAACACAGACCTCCTCAAAAATCATCTTCGGCTTGCCATTAGAACAAAATGACGTGGTTTGCTATCAACAGGTGTTTCATGCAACTTGACAATACATGGCCCAATACAGGTCATGCAATGATTGCAACAATCGCAGACATGCGGTTTGAATGTCTGCCTCATCCACCATGCTCATGCAACTTTGTCCAAAATGATTTCCATATGTTTGGACCCCTAACAGAAGCACTTCCTGTTACAAAATTTCAGTCCAATGATGAAGTGCACCAGGCAACAAGTGGTTGTTTTGTCTCCCAAGTAATATATATAGTGTTAGGAAACAAAGGCACTAAAAGTGGATATATTGAACATTAGGATAAGATAAAAAACCACCGCTTACCAAAGAAGGGGATTCCAGCGGCGTTGGCACACGAAAAAAACACGAACACACAACTAATAGAATTTTCGAACATGGCTCTTCCTCAGTAGAAGTGAGATGGCTGCACGCAAGCGGCCGGCAGCCAACTGCGTGAGCCACAATGTCGGTGGCTCATAGTGGGGGAAAAACATCATGGCACGAAGTGAGGGTGGGGGTAGAAGAGCACAGGCTGGAAAACGATGATGAAAAGCAAGTATAAAGCAAAACTGTACACAAGGACCCGTCGCAGAATGGCAGTATACCTCAGTTAATCAAGTAATGGACACATGTACAAACAACTGAAAAAAAATCAGAAATTTTAAGTTGAAACTAAAACTGAAAATAAACAAAATTCAAGGTCACAATCTATAAAGAAAGGCTCTGGTAAGCGGTGGTTCTATGAGGGAAGGTGGAAGTGAGGGGGATGCGTGGGAGAAAAATTGGAGCTATCTTAAATTTAGACCTGGAGATTGTCTGGTCCCCAGTTGGTACTGATAGGCCAGTTCCCACCTTCTAAGTTCTGAAATACTGCTTTTATCTGAGAGGACTCTGATGGCGCAGACCGAGAAGCAGGTATTAAAATCGTTGGTGCCATGTATAGTGGCATGATGAGATACAGGGTTGTCAGGGTTCTTGGTGTGTACTGATTGTCGGTGTCCATTCATTCTGATGGCCAGTGGATTTGTTCTGAGTCCAATGTAGGAGGCTGGGCAATGGTTACAAGTGAGTTGGTATATAAGGTGGGAGGATGTCCAAGTGGCGAATCCTGTGATGGGAAAGCTATCCCCAGTTACGGGGTTGGTAAAGGTGGTGGAAGGCGGGTGCATACTGCATAATTTGCAACGGGATCTGTTGCAAGGAAATGAACCTTGGGGCTCTCTTGCAGGCTGGGGGACCCCGTACTTATGGTCCTGAAAAAAAAAAGGCAATAGCATAAAATGCAGCACAAACCCAAGAAAAGAAATTTCAAATTTTTTTCAAAAATGAAACTTTGTTAAACAAATAATGGCAAAAATGATTTTAGGTGTCTCTGTATTTGATTCCTAGTTTGGCCATCTAAATTTTAGTTTCACATGATTTTAAGAAATCACCATAGACAAATACTGGGAAGGTTGATTGATAAGGCCATGGGTGATTTCTTGTCTAACAATCTTACCAGTTAATAAGGAACATTGGGGAAAATAAACCAGTCAGAAAAGATGAAGGCAGGAAAGCCACAGTGATCATAAAAGCATGAACAAACTTTAAAATGTTTCTTTTTAAGTATTAATCATGCTAGAGTACATATGTTAAGGTAATCAGATGTGTGAAAAGAGAATCACCGCGTGAGTAATTTGGCGAGTCTTGGTGTGTACACATCGAATCCCCTTAGCTTAAGAGCTCCTCTAGCATGAGTAAGGTTTAAACTGAAATATTAAGAAGTGTATTCTTCGTGACCCTCTTGCCTTCATCTGTGGCTGCGTTCATTAAAGGACCAAAATTTTTAAAATAAATTTTGTAATGCAGCTTCCTGACTTGTAGATGTGAAATCTGTTGTACTTGCAATAAAATTCATTTTTCTGTTTGTTTTAGTATCTAGAGGTTTATAATTTCCCCTAAATGTTTTTTAGTAAAACTTCTTGTGAAGAGAATTGTAACTTTTTCTTCAGAGACATTGGTTTTAGTAGTTGTTAATGCTTCAATGAATTTTAAAATAAGACGGCATTGTATTTGACAAATTTATATTCATTGTTCTTTCTTTGAGCTTTTGATGTTTAGCAAACATCATTTTGTCAATACTTAAAAATAAGGTATGACAGGGAAATTAACCAGTCACTTACCACAGGTGAAGGCAGGAGGGCCAGATGAACCCAAAAAATACGCTTCACAAAATTTTTGTTTATAACCTTACTTATTATCCAGTTAAAAACAGTATAGCAATAAGTACAGAAGTTCATTCCATGAAATCCAAATTTGAGCAAGGTTTTAATTAAATAGAATATTTAAAATTTCTAGTTTCGGTTTGAAACTGTAATGAAATTTTACAGCACCTTCAGTTTGCTGGATCTTGTACTTATGTCGTACGCATTATATTAAATGCACTTTCTATTTCATTTGAACAGGGAATTGGTAGATGGGTTACTTTGTTAAGAAACAAAGGAATAGATGGAAATAAAAGTGATTTTGAAAGTTGTATGCAACATATACAAATTTACATATTTGAATTTTGCAAGTCTGGAGTAAAGTTGTGTTTAATATACCAAATTACGAACAATGATGAATTTCTAAATGTGAAGCATTTTACCGTGGGTTAAATAAATAAAATGCTCTCAGTCTTCCAGCTGCATATAAATTTCATGGTACGTTTTGAGGGAGTCTATTTCTGCCCTTGTGTTTTACCAACTGTAAACATATTGTCATAGTAACTGTTTATTCTGGTGGTGCCACAGCAAAAGTTGAAGACAATAGTCAACTTTGGGGGTTGGTCGACCATTCCTCTGCCTCTTACCAATAATGCATTGCTATTTCAACATATTAATAACTGGTATCCAGTATACCTGTTTACTAAAACATTGGCTGTACTGATTTTAATGGCTTCTGTGATTATACCATCCTAAACATCTATGGCGTGTGTGTAAATGTATCCCACAAAAACAATTCTTGTAAAAATAGGCCAAGTCTCATCCTTGTATAGTGACAAAAAGATATGAGATCCTGTTCTGAGTCAAATCTATATTTTTCACTGTGTATTATCTTCACTCTCAGAAACAGCATGGTTTCTCTGTTACAAGTCGTTCAGTAAGAATAAAAAAATTTGTGAATTGGCCATTGTGCACACCATGTTTTTGTAAACCTATATAAATACCATAAATGTGTAACTATAAAATGCAAGTATTGCTCATGTAGCGGTAACATCACACTGATGACCAAAGATGTTGTTCTAGGTTATGAATGTTATTTAATAACAGTTTTATTCAGTTAATCATCTCCAAATGAATTATCAGATCACTGAAAGAAAGGTACGTATTCCATTTAAATCGACATAATTATTAGTTTCTTATATTCATTTAATATTCATTCAGAGTAAAAGTATTCGTTAAAATATTTAACATAAATTCTCTAATTTTTGATTAGCAGCAATTTTGATTAGATTGTTTTACAACCGGAACTTGATGTTACAGCAGAGGCATCCATAGTTTTTAATGAGAATTTTTGGCAAGAAAGTTTTTATTTATTTACTTTGGAAAAAATAATCTAAATGAACAATATTTTACATTACTATTAGTGAAATTTTAACATGAATCAGTTATTTTTAGAGTCTGTGCCAGCTGTCATATAGCAAGGAAAAAAATTAATGCACTAATTTGCTGTTAGAGATGACATGGGAAGTATGAACAAAAATTCCAAATATTTTTACAGCTTATAGTCAGGCAGATATTGCTTATATGGCAGATAGTTTAGGGGTACAAATTAAACAGTATTTTAATCTTTGGCTCGGCCTTGTTGGTGGTAAAGTCATATCTCTGGCAGATAAAAGCATCAAGAATAAGAAGGGTGATACACCATCTAGAAGAAGAAGAATGCAATAAGTGCAGCGAAATAAAGAGAAAAACTGTCGCAGAGACCAAAGATAGTGTTTGTGAGTATGGACACACAGACCGATGACTCATGCAAATAAGAAAAATTTCCTGAATCCCTTCTGATACCTCAATTGAAACGGTGTGGTCTTGATTATTCTCAGCATGGTGAATACACACCTAACTCGTAGATAACATCAAATACTGAAAACATTATAGACAAAAAAGCAAAAGCAGAAAACAGGTAACTCAACCAGTACATCGTGACTGAATAGCGATTTTTGAAACCAACTTGTGATTCAGAAGACTTGAGGAGCTTCAAACGCTAACCCTGGCTCTTCGGCACATTACAAGAGGTTGACATCCAGGTGGTAAGCATTTCTCTTTCCCTCATCCTGAGGCAGTGATAGTATTCAGCTGAAAGCACATAACATGCCAACAGATTATGCCAAACTTCTCACTTTGGTAAAGCCAGTCTTTCAGAGAAGAGGCAAAATCTTCGATCCAGATAACTTGTACCGACAGTTTGTACAGACTGGCAGCAGGAACACACTAGATGCGAGATTACCCTGGCCTCAATGTCATGTCTACACCAGGCATCCTTGAGTCTCCAAGTTAAGGATCGCGCAATACAATGCCAAGAGAGGTATTACCGTCCAGCACAAAGCAAGGAAACTGGTGGAGGAACTGGTCTTTGTCAATATCTGCCCCCAGGAACCATACTCTCAACAAGGAAAAATTCCATACGTGCCGGTGATGTCGCAGGTAATCTCAACTGGACTGAGACCTGTGTCAGCCATAATAGTATTTGATAAGCACATAATAGTGACTAGGCTAGTGCAATTTCGTGATGAGCACAGCACGTGTGGAGATTA
This sequence comes from Vandiemenella viatica, assembly GCA_031002005.1. Lineage (NCBI taxonomy): Eukaryota > Metazoa > Arthropoda > Insecta > Orthoptera > Morabidae > Vandiemenella > Vandiemenella viatica. The sequence continues at coordinate 91,048,057 of CM061919.1, read as the reverse complement.
GCACATACTGGGGCAATTTCGTTATATTGAACATGCATTTTTAGTATCAAGATGAAATCAAACCGTATTTGAATAAAATGAGGGAAATACATTTAGCGCTCTCAGACCAATCGATGATGATAAAGGCTGATGTAAATGCAAATTCACTTCTATTGCACAGTCGTCGAACAGATGCTAGGGGTGAATTGTTGATAGATCTGATTAATAAATTGCCACTGGAGGTCATGAACAAATAGTGTAATCCTTGCAACTACAACACAACCGGTGCCTGCACCAACATTGATGTAACTATGACAAATAACGCTGCAGGGAATTTGCTGTACGGCTGGAGAGTGATGACAACTTGACCACCAATGACCACATCATCATACAGTTTGATGTTGGCAGAGAAAGGAGAATAGCTGACCAGGCAGTGTTTGTTCTTTTGGGAGTCTGTGGTTAAAGAAGCAATAGAAATACGGTTAGATGACAACATGGTTAACCGTGACATGGGTTATTTGTTGAACAACACTTGGAAACCAGGGTTATCTATACTGTGCGGGCCATGTTCCCTGGTTGCCGGCGATCCGGTGGAATGTGGACAGCCAAGTGAGAATGATGCAATCAGGGCGGGGTCTCGACGACTTCCTAACTGTGGTACCTATTGGTTGCGTGCCACAACAGCTAGATTCCGGCAGTAAAACAACGCTGAGCATGGTGAGAACCTGGATGGGTGACCACCACAGCTAAGCTCTGGCAGTTAAGCAACGGTCAGCGTGGCGAGCACTTGGATGGGTGACCACCGCCTCGACCAATCACAGTGAAGCGGGACTGCGAGCGTCATGAGGTTGCTAAGCAACACCAGTAAACGCCTGGTATCCATCAAGGCAAGATCGCCAATGCATAATCGACCTGAAGATGGCTACTGAGCTAGTAGCCGAAAGCTTGTCGCTTTATAATAAAATCCGGCTGCAAACCCTAGAAGATTTGTTGTCATTTATTCGCCGGGAAAGCCTGCATTCGCATGTAGATAGGAGTCATTTGTAAAAGAAAATCTGGAGGTTAATCCATCGGGAACTCTGTATAAATTAGCCGCAGGTAAAATATGACCTCCCACAAGGATATCCTCAATCAGAAGGGAAGACTGATCAATTGCAACTCACTGCAAAGAATCAGTGGGTGAATAGTTGAACAGCTTACTACCGCATGAATTACCAGAGGAAAATACTGTACAACAAGATGACTTCTACTGTGAAATGTAGCAACCCTATGTCAGTAGAGAGATGGATAGTGACATCTCTCTGGATGAGGTGATAAAAGCAACCAATTCTCTGATCTTAAGAAAGGCACCAGGGCCAGATGCAATCCCAGCTGATGTGCTCCAAAAGTTGATCTTGGATGTAGTCCTAATACTGTGCAAACTATTTAACAAATGTCTTAGGTAGTGTCTGACCAAAGGTCATTTTGGCTGAAGCCGAATTTTTTACTCTTGGCATAACCTTCGGCCCTAGCTGAAGCCGAAGGTGCAGTAGAATACTGACGGGGTGTAAGGGTTTGGTAGAGACTATACTAGCCTTTTCCAACCAAATGTCAACCTCTCCTTCACGTGGTGCACCCTGTTTGCATGGACGAGGCTCTGGCGACTGAAAGATTCCTGGTAAAAGGAGTCACCCACTGCTTGCCAACAGCCTCTGAATGGAGAGTGGGGAGCGGTTCAGGGCACCCTCTTGCCCTTGGGGTTGGAAACAGCCTCCCAAGGCAGATGAATCAGAAATGATCAACGGCATGGGGATGCAGAAGGCAACGGAAAACCACTGCATTAAAGACCCAAAGGGTATCCCGAGGACATATAATCCTCTCAAATTACATATATCATGATGGCTTCTTCCTGGGTAAAATATTCCGGAGGTAAAATAGTCCTCCAATCGGATCTCCGGGTGGAGACTGCTCCGGGAGGAGTCATCAGAATGGATACAAACATTCTACGAGTCGGAGCGTGGAATGTTAGAAGTCTGAATAGAGCTAGTAGGTTAGAAAACTTAAAAAGGGAAATGGAACAACTTAAGTTACATGTTGGGATTAGTGTGATTAAATGGAAGGATGCACAGGATTTCTGGTCAGGGGAACACACAATAATTAGCACACAAGCTGTCAATGCAGTCACTGGTGTAGGATTTGTAATTAACAAGAAAGTAGGGAAACGGGTGAGTTATTATGAACAGTTTAGTGACAGGATTATTTTGATGAGGTTAGAAACTAAGCCCACCCCAACCACGTAAGTACAAGTGTATATGCAAATGTCACGGGAAGATGACGAAGAAATAGAGAAAATATACGCCGAAATTGAAGATTTAATCCAATATGTGAAGGGAGAGGAAAATCTAATGATCATGGGTGATTGGAATGGAATTGTGGGAGAAGGAAAAGAGTGGAATACTGTATGAAGTTTTGGTCTAGGAGAAAGAAATGAGCAAGGAAGCAGGTTGTAAGAATTTTGTGAAAGATAGAAGCTAGTAGTGGCAAACACACTGTTTAAGAATCATGCAAGGAGACTATACACCTGGAAATGTCCTGGGGATACAGGCAGATATCAGCTAGATTATATCATGGTCAAACAGAGATTCAGGAATCAAGTTCTAGACTGTAAAGCGTACCCAGGAGCAGACATAGACTCTGACCATAATTTGGTAGTAATGAAGTGCAAGCTGAAATTCAAATGAATAAGGAAGCAGTATAAGCAGAATAGACTGGAAGTGAATAAACTGAAACAATCTAGTATGAGAGAAAAATTTGCAGATATGGTAGACTTAGGTCTAAAAAGTAACACTGAAAGGAGCTCAACCGAGGACGAATGGAATGCATTAAGGACCAAAATAATGAAAGCTGGTAAAGAAACATTAGGCTTTAGGGAACAAGCTGCATGAAAACCTTGGATCACAGAAGAAATTTTGGAGCTGATGGATCAGAGGAGAAGGTACAAAAATGCTCAGGATGAAGCAGGAAGAGAGCAGTACAGGAAATTTAGAAATCAAATAAATAGGAAATGCAAAACAGCAAAAGAAAAATGGCTACAAGAAAAGTGTGAAGAAGTAGAAAAGGAAATGGTCGTAGGTAAAGTAGATGTTGCATATAGAAAGATAAAACAGAATTTTGGAAAAATGAAGAAAAGAAGTATGAACATTAAAGCTGCCGATGAGAAACCTCTTTTAAGCTCAGAAGATAGAGCTAACCGATGGAAGGAATACATTGAGAAACTGTATGTTGGGGATGACTTGAACAATAGTGTAGTGGAAAAGGAATTCGATGTCGACATTGATGACTTAGGAGATCCTGTTTTTAGGACAGAATTTAATAAAGATCTGAATGACTTGAAAACAAATAAGGCAGTTGGAATTGATGAGATCCCTGCAGAACTTCTTAAATCCCTATGAGAAGAAGGAATCGAAAGATTATTCAAGCTGATATCAAAAAGTTATGAAACAGGAGAAATTCCAACTGATTTTAATAAAAATATCATCTTCACACTTCCAAAGAAAGCACAAGCCGAGAAATGTGAGAATTATCGCACCATTAGTCTAACATCACATGCTTCAAAATTACTGACCAGAATTATATACAGAAGGATTGGAAAGGGTAGTAGAAGAGATAGTAGTTGAACATCAGTTTGGGTTTAGGAAAAATCGTGGTACAAGGTAAGCAATTCTGTCTTTAAGATTAATACTTGAACGGTGGATCAAGGAAAACAAAGATACTTTTATGACATTTGTTGATTTAGAAATAGCTTTTGATAATGTTAGGTGGGACAAGATGTTCAAAATTTTAAAGAAGTCAGGTCTAAAGTATCGAGATGGAAGAATACTTTAGGATTGGATGCAATAAGAGAAGTGAGTTCTGTTACTTGGGAAGCAAAATTACAACCGATGGCCGAAACAGGAATGATGTTAAAAGCAGAATAGCACTATCAAAAAGAGCCTTCATTAAAAAGAGAAACCTTTTAGTTTCAAATATTGATCTAGGAATTAGAAATAACTTTTTAAAACTCTTTGTATGGAGAACAGGACTTTATGGTAGCGAAACATGGACCCTAGGAATACCAGAAATAAAGAAAACTGAAGCATTTGAAATGTGCTGCTACGGAAGAATGCTGAAAATTAAGTGGACTGACAAAGTAAGAAATTAACAAGTTTTGGATGTGATGGGTGGAAAAGAAGTTAGTGGAAAAAGCTTACAGAAAGAAGATACAGGCTGGTAGGTTATATTTTGATACATGCTGGATTAGTTAATTTGTTAGTGGAGGGAACAGTCGAAGGTAAGAACTGTAGAGGAAGACAGAGATTAGAATATATGAAGCAGATAACTGTGGACATGGGTTGTAAGGGGTATGTAGACATGAAGAGGTTGGCACAGGATAGGAAGGGATGGAGGATTGCATCAAACCAGTCAAAATACTAACAACCGAAAAAAAAAAAAATCCTGATACAAAGTATATATGACATGCAAATACTGAACTGTTATTTTGTTTGATATGTAATATTGGTATAAATTACACCTTTACAATAATTACACAGTTTTTAATATTTATTTATTAGAATAAAATAAAATGGTAAAATAGTACCAAACAAGCTTTTGAGCAATGGAATTTAGTAAAATTAAATGCAGTTATTTTCATTTAACAATAATAAAAAGAAACTATAAAATTCAACAGTAACAGCCCAAATTATATTAGAATAATTTGTTTCGTGGATTATATTAATAATTCATTATTTGGAATTTTAGCTTTGCCAAATCAAATACATGTTAGCTTAAATATAGTAATACTGTCGTTTTTTAACAACAAAAAACAAGTTTCAATCTTCTTACCTAACTTATATTATTCTAGCTTTTAAAATACGATATCCCGCTGTTTACATTAGTATCACATTTTTCATTTTCAGTTAAAACCGAATCAGTACCAATATATTTAAAGTAGTTTCAAGTATCCAGATTAATTAAAAATGTACTAAATATAATCAAAACAAAAAGTAGATCGGCACTTATAAAATAAGATTTATTAATCAATGCCAAACAGCCTGATGTTATAAACTATTACTAATAGTTTTTCAACATTTTCGCCACTTTAATTAGCTCTTCTGCCATCATAGATTTGACCAGCAGTAATGAACAATTGTTTGCTTGGAAGACTAGTGGGAGGAGCTGATAAATATTTCACTGCTATCGCTCGTAAATAAATATACAAACTGGAAACCCAATATTGAAAAATATTAGTGGTCCTCAGCAGAAAAGGTTCTTTTAAATAACAAATCAAAATTTCTTCAAATGGCTGGTACAGCTGTCCAAATATTCCAATTCAGTCTCAGTCAAATTCATTTTGTCAAGGGTATTCCATAAATTGCTTGCTGGGAATTTTTCAGTAGTAGAATTTGGTGTTGAACGGGAGGGTCCAGGTTCACCAACATTCAAATGATCCATTTTATTTGTTATTGTTAGTACACAATTTTGACGTAGAAATGCTAAAATTTCAATCTTCGTATTTACAATTTCGTCGCTAGTCAAATACTTAGTTTTGAACCGTTGATTGAGTAGAGCGGCAATCAATAACTGTAAGGTTTTTATTGCTTTTGAGCAGCACTATATGATTCATCCTTTGAACTTAAGATGGCAACCAATGACATAATTAAAGATACTGATGATGAATTGCTAGAAATATAAGTTATTGCTTGATAAAAACACGTCGCCAAGGTTATAAATTGTTCATATGTAACCATTCTTCTGCAGATGGAGTTTCTATTCCACCACCTACTGACATATACAGATTTACTGCAGTTTTCTGTTCTGTTTATTAAGGTATCGAGTGGCTTGTTCACTCTTCTTACGTTTGCCAGTATAGCAATATCTTTAAAAATTATGTTGTGAATTATGAGCTATAGAGTGTGAGCAACACAACCAATAAAAACAAAGTTTCCACAGCACATGGTTGCATTCATATTTAAAGCATTATTGCGTATACTTCTATGGACAATTTCTTTTGTATTGTATTTCATAACAGTTTGTCATTTTTTTGTGCAATATATTGTCCTGTATGATCTTCAAACACAGTTTAATTTTTTTTCCTTTCGGAACCATTGGAAATGCCATGTGCTTTGACACTCAAAAACGTGTTTGCTTGATCACTTCATATGTTCGTGGTAAAACTGATCCATTCAGCCTTTTTCTAAAACCAATGTAACCTGTTTACTTCTTCGTATGTAGCTGGCATTAAAGAGTTTCTAAAATATTTCTCTCGCTTCTGTCTGTACTATGGTGGAGTTTGAGGATCAGTAAAATTAAGTCTGGGAAGTGCGTCACCTTCAACGAGATTGTACGGAAGCATGTTTACGTTGATGAGGTTCATGCGTAATACATTAATTCGCAAAGAAGTCGGATGATAATCGGTCCACGGTGGCACTACTTTTTTTTTTTTTTCTACAATATCGTATTAAATAGATTAAATTTCCTTTTTAAAATCTTGTAGTGCGTGCAAGATTTCCATTTTTTTGTTTTTGTTTTTAATTTAATCAAGCTTTGGTACTTAACACTGGCTTCAGAATGTACTTCCCACTCATTTTTATGATTTTTTCCAAATGGTTCTTTATCTTTATCATCCGTTGGCACCCTACGTTGACGGTATTCATAAAAGTTGGTTCATTTTCAGCGGCTGGATGTAAAACTTCTGCTCAGCTAAACATTCAGCTGATTTTAGCCGAATGTGCGGTCGAAGGTCTTTTTTTGGCCGAAGGTGGCCATAGCCGAAGCCGAACCTTCGGTTGGACTCTAGTCTTAAGCAGGGAAGAATACCAAGCATCTTGAAGCATGGGGAAGTTGTAATACTCAAGAAAGAAGATCCTCCCATACCGAAATCATACTGTCCAATTTGCCTATTAAACGTGATGGGGCAGGTGCAGGAAAAAATCCCTTGTAAAAAGCTTCAAGATTTAAGAACCAGAGAAATAAATCCAGATCAGTATGGTTTCAGGACAAGAACGTCGACTGATGAGAGTGCAATAAACAGAAGCATCAAAATAATCGAAGGGTCAGAGAAGAAATAAGTTGTAGCAATAATGGTTAACATCTTGGTGGCTTTTGGCAACTTGTGTTGTCTGCAGGACTATGGCAAATTCACTTTCCCAAGTGGCTGTACTACAGTCTGAGAGACTACTGCAAGCATAGAACTGTTACTATGAGGTGCCCTAACAACAATCACAAGAGACAAAAGCAAATCTGCTCTCGGAGAACTGTCTGTTGCCAGATTTTCTAGGATTTAACACTAGAACCAAGACTGGAAATTCTTCATCAAACATCTGAATTGCTATGATTGGTTGCCTTCGCAGATGATCTTCTGCTAGTTGAAGTGATGCCAACAGCTGAGATCAAAATGAAGTGTGAAAAAGAGCTAAAAATTCTTGTGAAGTAGTGTGAGGAAGTTAAACTCACACTTAATAAAACAAATGACATTGTGTTTGCAAAGAAAAAGCAACTGAAACAAAACCCTACTATTAAGATAGATAAGTTGAAAATGTGCAGAAGTCTAGACAATAGATACTTGGGCCTGTGGCTGGATGATTGCCTTAACTTTCAGGCCCACATGGAGGAGTTCTGTGGAAGATCAGAATCATAAGTGTAGGACACATACACTTCCAGATCACTGCTCTGGCAGTTAAGGCTTACCACAATGGTATGCTATCATCAATCGTCTGCTGTGCAGCCAGCGTCTGGGGGTAAACACCTCAGGAAGACTAAGTCAAAGGAAAAAATCCGGAGCATACAACGAACCATACTAATTAGGATTACATGCACATTTCGTTCATCAATATCAGCGCTAACAGTAGCAGCAGCTGTGCTGCCCCAGGATCTAGACGTGAGGAAACGCAGAGCAACATATTGGCTGAGAAAGAACACTATGGACAAGGTTGTGGAAATAGTTGGGAAAGAGGTAAGCACATAGGATGAATTGCGGAATGCATGGATTAAGGAATGGCAAAACGAGTGGAGCACTAGCAAAACTGGTGGTAGAACATACATGTTCCCATCTGTAGCTGAAAGAATCAACATGGGATTCTTTCAACCTTTTGCAGGACTAATTCAATATATATCCAGCCAAGGACTGTACAGAAGCTCCCTATATAAATGTGGACTTCCACCAACCAGCAGGTGCAAATGCATACCAGAGGACATGGTGTGGGAATGTCTAACAGCTGAGATGAAGTTCACAAAGCAACAGCAGTATCCAGGGCCGAGGATATTCGATGTACTGTGATTTGAGGGACTGCGGCACTTGCTGAATGAAAGTGCAGAAATAGCCTCTCAAGTTGAAAAGCAAAATACCTGGAGCAGAAGAGAGCTGAAGGCAGAAACCGAAGAAGACAATACCTGCCGAAATCACCTCTGAATTTCCCAGAGGATTCTTCCTTCTGAGTGACTGCTGGAGTCTCACGTATTCCAGGAGGGTAACTTCCTGAAGCGCTGGGACCTCTGCTGCAATCAATACCAGGAGAGAAGGTTACGGCAGGGGTTGCAGTTGCAACTCTTTAAAAATATACTTACCATTCTGGACATCTTAAGATATCTGTTATAAATGGGACAGTCAAATTACTTGTTGACGATAGCTGCAGATGGTTCAAGAGAGTGATGGGCACCGTGCTCATAGATTTTCACAAATGCATACGTGCCAACTTTTACAGTTTTTAAGTAAAATTTACAGAAAGGTTCTGTATTTTACAGTTGTACAGATGAATTGTCTTATTTTACGAATTTCCAAACTAAAATTCAATCGCTTATGAGATATCAGCATATGGACAAGTCTGGTAGGTTCCCAGTTTTTCTCATGAAAGTTCTTTTATATGTGCATTAAGGTTTCTTTCATTTGACTATTAGATTATGCCACTATACGATATATTGTATTATAATACAATTTCTGATTAATTGATACAGAAACATCGATCTGTGTCTCCAATTTCACATCAATATCATTTCTCAAAATTACATTATCGCAATTGGAGCATCACCAGGTATGAGTTGGTAACTGTGTGGCATTCTGTTCCGTTAAGGCCCCTGTAATGATTGGATGGAAGGTATTTTAGAAGTTTTTAAAGAAGCTTATCCAGATATTGTCATTATTTATTGTTTACTACTTTATTAATTTAGCTGCTGAAGAAGCAGCTGCAAGTTTACCACTTAAAATACGCAATATTCTTGTCTTTATTTTTTATTATTATTTGGAGAAGAGTGAAAAATAAAAGAACATCTTAGGAAATTTCAAAACATGCAGAGTAAAGAATGTAAAAAAAAAAAATACTAACTGACTGACTATATGAAGTAAGTGGCTGATATTGCACTTAAATAGGCTGTTAAATGGTTTTGGTGTTTGGTGCATAGTCAGTTAAATGCAATCTTAATTATTTTGCGATACAGGGTCTTTACAGAAACACAATTTGGTTGTTGACAGGTATGCAAATGAGAGGCTACGAAAATTTTATCTTGTGTAACTTAAGTTCATAAAATCATGTTCACAGGCTGATACCAGAGCATTTATCTAACAAAACTGAGAAAGAACGTTCTCACTCGCTTGGCTTAATACACGAACATTTATAAAATGAATCGGCTACATTCAGTTTGATTAGATTAGAAGCTATGCAACAAGCGAGTCATAATCGTAGGGACTTATGTAGTAAAACTAATTTTGAAATTTTTTACGGATGTTCCATATACCATTAGTAACAAAGCATTATATCCACAATAACGTTGCAACTTACAAACTCCCAACATACAGTTCATTGTTATCCAAAGAAATTAATTCTTTGGGTACTATTGTAAAAAAAAAAAAATGCTGTTAACACTTTTTTGGAATAAAATTACAGTCACTACAATACCTCAAGAGTTAAATTTGAGTAAACTTGAATGGTTTTTGTGCAGAGTTGTATCGTTTTTGATAATAATGAACATAAAAAAGTGTTTGTCAAGATTGGTGCAAGGGACAGGTGGTTCTGTTTGAAAAACCGTTGAAGTAGATGAACCGCTACCACTTGAGCCAAATCAAACTGTACTTGATGTGTGGAATGTCGTGAAAATTTTCAACATACTCGAGAGTTTGTTGTGGATATAAATAGACTCTGACTTGGTTAATTTTCAACAATGTACTCTACAAATAACAGACCTTAGTTTTCAGAACCATAATTAATACTGCTGAAGATCCTATAAATGACGGTGAGACCACAGAGTTATCATCTACTCCTCAAAACGATCTTCTAGGTTTGAAGGAAAATGTTGTTGATCACAGATCATTTTTTTAAAAGCTGATTCAAGATTTGATTTAGAACCCTGTGGCAAATAATGTACTGTCATGGCTTGGGTAACATTTTGGATATTCAAACCTAGCCAATCGACTAAAAGTGACATTCATATAACATTGTAATACTTGGAGAAAAGTTCTACTGTGAGTGCATTGTCACTAGAGAAAATTCCGCAGCTGGAGATTTAAACCTCAATATCTATCTGCAAATGATCTTGCACAGCAAGTATCGTATAATGGGAAGGAATTTAACACCTCAGTTGTTGAAAACAATTTCAGGGGTCACATAGATACCGATCAATCTTGACAGTTTCCCTAACATAAAAAAACTCTTTGTTTTTGTTTTTTGAGGTCACCTGTAGTGGGTTGCTTAAGGAAAATGCCACAACTATAAGTCATGGCAACTATTTTTTTTTCTTGGAGATATGTGAACGGATCACAAACGTACATGTGTAGTGCGGAAGTTCTGCAGGCATAGTGTGTATGCAGAACAACAGATATCTCTGTGATAGCTGGTAGTAGTGCAGCGAGGGCTGTGAAATCAGTCAGTTGTTGAGTGTCGTGCGAGATGCAGCTACTGCGACATTGGGGATGGAAAGAATTGGAGCACCCACCTTACTCTTCCGACATTTCGCCCTGTGACTTTGATCTCATTCACAAGATTAAGGAACCACTGCGTGGTAGGTGGTTTGCAACACGAGAGGACACATGGCCCGATTCACACATGGTGCGGCACATGTTAAGGCTAATGGTATTCAGCGCTTCCCACATCGTTGGCAGCATGTGGTGACAGTAGCAGGGGACTATTCTGAGGGTCTTTAGGCCCAGGTTTGTCCTGTCAACTTTATGTGTACTGTGTAGTCATTCTTTTGCACCGTGAAGGCCATATTGCCCTGTATACTACCGTAATAAATTAGTGTGTTACGATATTTCAGTGCTATTCATTATCCACACATGTAGTTAACACCTTGTCCTTTCATCTGTATATGTCACATTTTCCAACCGGACTGGTATCTTTCAGAAAAAAAAAAATAGTTGCCATGACCTATGCCCCAACCCTCGTATATTGATGCATTCTTAATCTAAGACTAGTGCTAATAAATATTGGTTGTTTGATTCTCTTGCTTATGAGCCTGACGGGGCTAAAGCTTCAAGGCAAAGTACAGCCTGTTGCTTGAGATTTCAGAATTTAGACGAATTATATAGCATATTGTGCCGAAATCTATACTCTACACAACAAAAAGTACTGGTTCTCTTGAATCATAGTGTGTATGCGCTAACTTCTTAGATTATAACTCTGGATAATCAAGCAGGAATGAGCAAAAGTTGAATAAGCAGACCCAGGAACTGCAGTCAAGATCACTTCATTCAGACTAGTACATTAAGAAATAGACAATTCTCTACAAACATCTCAGTCTACCTCAATTCAGGAACAAAAAAAAGACATTTATCAAAGATTAATCCAAATGCTACAGTATTTATTGAACACTCATAGACAAAGTGGTGCCTAATCTGGAAAGTATAGTTACTTTAAATCCGAATACGAAAAGTGACGAGGTGAAATTAGCCCAGGTTACATGAAAAACAGCGCTGCCCTTAAATGTACATCGAGAGTGACGAATGGAAGAACTCGTCTGGTATTGTCTTCTTCCTTATGGGAGAAATGGTTCTGAAGAGGAAAGAAGTTCAATTTCTAGTAATGAGCATGGATAAGAGATTTAATCTTAATGACTACTTGCTTTTTGCTCTTTCCATACTAACATATTATCATATATTTTCATGCAGGATGCATCAAGGATATGGAGAGCAAACACTTTAGGGACTCAGATAACATACATTTGAGTATGAGCAATATGAAGCTCAGCTCCTTATTGGCAGAAATGTTGCTCTGAACTCATGTCATTTATATGAACTTTAGGGCTTCCTACATGGTTAAACATTTTCTTCTGCAATGACCTAAATTGGACAAATATTATCAAGGCTTTACTAATCACAGATGGTCATTATACACATGAAGCAGTGATCCTTTCGTTCCCTGAATGTTTGGAGTTGGTACCTATGCATCCAGTAGCAGTCTCAACAATTTACAGTACATGTAAATGGTCTCACAAGATTCCTTTAATGTTATCCAGACTGCTTATGTGACCCAGTTCTAGAATTTTGATATGGAATTTAGTTCCAAAATCTTGGAAACCCACATCTTCATATGTTGGTTTGGTGATAACATCCCAGATTACACTCTCCAGAGGGTGTTGAGGTAATTGAAATGGTATTCTCATGCTCGTTATGCCCCAATAATCCTACATTTCAGAAATGAATAGAAGATGTGCAAATAAAAACTGCCACGTGTTACAAAAACCACAAAGATAGTTGTTACCATTTTGGTTTTCTGAGGACACCTTACGAGACTACAGCTTGCTTAAGTCTCCATGAAGCATTAGCAAACAAAGACTGATTTTGTTGTTTGAAAGGAACTCCATATGAAAGCTTGGTTAACATTTACAATCCTGTTCTATTTAGTCTATGGGAGGGACACATTAATATGCAGCTGTTTGGCAACATAATTGCAGTTTCATATTATGTTGCTAAATATGCAAGTAACCGGGGGCCCTTGATATGGGTGAAGTTGTACAAGAAGTCGTTGCAAAGGCCAAAAGGCAAGGTGGTCCTGTCTGGAGTTGGATATTTGCAGTCTCCATGCCGATTCTATCTCAGCTCCTTGCAAGTGCATCGGAGTGTGCTTACAGGTTATGCGATTTACCACTGAAAATGTCTTGACGGAAAGCAATCTTCGTAAACTGTTGTAAATCAAGTGAATGTTGTAGACTTGTACGATTTGACTCTGATCACACATCCATTTACAATAATATTTTTGACTGATACATATTAAACACAGACAGTCTAGCAGACTTAGGTCCTGCTGTGTGCATTGAAACTGTCTAATTCAACATGGAGTGAAGACGATGGTAATGAAGAGTTAACGGGTGAAGATGTTACGCCTGTAGGATTTGTACAAATGAGAGACATCTGTATGAGCATAAGAAATAAGACAGCAGTATTGTGCACATAATACCTTGCATTGAACAGTGACAAAGAAGCTTATTATTACAGTGTGTTAATTTGCCACATACCATTCCATGAAGAAAAAGAACTGCTCCTTAAAAGAGAAACTGCTGAGGGGTGTTTTATTAGACGGTGATAAGATCTCAAACCATTAGAGAGCAACAAAAGTGCAGTTTGCTCATGCTGTATGAAGTACACACAAGGCTCTTATCCAAGCAGTGGAACTTAATGCTGTCTGTGATATTTTTATGATGTTAATGTTCCTTTGAATTATGGCTATGAACAAATCATCATTGGTGATGATAGTTACTGTGAAGATGTTTGTGAAGGATCTGTAGTAACAGATCAAATCATCCTGGGAAATATTAGAAGACTAAATGTGCAGAAAATTTCTTTGTCTGTAGAAAATTATGTGCATGGACAAGTCCAATTATTATCACAGGTGATGCAGGAAATGGAAAGTCTTGTTTTAAAATTACATGTGGAACATGTTGAATGGTTTAATGCCTCCACTGTAGATACATTGCTCAAGGTGAAATTTGTTGAGGTAGATTCTTTAACACGAGTAGCCACTCAACAAATATTTGGCAAAAATGTTGGACTCTATACTCTCACTTCCAAAATGAAAAGGAAATATCATAACATACCAAAAACTGGACGAAAGTTAGAGAGTAAATGGCATAATATTAACATGCTAATCTGGTAAAAGGGCAGTGGTGTTTTCATTCAACCATTACGATTACCTAACTTATGGCAGTACTTCACATTTTGCAAACTTGCTATAAACAAGTGATAGTGCAATGACATTAAGTTCATTGACGTCTTGAATAGCATGCAGATTGATGAGTTAATGATAAAACAGCTGAAATTATGTGAATGGTGACAGGTGATTTTGCTGGTGGTGCTATTGTCTGTATAGAAAGGCTGACATGTATAATGAAATGAAAAAATTAACATGAAAAATGCTAAGGTGTACACAATAAATGCTGTAGACGAGTCATGAGTAATGTTGATAAATGTGGAGCCTAACTATCATAAAGTTGGGTACTGAATCTATCGGTAGCTTTTTGTGTCATTGTAAATAAATAAAATGATGGCCTTCCAGCTATTAATAAATGTTCCTTTAATGGAACATTTTAAGTGAGTATATCTGCACTCATTTTCAACCAACTGTAAACGCACTGGCGTAGTAATTGTTTTGGTAGTGCTGCGGCAGCATTCGAATAGAAAAGCCAGCCGTAGGCAATGACGTGGTTCACTCTTCTGCTACTTACTGATTGATTTCTGCTTCAACATATTGATAGCTGAGTTGCTAATGGTAAGCTCTTAGTTTTATAAAGCAGAAAAATACAGGGTCCGGCAATAAAACCTCCCTCATTTTAATGTGTTGTCACATAAAAACTAAATATGATAGAGAATAATTACTTTTATTTATGAAAAATACATAATACATAATACATTTTTAATTATTTGGTTTTAAAAATTATATCTGCCCTCCATTGTAAACACATTGACAAAGTCTATCCAGAAAGTTCTCCATACATTTTCGCGTGATTTCTCTTGGAATGGCTGCCAATTCTTGGGTAATGACCTATTTAAGTGCTTGCAGTGTTGTGGGACGATGTTTGTAGACTATAGGCTTTAAGTGTCCCCAAAGATTGGTGAATGTTGCATAGACACATTCACACGCGCCAAATTTTCCGGCGTTGTTGCAGCATGTAGGTTTTTTCTTTTAGTGCTGAACCTGTCTTTCTAAAGTTTGACACCCACAGTTGAATAGTTTTTCTATCTGGGACACGATCATGTAGGCCATGTTCGAATCGTCTCCGAAAATCTGAGAACAACTGTTACGAATAAATTCGTCCACAACAAACGCACGATGCTCACCAAACCATGACATGGCGCACACTGAAAATGGCAGGTACACCTCTTTAAAACAAAACACATTCCACATCAGTATCATCACTACAACCCGCATGCCGGCTACGTGAAATGTGGGAGGTTTTATTGCCAGACCCTGTACAATTTTCAAATTAGTGTGTAGTTTTGAAGTGAGGTTCTGTTTTCTATTACTTAGATAGAAATGTTAATTTTCACTGAGGTACAGATAGAAGATTAGATTGCTTATGTGAAAGTATATTTTAAGTTCGTAGCCTGACCAGGAAAATGGCATATAGTTTAGTTCTTACATCTTTCTATAGTTAATTCCTCTTTGTTACTGGTGATGCTTGAAGAGGTTTTTCGTCTGAAATGATGAAAAAATAAACTTGTGCTGTAATCAAATTTTTATTTAAAAACAGATTTCATCAGTGGACACTAATGGGAATGTTGGAATAGTAAAAGGGAGACAATAGCTACATTACATTTAAAAGAAATTTAATTCTGATTTAAACGTGGAGCAATCAGTTTTATTACCCATATACAGAAAGGGCAATAGGGGAAATTGCATCAAACTTTGTGTAAACTATCCACATTTCACCAGCAGACAAAAGTCGGATGTGTATATCACATTTTGTATGTGATGTCTGCTAATTGGGTACTGTTTTCAGGAAGTCTGAATTTTTAATCTTTGTTTCAATGTCTTCATTCATGTGGCGGGCTCGAATGTGACCACATCTTTCCCCCTGCCATATGTCTCGCCTCCTACATGAGTAAGACTTAAGTCGAAATATTGTGTAATTCTTTTGTTTTTGTGTTTTTACGTGTCTTGCCCTCCTGCCTTCATCTGTGGTAAGTGACGGGTAACTGTTTATTTTCCCTATCCTATCTTATTTTCAATGTCTTCCAGTTGATTAATTATTCCCCCCCCCCCCCTTTTCCCAGTGTATGTAGTAAAGCAATAGTTGAGATATAAGAACGCTGTTTCTCTCCGGGTTGAGAATATATGAAGTGCTCTCGGATGACTAGCCAAGTTAAAGAAGTGTTGTTATCACACAATATTTCGGCAATCACATTCCCTGTCACCATCTTCAGTGACAAATTATGCGATTGCCAAACTATTGTGTAATAATAACACTTCTATAACTTGGCTAGTCACCCGAGAACATTTCATACATAACAGTTGAGATACTTTGCGAGACAACTCTCCCTCTCCATGTTGAAGTGCATAGTTGTGTTGAAAATCTTCTATGGGTGTTACAGATAACTCAAGATGGGGTATTTGAAACAGTCTTAGCATCATTTGGTTTGAGATTGTTCATCAAGATTCTGATCTGATAGTACAAAGTAGCCATTGCTTTGTAGTTGTACCTAATTTATTCTCTTACATATGTATATAAATGTTTGGTTTTAATTTGTTTCAGGTGCAGAAAGACCTTACAACTATGCAAGAATTTATAAGGATGCGACAGGAATCTATGATGCAACTGGCAGACAGCTTTGTTAAGCATATTAACCTTATTCAGCAAGAAAGTTGTAAAGGTTTTGAAGTTAGCAAAAGTTCAACAGCTGCGAGAAGAAGTTTTCATGAGGTAATGCTGTAAGAGCATAGCGATATTCATAATTATTAACCACTGTAAATATATAGATGACTTTATTTGGTTGGGATGCTAACTGCTGAACTTGCCCTTTAGTTAAAAGAAACAAAACGTGATTCAGAAATGCCAGCAAATAAAGAAACTAAATATCCTTAGGTAAATCTGTTTTTAACCTTTTGGCGTACAAAAAAAGATGAGGCTCATAGTCAGGTTTTTGAGCCAAAGCTGTTTGTCATGAGCCTGGCCTGTTGTAGATTGGTTGGGTCAAAACTATCATGGGGCTGGCCTGTTGTGCATCAGGCGGGCCAAATGTAAACATTATGTTTGATGCCCACGGTTTGTTGATTTGCTCCACTCCAAATAGCAATCCAAGCTAAATATATTAGAAAAGTATCGCTCTACCATGTCTTCAAAACAAAAATTTCATGAGGGCGGTGATAGTTGTGCTGACATTTCAAAGATTTGTTACATACTTTGGTTAGTTATGATAGTGTACTCCTGTGCGAAAAAAGTTGGAAGTGAATTGTTATATCTGTTGATACTGATGAAGATGGCATTAATCATTAATCAACTATCAGAGCACTAGATTTGGAAAGAAAATAATAATAAAAAATCTGGGTTTATACACAGACTACTGACATAAAAACAACAACCATATGTCAGTTGGGAGCAAATAAAAATTAAATATATTTAATATAATATTTGATAATTGGATCTTGGAAAATATTTTAATGGAGGCTAATTGATACGCAGAACAAATGAAAAAACAATCCAAATAAAATACAAACAGTCGACAAGAACTGGTTTCCTGTGGGTTATATTGAAATATATTTTGCACTATCCATAATAATGGCTCAGTTGGGGGGAAGGGAAAAAATTTCAAATGCATTGGTCTAAGAGGACCATTATTGAAACACCTATATTTTGAAATACGATGCCATTAAAAAGATTTCTGCAAATTAACAGCCGTTTGAATTTTGCACATAATATGTGTGACAGTAAAACAGATTAAGGAAACTAAAACTTGTGATCAATTTTTTAATGAAGAATTTAAAAAAAGTATATACAATGAAATGACATTGCTGTCTATGAATCGCTCATGAAATATAAGGAACACATTTCTTAGATCTATTTAATCCATTAAAAGTGCAAGATTCTGGTTATTGTTACAACTTAAAAATATATACAGGCCACGATAAAATAAATTGTGATGATACTGCTTCTGAAAGCGTTGTCAGGGTACTGTTTAGCCAAGACTACTCGGTGTGTGTGAATGTGTTCTCGAGCTGACTGAATTCCAGCTCTGCTTGAATGTGCTTCTTCTCTTCAGGTAACTCTGATAGACCCTTACCGCTGCGCTGTTTGGAGCTAAGTTCTGACACCACTGTGGATTGTGGCCACAGGCCAGGTTTAGAAATGGATTCCAGTTCTAACTACATGAAGGAAGGCGAGACTGGCAATGGGACTGAATTTATTGGCCTTGAAGACCAAGTAATACAGTTGATAACATGTTGCAAAGTGGATTCAAACTGATGCTGATTATCTAAGCCTCAATATGGTTGTTAGTGGTTCTCTTAATGCAAACTGGAATAGTTTACTGTAGGGAGATGGTCATTTTGAATGAGAGGTTGGCAGGCCCCTAACAGATGGCTATTGAAGTGCTGCCAACTGCTCTCTCTGACTGCCAGGCAGTACTTTACAGGCCTCCTCGGACTGCACTATCAATAATAAAATGCTTACAGCAACCTCTGAGTGTAGTCATACACGTGCTTTGCTCACTAGGCCAGTGCCAATACCTGATAACAGAATATTCCTGTAATTCCTCAAATGGCAATGGTCTTCAAAGTGACGTCTCACAGTATGGTCAAAGAGCTGTCACAGTCAGTGTTACAGAAAGGACACACAATATACATAAATAGGTACTCGTCACCAAAATTATATAGCACCATAATAATTGGAATAGTACGTAATAACAGAGAGAACATGCCAAATAATATTGTAAAGCAAGATTAAAAAAGGGAGAATATAAAATGAGAAGCAGTAACGGAATAATAGCTTTAAAATGAAGAGACAAATGATAAATGTGTATTGTGTCTACAAAACATGAAACAGTAGAAATGACTGCACAAAGCACAAATCAGTTGTATTTCAAAACCAAAGTGTGTCACTGAGTACATCAAATGAATGATTTGCTTTCCAATTATGAGAAAATATCTGAAATGATATTGAAAAATTTTCTGTCATTTGTTCAATATTGCACTTTCTAACTCGTATATTTTGTTTAACAAAACAAATAACAGGAAAAAATTGCAGTTATGTAGAATACAGGTTTGAAATTGCCGAATCTCTACTAAGAATATAACAAAACCAAACTCCAAGGAACAAGGGCAATTATTGTAGAGATTTACCAGAGAGACATTGGGGTCATTTCCTAAAGCATATTATCCCAATACCATCGAAGTCAAGACCATTGAGGCTCTGTAAAGTTTGTACAAAAACAATACTTCATGAAACAACGTGAGAATGCAAAAGTTCCTTTTTATGTACCAGTGTGCTTCGAAAAATCACACAATTCGAAATTATTAATTGTTTGTTAATTTTTATAAAAACAGTAATTACGTGCAATGAGAATTTATTCACAAACTGCACTTAAATGTTATTGATTTATTCTTAATTTCAGTTTATTTCAAGATAATAAACCTTCTGTTATATATTTACTTCAGTTATTAACCTTTATTGTTTAACTAGACGACACTTACGAAAATTTCGCGAATAAAATACCATGAATAGTGAGGTTGAGTGCTTGTAATATATTGAAATGTAGAACTGCACTATTGTAGCAAATATTTAATTGTTTAGTGTAATAGGTACGCATGAAAATACAACATATTAGGAAACAGTTCGGAAAATTCAAAACACACTGTATGGTATAGAGACAAACTGTCACTGAACTTAACAAAATACAATCAACCTGAACAAAATTCACACAGCATAGCAACATCTTTGTGATATGTGTTGCTGTGTGAATAAAATGTTTACAATTCAAATTGTATAGCAAAACAAATATATGTTTCTGTAATAGAAAAAAATATCCGAAAAGGTACGTATTATATAAAAAAACAGTTAATTGACATCTCTGTGATATCTGCAGCTGCAATCTAGGGACTTGGCTCTGATCTGTCTCATACACGCAACAACTTTAAGCATCAAATTCCGAAAAATTCTTTCTTAATTTTTGATTTTACCTAATTGAAGACCTTAATCTTTAAATCAATATGACATTTATCGATTTCGGTTTGGTATCAACGGAGATAAATGGCTCGTAATAATAATAATAATAATAAAACCTGCTGTAGAAATAATATTGATATTTTTGCCCTTTGAGGGTCGAATTCCAAAAAATTCCTTTTGGCAGGGGGAAAGATGTGGTCACATCCGAGCCCGCCACAATGAATTCATGTGGCGGGCTTGGATGTGACCACATCTTTCCCCCTGCCATATGTCTCGCCTCCTACATGAGTAAGACTTAAGTCGAAATATTGTGTAAGTCTTTTGTTTTTGTGTTTTTACGTGTCTCGCCCTCCTGCCTTCATCTGTGGTAAGTGACGGGTAACTGTTTATTTTCCCTATCCTATCTTATTTTCAGTGCCTCGCGGCAGTTTCTTTGTTTCCTTTATCCAAAAAATTCCTTTTATAGAATATGGTGTGACCAAAGAAGACACCATTTATCGATTTCGGTTAGATATCAAGGGAGCTAATAGCTCGTGATAGAAAAAAGCGTTGTAGAAATATTAATTCTTTTGCCTTTTAAGGGTCGAATTTTGAAAAATTTCTTTCTTAAAATATGGTGTAACAGAACCGAAGACCTTACCAAGACCTCAGTCTTTAAAATGATACCTCATTTGCTAATTTTTTTTTTTATCAAGGGAGATAAATGACTTGAGACACAAAAAATGCATTTTAGAAATACAGATTTTCTTGCCCTTTAAGGGTTCAGTGCAGAAAAATTCCTTTCCTAAAATATGATGTGACCACAGTGGAAACTTTAATTTTTAGAATGATAACTCATTTATCTATTTCGGTTAGATATGAATGGAGATAAATGGTTCGTGACACAAAAATGCGCTGTAGAACCAGTGATACTATTTCCCTTTAAGGGTTGAATTCTAAAATATATGATGTCACCATGGCTGAGACATTACTTTTCATAATACTACTTCGTTTATTGATTTTGAATAGATATTCAGGGAGATAAATGACTAGACACAAAAAACGCATTTTAGAAATATTGACATTTTGCCTTTTTAAAGGTCAAATTCTGAAAAATTCCTTTCTTAAAATATGATGTGACTAAAGTGGAGACCATGGCACCTCATTGATTTCTGTTAAGTATGAAGGAAAATAAAGTTAAAAAAAAAAAAAAATCATGATAGAAATAATATATCATTTAATTTTAATAATTTGTTTGTTTTTAATTTTTCACTTGAGTTTGTAATTTATTAACTTAATTTTTCCCAAATTATATTTGTGTAATAGGTATGACACCGCATGTAAGTTGTGTGCGATAGATACAACTTTAGATACATTTACCGAGCCGAGAACTGACTGAAAGGCTCGGCTGTTTTGGTACCACCCTGTATAATTTTAAATCGTAGGGCAAGGAGTTAAGATAAATTTTTGCAATATCCAGTGTCTATAGTATTTGAGTGGTCTTTTGCCAGAATGAACTAAGTGACAGTTAGTTAGTTTTGAGAAATGAAGGATTGTAGTTATGAGTTTACAGCAATTTATTCATTCAAAAATATTTCTGGTTATACATGCGTTATGGTGAATAATGGGTGTGAACAACTTTTACAAGCATTTTGTGCCTTGCAGCACATTATTTAATTAGAGTATGAAACTTAATGCTGCAGAGAAACAGTGTAAAATATCCATGTACGTCAGGTTATTTTGTTTTCACATCACATTAATGCACTTCAGATACAAAATATAAAATAATTTTTGTTTGTTTTTGTATTATATTCATACATAGATCTATTTGAAAACTAAAACACACAGAAATAATTTATGTAATACAGCATTATTAAACATTTTTTGGAATTAGGAATGAACATTGGAATATACTTAAGGTGATGCTTACGTTTCCCTATTACCCATTTGGGTACCGTATTACTCATCTTCTTCATAACGGCTATTGCTCAGTTCTGTTACTTCAGCCATTTTGAGACCCTTATAGAGTTCATGGTATATTGGCGGTACATACATTAGAAAGCTCTGAACATCTTTCAGTTTCTCAGGGTGCAGAGTGCGCCCTGATGGATACAGTGTAGGCAGTGAAATTTGACCGAGAGAGCAGTGGTGAGCTATTAGCCGTTTATTTAAATTCACTGAAGAATATTCTTCCATGTCATTGTGGCTGTATTTGTACTCCATTATACCTGGCTTCTCTTATATAAAAATCTCATTTGCTTAATCCGAAGCCACTCAATCTTTTCTCCAGAAAGATTTACTTTTCTGTTATTCATTGCTTTTCCCAGTACCATAGTACTTTTGAAGTCACTACAATCCATTTTTACAACTTCAAATTTAACCTTCTTCACTCTGGCATTCTCAATAATACAATAAAACTGTTGTGGGTGAAATATTTCGGATAATGCTAGTTTCCTCTCTATACCCCCAAAATCAGTCATTCAGAAGATACGAGTGAACAGGTTCAGCAAATTTGTGGGTGATTTCCTCAATGTTATTTTTGTCACTCTCAACCAAATACATCCACATTGTCACAATTTTAAAATTCCCGTTTTGTCCCACCATACGAATCCGACCATACTAACATCCTTGGACCAATATTATGAGATTCGACATACTTCAATATACAAGATCCTACCTTTTGAGCTCTTGAAGCAATATTTTCATTCCAGCAATCCATTGCTGCCTTTCCACTTTTAAAGTCGTGAATTCCAAGATTAAAGCAGGAGAGTTGATGTTTATAGTATGCAATACCTGTTGTCAATTTTGGCAGCAATAATGCTTTCTGCAAATCAAATGAAAAAACTGTAAGCTTATCTTCTGTCTTGGAGTTCTCCATATCCCTTTTCACACAATCTCTTGCAGCTACAGCCTTCCTGTGGTGCAATTCCTGCTCCTTTTCTTAATCTTCGTAGCTTCTCAGTGTCTACCTCACCAGGCCTAAGTGTCTCCTCTGCTGTAATTAGCCTGTCTAGCATGTTGCATGTATCTTCTTTTGAGGAGGCTTGAAACTGAGATTGAAGTCTCGTCTAAATACTTTTTCGTATAGTGATTGGCTGGGAGGTTTAACATTGGGATCTTCTTCTTTCAGCTTCTCGACTAATAATCTGTATGTCAAACTAAGAGTAAGTCTACTGTCCAAGTACATTTTTGATGAATCTCTTCTACAGCAGTGACTCGATGTAGTGGGAAAACTAATAATATGTTTATGGATGTGAATAATCATATTGAATCGACACTTTTATTATGAGGTACGTGTTTTCCACGCTTGTCACAAAAGAGCTTGTCGTTGCTTTGTCTGTGGCTCGATGCACCCTGCTGCTAGAAATCTGTAGTGTCTTTACATAAGTTTCTTTGCATACCTTCACATCATTTCCATCCGCACTAGGAATATAATAGTTCATAGAAAAAACTTCCTCTTGTCAGTTTTAGAATGCTCCTTTTGATGGGAGTATTTTTAACTGAACCATATATTATTGATGTCTGCACATCCCAAGACCCACCTCTATAAAAAGTGTCAAAAAAACTTTCTTTTTTCCTTACAATTTATTTTTTGCCAGCATTCTTCTCTACATGATCAATTAAAATCAACAAATGTCTTTCCTGGGACAGTCTCCCCTTTAATTTTTACATAAGTTTCTCCACTATTTTGTTTCTTTTTCCTTAGGGGTTTCTTCTATTGTTACCCATTTCCTTTTATTGCCAGAAATTTCATGTTCATCTGAAAAACAAATTACTTAGATATACAAATTTTTAAAAATTGATTTATTAAGAATGCCAATTATAAGACCAAGTTGCGATATTCCATTTCATTACTTTGGTGGCTGACGAATATGCGAGATACAATTCTAGAGTAAACCATCTCCACATAAATCATATTTCCTGCCCTAAATAAAGAGGTATTTCTTTCCACAGGGTCAATATTTCTCCCCCCTCATTGTTGTGTGTTAGCACTGGCCGAATATTGACATTCACTCTCTATCGATTGTGCAGTAACCATAGATTTACTACAGGTGGTCATGCTTTATTCTGACATGTGAGTAAACAACGTAACCTCAAATAAAAGAGTTTATTCTATAAACAAAAGTATCTCTTGTTATTAAAATCCATTTACGATCTGATGATTGAGAGGGGCCATCACTAGGTTCATATACAACAGAAGAACCAGAACTAAACGGTTCGTCTTCACAATTAGCATCGTTTTCTACTATTGCACAAAAACGTGTGACCAAGCTATGTACCACAGTAGCCATCTTGTGATGGCACATGGTTCACTTTGGAATAAGAGAATGAATAGTACCAAATTTCTGCCAAATAAATCCCTTGCTACAGCAATGAAACAAGGTGAGTTGTTAGATAGTTCAATTTGGCATAAGACAAAATGAAACCCCATCATTTTAAAACTGTGTTTAACTCAATTTTAAAAAAAAAAAAAAAAAAAAGTCACTTAGTTCATTCTGTCATAAAACCACTCATTTGATCGTTGGTAATTTATGTTTGCTAATGACCCTTTTTTTGGGGTCAAAACATGTACGTTTCTCCCACCATAAGTCTTTTTCCCATTCCGCTCCTTCCTATTTCTCTTCGGTTTGTCTTGTTTCTCAGTGATGGTTTCAGATATCTCTTTGATGTTATTTCTGCACTGTTTTTATATTAAGCACTTATTAATTTCATTAAATGATTCTTTCTGCATATTTATTTGAAACTGGGTACTAATTGGCTCTGAAATGAAGGTCAAACTTTGTGCAGTTTACCTGTGTGTTTTGTGTCTGCTTTTACCAGTATGTGTGTTCAAATAAATTTGCATTGGTGTTTTTCCTTTGAATGAAATATATGTATTTTGTTTTTGTTGGGGTTGGTTGGAGATTAGCAAAATCTATTAGCGTTCCAGACTTTAAACCTGATGTTTGCTTATTGTGTCACCAATATTTTCAGCAAAAATGCCATTATTATCTTTTTGATCCTTTAATAAAATGATAGCTTTCATCCAAAAATCTAAATATTCCTTATTAATTGTATCTAAAGAGACTTCTTAACCTTTGCCAACCCATTGTTGCTGTGATCAAATTATGATTCTTCTCCATCTGGAAACCATGGTGGTATATGCACTCTTTTGAGAAATAGCATATGCAATGCCTCCTTTGGTGAGTATTAAATGTTTGGCAGTTTAGCCATCTCACTGTATGTTCACAGATGAGACTGCACGTAAGATTTCTGATCATTTTGTTTCAACCAGTGCTATCTCCTCACAAGACTAGGATTTTCCATATGTTTTACATGGTTTATGGAAACAAAACTGCCACAGACTCTTTTATTGTGTCTCTCTGTGATTAGTTAATAGGATTGTCACACTTATACATCTTTGGCACTGTTCAATTCCAAGTACTTTATTTTTTGCAATGTAATCTACACAGGTGTTCGACCAAGTTGTGTTATAAAGACACGTTTCAGCTGCTGGCTCTGCTGTCTTGATCGGGTTGTTGCACGACTTCCAATGGTTGTAAGCCTGCGGTTAGTGCAATGCCTAATGAAGACGACAGAGCAAGCTGCCCAAATGTTTTGACAACACATCTGGCTGGACAGCAACATAGATTTACAGCAATATTCCAGGAAAGTCACCATTCATACTTCTTATTTATCAAGTAACTGTTTCCCTTGGTATTTTACTATAGAACTTATACTTATTAGAGAATAATAATAATATCTTGTTACAGATATTGTGTATATTAAATCTCTTCCACAATAGGTGAAATAACAGTACGTTACCTTCACAAATTCTGTGGGGGTATAACCGGATTTCCCTTACTGGTAAAAGACCTTTCCAAATTATAAACTTTTTAATTGCAAAACTAAAATCCCTTGTTTGTTGCTTATGTACTTTATAAACATGGTGTATAGAAAGTTTATTACTGAGAAATGATCTACTCCCAGTAGCATGTGGTTAATGCTTTCACATTAATAAGTGTGATGATGCATAATTTTGTATGGAAAGGAAACGAAAAATATACCCACTTCTCAGCAGAATTGAAGGGAGGAGAGCAGCATCAGCAAAGACTCTCCACGAACACACAAAAAACACAATATTTCAAGCTATGCCCTTCTCCAAGAAAATAGAAACATGTGACCAGTCACCTTTTACTTTCCATATACCTGCAAATGTCACCTCACGATATTTCTTCCATTCAGTTGTTGCTGAGATATATAATTGTATGTGGATAAGGGTAAAACATATTTTGCTGATTTATTTTATTTATTTATTTATCAATCTTGTTCCATGGATCCCTGCTGAGGAAGTACCTCTGGGATGTGAAACATGTCATTGTTGACTTGCAGATTATTGGTTTGATGTTTTATTTGTGATTTTTTTAGGTACTTGTGTATGATCCCCAAATAAAAATGATTTTTCAGTTAGCTATGTACATTAGGTTACATCTTTTTGTCTTTCATCGTGTACCAACTTAATAATGTAAAAGTTAATTTGAAATGATTTTAAAAACATTGAAATGAGCATTTTTTTTTTTTTTCCACTGAAAAAATCTTTAGCTTAGAATTTTCATTACTATTCAACTAACTTTCTTACCAAGTCATAGCATGTAGTTTTTAGTGTTAAGCATTCTTGATACTAATCGAAAAGTAGAACATGCAATATTATCTTTACATTACAGAAATTTATATCCGATATGAGGCAGTTGATGGAGTTTTATGAGAATGAAAGCCGGAAGGATATTATTGCTTCTGAGACTGAGGGGGCCAGTTTTAAGGAAATAATCCAGTGTGCTGAAATGGCAATAGCTGAAACTGGGTTACATGTTAAAGAAGAACAGCAGAACCTTGCAGAACATTCTGATAAGAATGGAAGATGCATTGTAGAAACAGAAGATTTGGTAAAAGATTATATTGAAACGGTTTGTGCCACTTTTTTAAAACTTATTGTCTATTAAACATGATCTTTTTGTTAGCTGTTTTTGAATTTCTTGTATCCAAAACAGTAAAATTGGATTAATAAAAAGGTGACTAAGAGAATGTTACACATAATTTTGTGTTATCTAAATGAGGGATCGTTTATTTAAATACTTGTACTAATAGTGCATAAATGTTAATTTTTTTTATTTAGACTGCTTAAACAAAAGATTTTGTAAGCTGTTAAAGTTACTATATAATGACAAACACAGTCCTGTTACAAGATTACCTGTATAATGACATATTTCACCCTATAATGCTACAACCTGAAGTATTTCTTTGGTTTGTTTACATATTTATTAGAAAACAGTGTCAAGGAGTAACAGCTTACTGTCTGTCCTATTGAAATTGTTGCTGTTTTTCAGAATTTACAATGCCTTCTTCACTCATCTTTCCTCCATAGTAGCCTTGTCTTTAATTTTAATCATGTGCCCAGTGTTGACTGCATGGTAAATTGCAACAAATATGTCACTGTTTTGCTAGTAACACAAGTAAAGCAGTGAAAGCTACTCATTATTGCCATTTACTATGTTCTTTGCTATTTTTATGCTTCCTTGCAGTTACTACACTTATATCCTTGGTCAGCTATTACTCTGGCATATTTACTGAAGACATCAAAATTTGGCTTATTGCTGAGAAGTTTGATATTTAAAAACTGTTATCAAAATTCATTTTGGGCAGTTTTTATACTGGTGTTACTAATATATGCACTAAAAATACAACCAACTTTCCATAATCTAGCAGTTTGTAGGTGTTACTTTGTTTCGGGAGGAGTGTGTTGCAAATAACTTGGGGAAGGGAGAAAAAGCTTCAGATGGAAGGAATTTAGTTTTTCAGAAAAAAATAAGGACTGCTTAAAAAATGAAAATAGATTTCATATTGCAAGTTTGTCAGTTTTGGAAATATTTATTGAAGTTATAAGGATTATTAAAAAATGTGCAAAATTTTCCAAATGGTTTATTACTGACTCCTCGGAAGAATAACACAAAGAAAACAAATCGTAGAAGTTGATGGAAGAGGTTTATTTAAAAACGATATGTGTAATGTTGGCATTTTTAATGTGTTTATTACTGGAACTCTTCCACTACTTTGACACAGTAAGAGTAATGAATAAAATGATTAAAGGATGCCTTTTTTAAGATCAGGTGAATTAACTTTTGTGTAAATTTGTTTTTCTACAGGTAGACAACAATGTGTCCAAAATAGAAGAAATACACAGTGAAGAGGAGGTATCTGTAAAACGCCTAATAAGCACTTCAAGTGATGCATGGTTAAATCATAATGACATAACTGAAAAGCAGATAACTCAAATGAGCGGGTGCCTTCACGAAATAAAGAAACAGCACATTCATAACACACAGGTTGTACAAATATTTTGTTGTATTAATGGATGATATGTTAGTTCACAGTGTATTTTAGATTATAGTGGACCAAAATATGACAAGTTTATAAATAACAATGTTCTTAATATTGCCTGGTAACCCATTGAATTAATCTGATCCTATGAGCTTAGCAGTAAAGATTATCATCTGGCATTTGAAAGTACTGTGATCATATTTCTGGCCAGTGTGATTATATTTAATTAGTCTCAACGCCTGTCAAAAATGACTGGTTGAAAGGAACGTTCTAACAAGTCATTTCTTTGCAGTTGCTTCACTAATCAGTTATTATAAAATAAAGCTCAATGCAATTCTTCATTCCTTGCACTGTAGCAAATCTTTTATCATCCTGGTCCAGGTTGCATTATTGCCACTAGAAAATCAAAGCTTCAGTCACACGTAAATTAATACATTCACTGTATCACACGTTAGTGACGACATGCACCGTGTTATAAATATGACCCAAAATCTTTATGGGTTCTTCCCCTTTCTTTTTGTTATACATGATTCAGATAGGTTTTATAATGTTTGACAGGCTGACAGTTACATGGAGCTGAAATAACCTTGGCAATATGGTATCAGTGAATGCAAAGGAATTAAAGAAATGCTAGGTAATACTAGTTTTAATTGTGGTCTACCCTGCGTAGAACACTATTAATGTGGAACTACTTTCATTCAAACAAAGTAATGATTCCAGTAATAAGCATTCATGAAAACAATTAAAATTGTTAATTCAAAAAAAGAAGGGTTTCATGCAGTGTAGTATGATCAAATGTCTGTTATAATACAGACCCAGGCTAAGTAACAATCTAATCAAAACTTCTGCTAACATTGCTGATCGAAAATTAAATCTTGTATTTTCCATATCTATCTTTAAAGAATTAATTGAAAACATCTACACTCTACAAATAGAAGCAATTAAAAGTAATTAATATATCAATTTAAATGAAACACCTACAGTAAAAGTCCAGTTCCTTCAAAAGGCCATGGCCGAATTCCTTCCCATTCCTTGTCCCCCAGCCCTTTCCCGTCTCTAAAGTCCTCGCTGTTAAGAGACATTAAGCAGTTAAAAAAAAAAAATTAAAACCTTTGATAATCAGAAAAAAAAAACCTAGAGCTTTTTTAAAAACTTGGATTTGGCCTGTTTACCAACTTTGTATACAAACCAGGCAATAGGTTGGATGGAACGTCATATATTTTCGGAGTGGTTTTTAACTCGTTTGTCCCAGTGGTAGAAGCATATCTTAAAAAAGATGAATCTCCCCAGAAAGGCCCTTTTATTAATAGACAATGCTCCATCCCACCCAGACATTGATGAAGTGGAAAGTGGTGATATCATTATCCGAGGTGGTCCCGGTCCCGTTTACCTCAGATAATTGGAATTCTACTGTACTTTTCCTTCAGTGTTCTGGCTATTTATTTCTTTCTGGATGCTTAGCTAACTAGAACTGTTATTAAATAAACCTCTTAACCTCTATTATATAATATCTCTGGCCATTGTTAATCCACTACCAAAGGTGGACATGAGTGACACAGTGACCAAGATTAGCATTTTATTAGTATAAATTGTCTGTAGTTTCTGAAATTACTGGAAGAAAAAGCTGGACGATTGTACGATTTAGGCAAGAACTGATTTTCTTTCCACTTGCTATGCCACTTTTTCCTGGGCAAAATGGTCACAAGCTTGAAAGTGTTAGTAGAAATCCAGTAAAATGAAGTTAATTCTAATAAAGGTAGCAGTACCAGTTGATCCTGTCACTTGAATATTTATAAAAAAATGCCTATGATCCATGTATTTTAAATCTGACACTGTATGCGAGAGGGGATGTAAAAAAAATGAACATTTAAAAAAGTATTTAATTTTTTGAGAAAATACAGTCAATCCTCTACAAAGTACTCTTCATTGGAAATGGTACTCTTTGTGTTATCTTTTATTCCATTGTTCAAAAAAAAAAAAGTACTCTCCTCTTCAGAGATACGTCACAAGTATCTCAGCTTTTTTTCTTACCCTTACCTAGGTTGGGAAAAACATTTTCCTTTCAGGGAATAAAAGGAATTCGCAGTGGATGAGATCTGGTGAATAGGTGTTGGGGGGGGGGGGGGACATGGGTTACCCAATTTTTTGACAAAAATTGGCACACAGAAGAGCTGTGTGAGCAAAGTCATTGCAGTTACAGAAGTAACAGTTCCCTGCTTGTCACAAATTAGGATTTTTCCATCGCATATTGTTGTGCAATCTTATAAAAACATGTAGGTAAAAGGTCTGGTTAACTGCTGACCCTTTAGAACAAACTCTGAATAGACAACTCCTCATATATTGAAGAAACAAATCGGCATTGTCTTGATGTTTGATTTCACTTGTCTTGCTTTTTTGGCGCTAGGCGAGCTCTGTATGCCACTGGCTCCATAGTTGCTTCATTTCAGGATCATAACCACAGCACCAGGATTTGCCACCTGTAATGACCTTGAGGAAAAAGTTTGGAACATTTCAGAGCTCTACATTCAAAGCACAGCATACTTCCAAGCGATCTTGTTTTTGCTGTGCAGTCAGCGGTGGAGGTACGAATTTGACAGCTTCCCTTCTCATACCCCAATCTTCACCTAAAATATTCTGAACTGAAGTTACTCCAGACAGCCCCACAACTTCTTTGATTGTGTGTTGTTCTTGTAGGGTGATTTTGTGTATTTTTGTGACATTTTTGTCAGAACAAGGTGGATCATCAATTGACAATTCACCTCTTTTGAAATGGGAAAACCACTCAAACACTTGCGTTTTTCCACATAGCATCGTTCTTGTGTGCAGTTTTCAATATTTCTGGAGTTTCTGTACCAGTTTTGTCGACCAGGAAGCAAAACTGTTCATGAGAATCAGCCATTACAAAATTGAGCACATGAAAAAATTAATACCAGCCTGACACCTTTTCTTGTGACAATTGGTACACTGACTCGGGGATAGAAAGACTAGCTACAAAAATCGGTACTACAAAATCTTTACATCGTTCCAGTTTCTTTTGGGTACCCCCTCATATAACTTGCTTCCCCCACTTGCTTCTGGTAATTCAAATACTTTACTGACCTTATTTCCCCAGAAAGTCCTTTCTTTGAATCTTGAAGGTGGGTTACCAGGCCATGTTGCTAATTGAGATGAGAAATTTTCTGAAAGTAGCTTTAGGGCCCCTGACTATTTTCATCTTCTTCTTCTGGTCCCTATCTGTTCCGGATGTGGGGAATCATCTTGGCTGTCTCATCCCTGCCGGTCGATGCTCGGATTAACTACATAGTTGTCTTGGAAGTCCATATTCTTAGATTTTTTAACCAAGAATTTCTTCTTCTACCAGCACTTCTCTTTCCTGGTATTTTTCCCTGGAGAACAGGTTGCAGGAGTTCATAACGGTTATTATTCCTTATGATGTCACCAAGTACTGAAGCTTTCGTGTTTTTATGGTGGTCAGTTTTTCCATGTCTTCTTTTTTTCATTTTGCAGAGCACTTCAGCATTTGTGGTGTGGTCTGTCCACGGTATTCTCAACATTCTTCTATATAGCCACATTTCAAAAGCTTCTAGCCTTTTACTGATAGTTTCTGTTAATGTCCACGTTTCAACGCCATACAGGAGGACAGAGAACACATAGCAGCACAGGAGTCTCATCTTCGTCATAATTGATAAATTACAACTTTTAAAAAAGTTATTCATTTTATTGAAAGTAGCCCTGGCTTTACCAATACGTGACTTTATTTCATCAGATGGATCCCATTGGCTGTTTACTGTGGTGCCAAGATATGTATACTTTGATACACGATTTTCTGGTTAATATGGCATTGGGAGTTGTTGTTTTTGCCAATGACCATTACTTTTGTCTTATTTATATTAATATCAAGTCCGTATTCACAGCTGCATTGTGATACTCTATCTATAAGATATTGTAAGCTCTCCTGACTGTCTGCAAAAATGACTGTCATCTGTGTAGCGAATGTTGTTTATCCAGTTTCTATTCAACAGCACTCCCATCTCCACATCACTCAACGCCTCCCTAATAATATACTCTGAGTAGATACTAAATAATAAGGGGGACAAGATACAACCTTGTCTTACACCATGAAGAATTTTTACTTAATCCTTATTTTCTCCCTTCAGTCTCACATGAGCAGACTGGTTCCAGTACAGGTTAACAATAATTCTGAGGTCTTTATCATCCAAATACTTTTTAAAATTTCTATCATTTTCTAATGCTTTACCCTGTCAAAGGCCTTCTGATAATATATAAAACAAGCATAGACATCACAATTTATATCTCTGCAGCGTTGAAATAGTACTTGGATGCTAACCAGAGCTTCATCTGTTCCAACTGCATTTCTGAATCCAAACTGTGTAGGTGATACATATTCTTCACAGAGCTTATATATCCTTCGATGAATAACCTTCTTAAAAAGTTTTAATGTGTGGCTCATAAGGCTGATCATTCTGTAGTCACCACATGACTTAGCTCCGTTTTTTTTTGGTAATGTAATAACCTCTGATCTGAGCCAATCTTGAGGAATTCTGCCAGAGTTGAAGATGTCATTGAACACTGAGGTCAACCACCTTGTACCATCTTCATCAAGCAGTTTAAAAAATTCAGTATTTATCTTGTCAGGGCCTGGGGTTTTATTATCTTTCATTCCTTTTATTGCAGCTTGTACTTCAGTCAGTAAAATGCTTGGACCTGATTCACATTCAAACTGTGGAGGTTCCGGATGGATATCTGAGAACAGTTGTTTTATGTGTCTTCCATACATCTCTGATATCTTGAGTATCAACAATGACGTTTCCCTCGCTGTCCACTAGTTTATCCACTGTATTAGGTCTGCATCTGCGTGTTACCTCTCTTAACTTTCCTGTGAATGTTGAAATTGTCATATTTTAACTGTAGAGCCTCTATTTCAGCACATTTAATCTGTATTTCCTTTTCTTTAGCTTCTCTTATTTTAATTCTTATCATCTTATTGATGTTTTTTATACTCATCAGGATTACTTTTTACAATCCTTCTTCTCTCCATTATGTCCAAAATTTCATCTATCATCCATGTCTTCCTTTTGACCAAATCTGATTTAACGTGTTTGTCTTTAACAGATAATACTGTCGAATTTAGTTTTTCAATTTTTTCTTCTGTTTGTAAGTTACAAGACATGTTTTTCAGTTCATTATTGAGACATTCCTCATCCTGCCTTCTTATGTAGGGCTCTCTTAATTTCCAAATATCAGTATTCATAACCGTCTTCTTTGTAACTTCCTAACTTTGAAGACACCGACTAATGGATTGTGATCAGAGTGAATGTCAGCACTGGGGTAGGCTTTCACTGAAGTACAGCTTTTATTGACTAGGATGTAATCAATCTGATTTCTGATGGTGTTTTCCGGTGAATCTCTGGAAGATCTCCAGGTGTACAGGTGTCTAGGTGGTAGTTTGGGAAAAGGTATTAGTTATTACAAATCCTTGTTCTGCAAACATACTAAGTTGTTCCCCTCTTTCGTTTCTTTCACCAAGTCCATGGGGGCCTATAAAATCCCCCTCACTTCCTCTTCCAACTTTGGCATTGAAGTCTCCCAATTATATACTAAGATCTTTCCTTGGAAACTTATTCAATACTTCTGTTATTTGGGCGTATGACTTTGCTACTTCTTCATCACTTTCATCTGTGGTAGGGGCATACACCTGGATAATATTCATCTGTGTTGGTCTGGCATTTATTTGTAGTAACAAGAGTCTCTCCGATATTGGGACAAAATTAGTGACACTCTCAGCAATATGTTCATCATTTCTGCCTTATTTAATGTGTTGCCAAACTCTTCTAATTATTTAAAAATCAGTTAATGTTTTTCTTCTTAATGTAGCTATAATTTAGCTCTGCATCTCCTACAGTTGCTACCTCCAACAACAGTAGAAACTGAACACAAATTAAATTAATATTGTACTTCGTAAATAGTTTGCACGGTGTCCTTTGTGGAAATTTCATTGATTCAAAATTCATCATGAAAAATCAACTCTTATCTGTCATAGCAGCAAACATACCACAACAAAAAACACTCAAACTCCAAGGAGTTTATATGAGTATGCTTGATAACCATAGAATAACTAATCAGCATGTGATCAGCACAAACCCTTCCAATTTATCATAAAATTTTGGATCCTCTGCAACCCCAAAAACTGAAGCAGTAAACTCTAAACTCAGAAATCTTGTTCTGTCACATCTTTCAACTTGCGCTATTCCCATTCTAGACATGTAAGTTACCCAAATGTTCTCGGAATAGTGTACATTGAATATTTAGGCTAGTTCATGATGGCTATTGTTGGGATATGAAAACAAATCTTAAATTATAACATCTCTTAACATATATAACTTGTACATTTAATTGAAATAAATACACACATCTTTGTCTTCAGTCTTTTGTAGACATGTGTTTATTCCTTAGAACATTCACTGTTTACTCCTTATATATAAAAGGTCCCAAACGCTACGATATTATGATTTCCTTTCACATATCTATTTGTGGGTTTGAACCAAAGCTTTGTCCCCATGACATTCTTTTATAATTTTCCCCCACCAAAAATTGCGCGAGGCAAGGAAGCGACTTAGTCGCTCCTCCATGCCACGTTATTTTTTCCCCCCTATATTTACATTTTTTTTTTTTTTTTGGTTGTAATATGTCCTACATGTAGAGTAAATGTTTTTCTCATCTTTCTAGGTCAAAATACTTACAGAATTTTTCAAACGTACAATTGTTTTGACATAAAAGAGCTCAACTTCATCAGTGGGCCATTAACACATTCGGTAACAAAATGACACTCATTTAAAATACTATTCTCATTCTTTACTACAATAATTTCAATACAAATTTCATGCTGGACATTTACATTTGGTATGTTGTGGATATCGCTAGGTAAATTGTCATCATAATGTTTATTCTGTTTTGTCTCTGTCCCAGAATCAAAACTCTGTTTTGTGAGTATTGTCGGAAGTTATCCTCCCTTTTGTAATGTATTATCGTGCACTATATCATCTGCTGTCTGAGCATTCTCAATCCAATTTATATCATCGTTAACATTTGACAGACTGACAATCTCTTTGTTACCTCTGGATTATTTACACCGACACCGAGCGGGGTGGTATAACGGTTAGCGTTCTCGCCTCGCATTCGGGAAGGACGGCGGTTCGAATCCCCGTCCGGGCATCCAGATTTGGGTTTTCCATGGTTTCCCAAATCACTCCAGGCAAATGCCGGGATGCTTCCTTCAAAAGGCCATGGCCGAATTCCTTCCCATTCCTTGCCCTATCCTTTCCCGTCTCTAAAGACCTCGCTGTTAAGAGACGTAAAGCAGTTAAAAAAAATAAAAAATATTTACACCGACAACACTGAGTAATATCATTGGTAAATACCCTTATATTTTCTTCAATATTACTTGTATTATTGATAATGATAATTGGTCTTGTATTCAGTGCTTGTTGTGTGGCAGTAGGATCAACATTATCAAATTAATTTTTACTGTATTCTGTAAATCTTAGACTTGCTGTCTGGGTATCATTTAGATTATTCTTAATGATGTGTGCATTTCTGATTGCAGAACAAACATCTAAAGTTTGTTTTTCAGTAGCAATAGACTTTTTTCCCCAAGTTTATTTGATTATTCTTCCATTTGAAACTTCAGTAATGTAATTTCAAAGGACTGTGAATCACATTTAATTTTAAGTTCAGACTAAAGATCACAGTGTTGAGATTCAATTTGTGATTTAAGATCAATATATTATGAATCGCTTTGTGATTTGAGATCAATATATTGAGAGTCACTTTGTGATTTAAGATCAGTAGAGTGTAATCCAATTTGTGATCTAGGTACACTGAATTCTGAGTACAATCCTAGCGAAGAGATTTCAAACCAAGTTCACTTGTTAGTGGATTAACTAATATCTGTAAACTATTATTACTCAACTAGTGTAAGCCCGTGACCATTTTTTGCGTATCATCATGGGTCTAGAATAGTTCGTTTTTATGGTTGAAGATTGTGACAGGTTGACCTGATCTGACCAAATTTGAACATGATGTGTTTTTCACTCTTAGGGTTAATAAAGTCTCTTGAGATTGAAGAGCTCACAAATATTAACAGACATGGTTATTAAACACAGACAGGACCGATTGTGCTATTGTTTAATTGTTCAGAGGTCATAGGCTCGAACTTGCTGAAATAAAAACTTTACTTGTATTTGACTCTTAAAGTTCACTCTGCAAAATTTGAAGAATTTCTGTTTGCTTCAAAAGTGTCACATTGTTTTATTATTATTATTATTATTGACAATGTGCATTCATATTATAATATTTCGTCATTGTGTCTGTAACTGCCAGAGAACTAAATACAGATTCCAGATTATTAAACAGATGAACAACTCCGAAGAAATGAGTTGCCAGAATACTCGATTCGGTAACATATTTTGTCTTATGTACACTTAAAATGACCTAATAACTCACATACAGTGGACATATACAAAGACAATTGACGAAGATGGTCAGTAAAATACAAAAAAAAACAAAAACAAAAAAACAAATAAATCATAATGTATAAAACTTTGGTCAAGCAACAACATTATCAAAAGTTTTAATTAAATTGAAATTTAGCGTAGGCCAAAATGACAGTTAGCATTTGTGATAACAGAAGACACGATGAGTAATTGAAGTTTTTTTAATTATTATTATTATTTTGCTCTCATTAGCAACATGTTACTGAAAAGAGATTCCGCCTTTTTTTTTAGCCATAAAATTTAACGATATTTTTTCAGCTATAGAATGCTACGAAAAGGAAACTTAATGAATGTATTATGACTATTAATTTGGTAGCAGTTGCATAACTATTACATTGTAGACATAACCTTGAATTTCTTGAAATGATATCTCTGGTGGCTGTTGATTTGCGAGCGAAGGCTAACATGTGACACTGTTCTCCAGCCAATAGCTATCGAGGTGAGTGACTGAGAGAGTTTAGGATATTATATGATAGTGAGAACACTAAGAATGGCTTTGAATATTCTTGAACATGTGTTGGGGTGCCATTTGTGGGTAAAGTATCTCTTGGTACTACTGGAAACATGAAAGTATGTTCTGCCCCAAAAACTAGTGTCACGAGCATTGTTTTCCACTCTGCTACTCATATTATATTCCATGATTATTCAGAATGAAAATGGAAAATACAAGCAAAAAGAAAATAATATTTTTCCATTTTTCTAATATACTCTATACTAAATAGGTGAGATAACTAACTGGTATTTCCATATGTGAAACTGTATCAACTTGATACACTTGTGTTAAGGATGGAATATTTTTTTAAGCCGAGAGTGACATAAAAAAAAATATAGTTCAGTAATACAGCAGAGTCCTGCTAATCCGAACTACGGTAATCTGAACGTTCGGTTAATCCGAATATGGCAAACAATTAGTCTTAAGTATGAAAGTTGTTTAGATAAACAGCCTTTTCCTGAACCATTGGTCCACTCAAAGCAGTTCCCCTTTCCTCTTTCCTTTGTAAACCAAAAGGAAAAGAGCTTCATCCATTTTATCGTACTGGGACTGTTTCAAATTCGCCGAATTTCAAGTGTTTTTCCCGCAAACGTTGCACAGGACTGTTCAAGCTTTACTCGGTTCTTCTTCCAATCACAAATGGTTGCCCTTCCAACACCAATTCTGTTGCGAGTTTAGATGCATTCTCACCATTGTCTAACTGCTTCAAAGCATCCAGTTTTTCTTTGAGAGTTAACGTTGTATGTTTCCGTTTACTTGTGACGACAATACACCACTACACCTGAATGCATACAATACAACTGTCAAGCGTGCCAGCGATCGATAGCTAACATTAACTGAGCAGTTTGCGGGCCGGCTGACAGTGCACTGACTTCGAACAGTTCAAACATCTCAACAACAAAGGGAGGAAGTGTTAGTTAGCCATTGTCCCCCCACTTGTTGCCAATTGTTACCATGGTGTACCTACTTATATGCTTGGTACACTTCATTCTAGATACTGGTCACTTTATTTCCGGCTAATCTGAACAAATCGGTAATCCGAACAAGGCCCGATCCCAATTAGTTCAGATTCTATTGTATGTGGAAATATACAAACAAAATTCTTAGCTTATTCGAAATACTGTACACCGTTTTCTTTGGTTCACCCTCACAATATTATTTGAGATGAAAGTAAAAATATTAGTCTTGAATTATGTTAGAACTTAGCTGGTTCTCGCTTCAAAGTTGGCAGGAGCGGAATCTCCAAATGGTGCTCACAGGCTGTGGCTCTAAACTTGGTCAGCTGCAATTTTCTTGTAGTACCAGGTGCTTTGTTGCGACAAAATTCAGAATTTCACACAGTCACTTTGCTTCTAATTTATGCGTTTAAAATGATCAGCTTTAAAACAAAACTGTCATGAGTCATCATGTCACTTTTTCAATAATTTTACATAATTTTTTAAATAATTAGAAGAGTTCAGCAACACATTAAATGAGTGAATGTTTCTTTTTAATATAGCTTTAATTCACCTCCGTATCTCATACAATGGCTACCTCAAAACACCAGCAGAAACAGAACGCAAATTAAATTAATATCGGTCTACGTAAATAGTTTGCATGGCCCTTTATGGAAATTTCTTTGTTTCTAAATTCGTCGTCACGAAGCAACCCTCTCTCCTAGCAACCAACACACCGCAATAATGAAACAAAACTAAAACCAAACTCCAAGAAGTTTATATGAGTATCTTTGATAACCATGGATTACCTAATCAGCATGTTATCACCACAATCTTCCAACAAATTCATTGTAACATCACTCTGTGAGGGTGTTATTAACTTGTGGTAAGGTGTAGGTTGGAAGTTATATTCACTCAAAAGTATGTTTATCAGTTACTAGCTTTTCCCCATTGCTTTGCCCATGCCAACCTTGGTGCATGTAGTAATGTATTTGCCTTTAGTTTTTCTCCTAGTAATAAAGAGTAAATAATTGTAACATAGTATCTTTGTAGCCTCTACCTTATTAGTTTCTAAAGTGTGAAAAGCTCATCCAAATTGGTTCAGTCATTGCACAATGCCTGGACAAATGGACAGATGCAGTCTTAGTATGGATTTATAGCACATTAAGAGAAAAAATAAAATATAATGATTACTGCAGGCCTTGAACAGAGCCATTAGGTATATCAAAAAGTGTGGCACATGAACTTCTCTCAGTATCTGTCAGCCAGTTGACCAGTACAGATGTTTTCACACCTGAGGAAGACGATGGTGCTAGTCGTCGAAATATCGTGTTTTCACAACACAATCCGGCGATACACCTGTGAAGACTTCATTGCAAGTTACTTGAAGTTAATAATTCTCACTGGCAGTCTCATAAGAGAAACCGGCTCTGGACATACTGTCAAAGGTCATAGACTTGCACAAATAAAAAAAAAAGTCCATCTTAATTGCACATCTGGCAATCTGATGATCCACTCGTACCCTAGCTGTTTAAATAGTTTTTACGGTAATACTCTCTGTGGACATAGTTGTCATTTGATATTTCAGAGAGGCGAATTATCAGATCCAAAATACTGATAATCAGTGGCTCTGTGCTATCCCATATTGGAAGTCACTTAACTTTTGGCCACAACCTGAAATATTGGGGACACGGGTTCAATACCTGAGGCAAGGAGCGGCTCTTACCAAAGGATTTTTGATGGAAAGTATGCAGGTAAACTCACGCTAGCAATGACTAAAGCCAATTCCATTACATTGGAGTTTAATTAATTCAAACTAGTCTACACACAGTTTGAATAGGATGTTAGGTTATGCTAGGTGCAGGACAGAAAGTTACTGTTTTCCCAAGTCAGATCCACTGGTCAACTACAGCAGCAATGATATGCAGCAGCACAGTAATTCATACTGTACAGCACTATGTAGCAACTTGATGGTACTGGCCCCTCCCTAGGGTCCCCGTGATCCTTTATACTAGTCGACAGCAGATAACCTCGTGCCACTTGGCTAAATCTTATTTGCCCATGAGCAGCAGCACGTCTGCTCAACCAGTGTGGTCGTAATAAAACCAATGGGTGACACCAACTCTTGCTCACACAATACTCATTTTCCATCTGACCCTGATGGTAGTGCACCTTCCAATACGGGAGATTTATCCCAACTGACCGTACTCTGCATCTGACCATATCGGTAGTGCGCCTTCCTACACAGGCTATTTATCCCATCTGACCGTGCGCTGCAATGCACCCGCCAGCTCGGCTGTCCACCATGGGTGGCCAACGCAGCTTTGCCAGTCCTCCTGCTACGTATAAATGTCTTTTAACAATTAAATTTTACTGTAATATTCAGTA
The DNA here is from genome assembly GCA_031002005.1 of Vandiemenella viatica. NCBI lineage: Eukaryota > Metazoa > Arthropoda > Insecta > Orthoptera > Morabidae > Vandiemenella > Vandiemenella viatica. Next base: position 91,007,261 of record CM061919.1, on the reverse strand, counting down.
TATTACAGTTGTCTGTAATACGATTATTTGTAAAATGTGTTCTACCCCTTTAATATTAATAGCAATATATAAATCAGGTATATGGAAATGAAGAAAAAGTTATACATTTGGGGAAAAAAAATTAACTACAAAACATGACCACAGTGAAGGGTATAAAATTTTACGTTATTGATTTGTACTGGCAGGATACTTTTAATATATATAAGACTGGAGATTTTATCAGCGTTGTAAATTCTAAGTGACAAAACCACACATCGGGGTGAAGTATCGGTTTAATCACCTTAACTAACCTCCGACTTGCTTTAAGTTCTGAAAAAATTTTTACTAATAAAACTGTATAACCATGTATGTGCCTGAATAGATAAACTGTAATGCATTACGGTCGCCACTTTCCTTATTCCTTAGGAAAGAAAAGGTTACTATTCACTACAAAAATATGCACTGTTCACTTCACGAAAATTTTTCAATACATTTCAAAGTCACAATTACAGTTGAAATGGCTAAATCTGACTGAACATCTCCGAAAATCGCAAGTTATGAAGAGGAATACATTTTGGCCTCGCATGCGGGAGGACAGCGGTTCGAATCCCTGTCCGGGCATTCGGATTTGGGTTTTCCATTGTTTCCCAAATCACTCCAGGTAAAATGCTGGGATGCTTCCTTCAAAAGGCCATGGCCAAATTCCTTCCCATTCCTTGCCCCCAATCCTTTCCCATCTCTAAAGACCCTCGCAGTTGAGAGACTGTAAAGCAGTTAAAAAAAAAAAAAAATGACGAGGAATAAATACCAGACTGAACCGCCGTTAAATTCAGAATCAAAGTTTCATTTTCACTGTTTATACTTTGCACCTACAAAAGCATTCTGTCATGGTTGCCGGTACAGCACATGGTGCTACAAACTAAATGTCTTCCGGTAGTCATGATCGTTGACTGACACCAGCGCCACCAAACGGTTTTCTCGAAAGTAACTAACACATTGCCGGCCTCATAACATAAAATACAAGACAAGATGGATTGTCTCCTACAGTGTATAGTATGTGACGTGTAGGTTTGTCAAATTTATGATGACTTTAGCGCTAAACTTACCCAGTTTATTGTAAAAAATTTAAATGTGTATGCATAATAGTAACTGACTTCCTGAAAACTGTCTGTAAATCCCCTTGTAGGTACTTCGTTTTCACAATTTTAGAAATTTCTGCTGAATTATAAATTATCGTGTTTAAACCCTTGTCATTTTGCTCTGTGATTGCTCCTGATTTAAAAACTATAACTTTTATTGTTATCGGTGGTGTATTACAGAAGTTATTAATCTCACAAAAACGGAGGTGATTGATATTCGGCAGACATGTTAAAAAAAACTAATATCTTGTTAATTATTATTAAAGTGCTGCTTATTTCCCCCCCCCGAAAAAGTGGTCTGAATTTTTCTTTTATTTTATTATCCGTTTTTAAAGTTATTCTGTTCACTGAAGTTGTCTTAGTTGTTAAGTTTAATTTTGAAAATTACCACGTTTTTATTTACGACATCATAACTTGAAAACTGATTTGATGTTCGTTATACTGAGTGGAATGTTTTAAAACTTTTATATGTTGTACTGTGTTCTTTACTGTTAGATAAAATTTACTTGCTAGCTCAGGAAATTATCAAAAACGTGTTGTTATGTGGTGTTGAAAATGCAAGTGTGTTCAATGAAGTGTTTAAAATTGTGTTTACTTTATTTATGCTGTCTGAAATTATTGGTTTTTATTGAATTTTACTTTCTTTCTGATTATTATTATTATAGTTATTATTATTATAAAAATACTTTACTGCATCAAAAAGTGTAACCAAAATCAACTGTTTAAAAGTTTGATAACTATGGATTTCACTGGTTCAGATTAGTTTAAAAGTTATTTACTGTTATTAATTGTTTATTTAGGGCTTTTATTATGTGCTGAATTACTTTGCTTTTAAATCGTCTTATGTTACAAGTTAGACTGCAGTATCGGCTTCTGCATGATTCGTGTCTCCCATGTCCTGTAGTTACGAGATGAATAATTTTATAATTTCTGGAAGGTTTACCCCCTCCCTTATGCCTTATAGCCAAGAAAAATAGAATTTAACCAAATTCTAAGGTGCTTACAAAATGAATAAAATTTTCTCGGGTAACTAACCAAGTTAGTCCATCGTTTAAACACAACGTTTCGGCAGTCACAATCTCTGCCGTCATTGTCAAGTGACTGCTGCCGTTAGGTTATTAAGCCGCTTATATATCACGTGAAGTCTATGCTACGTCCATCCTTTTTCTGGTCGGCCAATTGCTAGTGACGGGAAATGTTGGCCACTAGCGGGAAGCTTTCCTATTGGCGGAAGCCATTAGCTGCTTGCAGGTACCGCTGATTGCTGGCGCGCAAGAGAGGTGCGGTTTTAATATGTTTAGACATTTTGTCAAAAGAAAAGTCACATTGACTAATTGGACGTTCTCTTTGAGATGCAGAGACAATGTTGTCCCAAGGTGCACATAAACCCACATTTTGATTCAGCCAGAGCTCTGAATATTCTGTATTGAGCAAGTTTGGCACTACTTTAAGAATGCTTTTGGGACATGTGGAGAAAACTGGACAGCTGGAAAGATGTGTTTAGTGAATAAGTAATATTAACTACAAAGTGGAACATGTTCGACAGGATAGTCACACAAAAGTTCTATTTATTTATTTTTACAGCTTTATCAATCCTTGTTTCAGAATGCAGCCTCCGTAAGCCAGATGAGGTATATTTTAAAATTTAATTCTACATGGTTTTGTTGTAGTTCCTACTATGCTGATCAGTCTTGAGCAAATCTTCCAGTTCACACCTGTTACTCATAATATCTCTCTTTCCAAACGATCCGGGTCTTCCTCTTGCTCTTTTTGGGTTCCTTGGTATCCAATCCAGAACTTGTAGTCCATCTTTGGTCTCTTATTCGAGCAATATGACCAGCCCATTGCCATTCTTGAGTCATCACTCTAAGATGTCTGTCACTTTGGTTATTGAATGAATGTAGATGGCCCTTTTCCTGTTTCTTCTTGTAAACCTTAGCATTGCTGTTTCCATACTTCACTAGGCAGTTATTTTTTTCCCTTCATTTGACTGTTTAAGATCCAAGTCTGGCAGTCTTGTGTGAGGACCAGTAATACACATTGTTTGAATACCTGTTTTTTTAAAAGATCTACTGGTATGTTTGATTTAAACTATGGAATTTGTTCTGTATGCTATCCAGCCCAACTTAATGCATCTGTAGATCTCAGACTTTGAGTTGCCATTCATGTTGGTCAGTTGGCCAAGATAGATATACTGTGCTATGGACTCAATACCAGCTTCTTTCATGTCTGTCTTGTCTTTATCTACCCATTTGTTTTGCATGATTTTGCTTTTTAACAGGTTTATTTAAGGCCCACTTCTCTGCAGGCTGCCTCTAGTTCATTTACCGGTTCTTTTAACTCTTCCAGACTGAAAGTAAAACTATATCAGCGAATCTCAAGTTGTTGAAACTTCTTCCATTTATTTCAACCCTCTATTTTGCCATTGAATTTTTGACATTGCCAACTAAAGGACTGATCTGAATAGCTTGGGGGATATATAGTCTCCTTGTTTTACCCCCTTCCTACTAGCAACTCATTGGTGGCTTCAGTGATGTTGACAAATGAAGTACCGTAGAGGTTTTACGGAATGTTGGTATAGCCTGGATTCACACCTTGTTCTAGATGGGCTTGCATGATTGCTGAGTGGTGTACTGAATCAATAGCAAAAAAATTTACAAATGCCATTTGGTATTCATCTGCATGACGTATTACGTTGTGGATGACTTGGTTGTGATCTATAGTGCTACATTGTGACCTAAAGCCTTGATTGATTGTTGGTACTTTCTACAAGCTAGAAATGGTGCTGTTATTAATGACCTTCATAAACACTTTGTAAATGATAGGTAACAGGCTGATGGGACAGTAGTTCCTGATGTTGTAAAGACTACCTTTTTTGCAGTATCACAATCATGCATTGCTTTGTTCCAGCAGAATGGGATATTTTTCTTTTCGAGGCATTGTGACAATACCTTAGCTATGTGTCTATAGGTTTCTTCTCCAGTCAATTGGAGAACATCAACAGATAGGCCATTATAACCACTAGGTGATCCTTTTTTCATTGTGTGCACTGTCCTTCTAACTTAAGATGCGAGGACTTCAGGAATTGGCAAATCTTGGTTGATGTCATTAAAGCATTTTCATCTTGCTTTCTGTATAAAATCTGATAGGAGTTTCTGATGTGGTCCAATACTGCCATTTTGTCTGTAATACATTTATCATTTTTTTCCTTCCTATCATTAATCTATGCTGTTTTTACATCTGGATTGTTTTGCGACAATGTCGCTCAGCACAGTTGCTTAAAGGAGTGTCCTATTAAGACATGGGATTGTGTGACCAACTTATGAAAGGTAAAATTATAGAAAGTGTATGAGAACAGCAATGATAAGATAAAACCCACTCGAAAGTCTGCATCAAAAATTTATCTTCGGTGACATTAAATAACCGGGTTTCAAATCTTAGTATGGGGTTCTGTTTCACAGTGAGCACTTGTGAAACTGGAAAAGAAAAGGTTATAGCTGGAACTGAACTATCATTGCTGAGGATTTCCAATTTTGTCTGCATATTTTTAGGAAAGCGATACACCATAGGCCAAGCAACCACAAAAAGAAGTATTACATGGATTAAGGAAGAATTTGTGGTAATAATTTTACTTGCAGATAAATTGCAAAGGGATTCTGAACACCAGTACTTATAAAGGGAACAGTTATTATTTGAAAATATATGCAAGAAATTGAAAGCTATTATACCCACAGCAGAACTTTCAAATGACCTAAATTTGGATTTGACTGTTAAAAAAAATTGGATGGCCTTCCAGAAGTTCATAAGAAAGATATACCAATATGTCCTATTGATAGTACCATTGACTCACTGACATATGCATTTTTATCTAAGAAACTAGAACCTGTGATAGGTTATTCAGTTGTGATGAAAATTTGATCGATTTTGTGGATTAGATACAGAATTTCACTATCGCAAGAATATCTATTGATTGGTTTCAATGTTGTAATGATGCAGTTAGTAGCAGAGGATTGTAGACCACTGTTACTGCCAAGTGGTGCATATTGGAATCCCTCCAAATGTAGCAAATTGATATCGGTGAGGCATTTAGATCTGTCACTTTTAGATTGAAAGAACACACTCACCCCACACAACACGAGCAGTTTACCAAATCTGCATTGGTGGAGCAGGCTAAAAAACATTAATACTAACTCTGGAACAGCATACACACTGCTTAATAACAATCAATTGAACTACCTATCAACTACAAAGGGTGTACTTGGTCTATTGTAGCAAGCAAAAGTAACCCTTGAGATTTAAAGTTGGGATTGAAATATCTGCTAAGAGAAAATGGAGAAAGCCAAAAATTAATTAGACCTGCGAAATATAGAAAACTAATTCCATGCTGTTTTCTTTTCATATTATGTTCTCATGAATTTGTTGAGTTTAATGGAGATAAAAACATCTTGCATTAGTTTTGAAGGATATTGAATTAGATTGTTATATCAGTCCTTCCTATGAATCAGTGATCAATTGGAACATAGTTGTGTGTGAATACAGTCTGAAACCTCCTTTAATAATGATATGCGGATTTAATAAATAACTTGAAGTAATGTAGAAAGAGACAGTAGACTCGTCACTTACCAAAGTTGAAGGAAAGGGGCTGCAGTGACATAAAACACTACACAATTTCAAGTAAATATGATGGGTGACCAAAAAGTAAGGTTACAAGGCCGATATTCCTGGAGTGTCACCTGTTACGGAGAAGTTAGTAGAGTGGCAATTCTAAGACGTGCAGTTGGCAGCTGCTCAATTTGTGACCTACAGCGATAGTTGTAGGTGGCAATTTGTTTGTGAAACTGCTTTCAGGAAGAAGTCCACTCAGTTATTTGATTTACATGGTATTAAACATGTAACAGAAAGCAAAATTCATTGGTTGCTTGTAGAGGTTTACTGTAATATCTCATCAGCATGTCGCAGAATGGTGTCCAGAGTTACACCCTAAAAGATTACCGTGCTGTGTTGAATAGGTTTTGCTGGACATCAACAACCCTCCCTGGGGCTGTACCTCGCTCAAAGTGATTTTCACCTTTTTCGTCATTTGGAGCACCTAGGATCACTTCAGACGAGGATGTGAAACACTTCGCGATAACGTGGGTGAACATGCAGGGGTAGGATTTTTACTAGGAGGGAATATTCAAACTTGCCCCACAAAGCAAGTGCCTAAACTGTTATGGAGACTTGTGTTGAAAAATAGCCTATTGTGTTTCCATGATGCACAAGAGATGAAAGTAGTCCGAGGAGTTAATAAGAAGTGGGGAAGGAATGATTATTCAATGCCAAAAAATCAACTAAACTGCTGAACATTTATACTAAAAGGGCTATTCAGAAAGTGCCTTACGTTTGTCCCTAGCATGGAAATGGGTGGGGATATAGCCACTCTATACACATTAAGCTGTCACAGCTTGTGGACTGTGATTTTTCTGTTTGTTGCAAATTATTAAAATGTGTGCCTCAATAGAAAGTCCAGCGAGTTGTGAGGTACGTTCAGTGATCAGGTTGTTACTGGAAAAAGGCCTCAAACTAACTGAAATTCATTAGCAGCTTTGCGAGGTAATAATGAGTAATGGTGGACTGAGGAAATGGTGCATTCAGTTTAAAAATGGCTATACCATTGTTCGTGATAACAGTCGCAGTGTTTGGCCTAGCCTTCTGACTGTTGAACTGACAATGAAAATAACAATAAAATTTGTAAAAATTGCTGCTTTGCGATTATGGAACTCTTGCTTCATTCTCTGCAAATTTCACGACGTTTCTGCTTGAAATTGTATCATAGAAGCTTTGCTCAAGATGGGTGCCAAAAATCTTAATGGAAGATCACAAAAAACAATCTTTTTTGTGTAGCTGAATTTCCTTGAGCCTGTGGCAAGGATGGTAATGCACTTCTCGCCGTTTTGTAAAGGGGGAGAAACATGAGTAAAGCATATCAGTTGTGAAGCAAAAAGACAGCCGTTACAATGGGGCCACACGAGTTCTCCCAAAAAACCAGCACAATGTTTGTAATATATTAGCCAGAAAGATGATGGCAACTATTTTTGGATGTGGAGATTGCTTCTGGCTGATTTCCATTCAGCATATTCCAACAATTATGTCAGAAGGATTGTGAAAGACTTGATATAAACTAAGGTGAGCTATACAAGGCAATTGTCAGGGATAACTGAGCTCAAAGGTGCCCCTCCCCTCCCCCCTCCCCCCCCCCCCCCCACCACCATAACACATGGCCATACACGACTCGTCGTAAATGACAGCTCTTGATGGGAGATGTTTGATCTCCCACCGTACAGGTCCAGATCTGGTGCCGAGCGATTACCACCTCTTTCCAGCGATGAAGAGTTGTCCTTGCAACCCAGTGATGCAAAGCTTCATATGCCGATGTAAACCAGTGGTTGAAATCTAAGACAGTAGATTTCCACAGAGATGAAATTGAAAAACGTAGTGAATTGATATAAGTGCCTCAGTTTAAATGGTGACTGTGTAGAAAAATAGTTTAATATGGTCTTTTTCAAGTTTATACTGTAAAATTTCTTTTACTTATTAATTGGTTTTTATTTCAAAATGTAAGTTACTTTTTTGGACAGCCCTCATATAATGGGGTGTGGCCAAAGAGATTGGTGAAAAATAGTGTTGGGTTGCAAATAACGAAATGTAGAGAAGAAAAATTAACTGGTTGGTCTCGAAACAAAAACTGACAGCTATTCAAATAACTGGCAACACCTCCAAAAACCTTATGCTATAATTGTTCATTAGATGTCCACTATGATTGCAAAAACCACTGCATAATGCTTCTTTCCCTTTTATCAACTGTGATAACAACCATCACATTTTTCCCCCTCCACAAAAGAAATAAATACCTTTTGAAATATATGACGTTTGACTTGGATTATACAATGAAATAGTTCTAGCGGTATTGTCAACACTTTATATTGATAAGAATTTGTTTCCATTTGTAATTATTCAGTTTCTCATTGTTACCTAGTTAACTTGTTGGATTATGGAAATAAATTTTATATTTTGTTGGTTTTTAGTTGTGAAGATTTGCTGATGGATATCCTTGTTTTTATCTTTTGACAAGGATAGCAAAATTGTATTGGTTTATTTTACTTATATTTATGTAGCATTACTGCTATTTTTGGTTTTTTAGTGGTTCACACTCCTTTTTTTAGAGACTGTTTGGGAATGTGTGTTTGTTCTGTTACTTTTGCAAAATAATATGAAAAGGCTTGCATTCATATATATCATTCTAATTTCCTAGATTCTTTTGAATTTTAAGATACTGGTGGTGTTATTGTCTTAAGTGTGCATGTTGATGTAATAAATAGGAAAGATTTTTTTCTTAAAATTAGTTAAGCAAGGCAGTAATTTCACATGGAGAAACTGCAAAGTTTGAGGTAATAGTTCTTAAGTTGATATAATGTCTGAATAATATACATACTATAATAGTAAGGTTACAAAAATGCCACATTATTGTCTGGTGCTTTGGCAGTTCAGTAGAAAGTCTACATCATTTTTATTCAAATTGCTTGGTGCAGAAGAGAATAGTTAAGGCAGTATTGTGTAGACCAGTATTACAATTTCCTGGATCTGTATTATTTTCTTTGCAGTGGAGCACATGTCCGAGTGGAAATGACCTTCGTTTAGTGCAGTTCTCCTGTTAAATATATAGCTAAAAATATCTGTATTAAGTAGCACTAAAGGAAATATTGCAGTTTTTTATTTGAACCCTGGCAAGAAATTTTACTCTATCATTGCAATCACCTTGTAAAGTTTATTTTAGTAACACTGTAGGATTGAAGATGATAGATAATTGATGGATTAATATGATCCCTGGGCTAATAATACAAACTATGTCAGAAATGAAAAAATATCTGTTTATATTTCATATAATGCACCACATGTTCTGGTAGTATCAAATAAATTCAGCAAAACATCTTTGAATTAAAATATGTGCTACAATCATATGATCTGTTATGCAGATAATGTTTTACAAATGGCCACAACATTAAATTTGTAAGAGTTTGATATTTGAACAATACTTTTCTTGCTGAAACTGTAGAGAGAGACTGCACGCACATAACTTTGCACATCTAACTTCAGGAATAGTACCAACAAAAGTAGCAAAAATCAAATCGATTAGCATTTAGTTCATATTAAAAAAAAAATTATATCAGTGTGAAACTAAGTTATCCCAATTCTTACAATTTCTGCTGCCCTTCGCAACTAATGTTTTGTTTTTGTTTAAATTTATTAATTTAATGGTTTATAACTACCTTGTTATTCAGAAAGTTAAAATACAACTTTTATCTGATTCATGGGTGGAATCGAAAGTGACATACCATGGAATTATGTAAACCTACTGGAGTCAATTATGGATCTCAAGTTCAGAAACAACTTTGCTTAGCACATTTGCTTTATATGGAAAATATATATGTCAAGGATCGCTACATATTCTTTCAAATCAAAATAAATTTTTGCACCACCACACAAAACCTCAAGCGAATTAATGAGCAGGCTGAAATAACTGCCTAATTTTCCATTCAGTTAATTTCCAAATTCTTTATGAGTAGGTGACACATATTGCTATATTTTTTTCCAGTGTAACGTATATTCCTAAAATTCCTACTACAGGTCGGTTAGTTTAAAACAGCGAAATATATTTACATGTATGTCTTACTCCTCACTTCAGATTATTTCTATGTATGTCTGTAACTCGTTCATACTTAATTTTCTCTCTCTCTCTCTTTTTTTTAAAATCGTGTCATATCTAAACTGCACCTGGTTTGAAAGTTTATATTAATTTCTAACGGTATCACCATCACTTGCCAAATATAAGACCAGCTCATGAATATATTGTCTGACACATTTGTAGCGGCTTCTGTTCAGAAGTGGCTCCTGGTGATATATTGCTATTTTGCTACTTTTGAAGGTGTGGTCATTAAGATAAGAGCACGCTTAGGTAGACCATGTTACATCCCAAAAATGTCTGCAATCATTTGCACAGATCCTTATGAAGTGACACACACTGCAGACATGGTGAATAGGGTCTGGCTGTATTGTTGGACCTGTTCACTGGGTATATTTTCCAACCTGATGTGCATGAATTCTATCCGATATGACCTGGTATAAGATAGAAGTTTCGAAAGCACCGAAAAGAATTTGTAACTTGTATGTTGTAATGTTTATAAATTGTGTTACTTCAATTACAACGAAAGGTGTGGAAGTTATTTTTTTTTTTTATTACAAAAGTTGTACATACCGAGTAATTAATAACTTCGTGAATTTGAACAAGGATACAAAAATTGTAAAATTTCTGTCTCGCCCTCACTTCTTCTTCACTTATATGTCTTAGCTTATTGCATGCAAACGTAATTTTAATTGATTTTTAAATTGGTTCCCTGTATTGGGGAACTTAATTTTTTCCCATGGGGAAGTGCCTTGCCAAACCTGCTGTGGCTAAATGTATTATTATCTTTTTTTTTTTTTCCTGATCTTTGACAACCTCAATAATAAAATAGTGTCAGTGGTAGTAAAAAAAACTTTGTAGCAAAAATAAAGAGAACCAGTATAGGTGGAAATTTTGTTGCAGCGTGCTTGCCAGCCAATGCACCTACTATGTATGGTGGGAAATGTTTTAAAATAAATCCATTGCCTTTTACACTTAATTTTCTTCTTCTTTAATAATCATCTTAAAAAGAGAGTTCTATTCATTGGTCTCTGAAGACCTCATTGCCCTCTGAAGATCTCATTGCCATATTGCTACTTCAGCGGAAGTGGGCATTGTTTTTGTAATGTCCACTGATAGGTGCAGGAGGATAACTGAATGCAGCATCTAGAAATTTTTTGGCCATGTTAGAAAACTTGGCGGGAAAGGAGAGAATTTGTGGGGGACTGGCAAATCATTTTTCTTTCGACTTCCCGAGAGGTACATTAAATTGCGGGAAAACTGTAAGTCATGTGAGTGGTAGTTTTAATAAATGATAGTCTCAGCAAGGTACGAGGGTTGTTTCAAAAATAAGGTTCCCACATTTTTTTTTAGACACAAGGAATTTTATTCGAAAAAAACGATTACACCATTGGAAACGTTGCTCTTTAAGCTATTTTTCCACATAGTCCCCATTTTTTTCTATGCATTTTTTCTGTCGAGTAATCCACTTTTGCATTCCCACCTCAAAGAAGTCCGCCGCCAACCCGTTGAGAAACTTGGAAACTTCTTCTTGCAACTCCTCGTCCGTCTGGAATCGTAGACCGCCTACGTGCTCCTTCAATTTCGGAAATAGATGGAAATCGCTGGGTGCCAAATCGGGGCTGTAAGGGGGGTGGTCAATGACATCCCAGCCAAATATGGCGATTAACTCCGTCGTTTGTTGCGACACATGTGGACGGGCATTGTCGTGGTGCAGCCTTACACCTTTGCTGAGTTTTCCCCTACGACGATTTTGGATTGCCCGTCTGAGCTTTTTCAAGGTCTCGCAATAACCTGTGGAGTTAATGGTGGTCCCTCTAGGCATAAAATCAATGAGCAGTACACCACGCCGGTCCCAAAACACCGATGCCATTATTTTTCCTGCTGACAGTTGCTGCTTAAACTTCTTTGGTGGTGGCGATCCGGTGTGCTTCCATTGGCGCGATTGTTGTTTTGTTGGAGTGACGTAATGGCACCACGATTCATCAAGGAAGTCTTCGTTATTGTCGTCACATTCACTACAGAACTTCCGAGCACAGTTGACGCGCTGGTTTGTGGACTTCTGAAAGCATGTGCGGCACCCAGCGCGCGCACACCTTGTGGTAGTCTAGCTTTTCATTCAAAATCTTGTCAATTGAAGCTTCAGAAGCCTCAGGAATTTGAGCAGCCAGTTGCCGGATGGTGATTCGCCGATTTTCGAGTAGGATTTGCTCAACTTTCGCCACAACGTCGTCGGAGATCGACGGCCTCCCGCTTCGTTGTTCGTCGTGGATGTCTGTACGGCCGTTGGCAAACTCCTTACACCATTTGCGGATGTGTTGAATACTTATACAAGTTTCCCTATACCCTTCACACAATTGCCGATGAATTTCTACAGGTGGTAACTTTCTTGCGTGCAAAAATCGGGTGACCGCACGAATTTCACACCTGGCGGTGACGGCGATGACAGGCTCCATCACTTATAGCTATCAGGCCGGTACTGACCGTTGCAGAGCCACGCTGATTGTTGGAATCGGTGGTGGGGGATCCGGCGAACACGGTGGTGTTGCCAGATTTCGCATTGCATCATGCATGGTAAGGGTACAGAGTTGGGAACCTTACTATGGCTTCAGGCTGCACAAAGTTTTCCCTTACACCTGGTTTCATTTTTTCCCCACAATTAGATTGAACACGTCGGATTCCTACGTATATAATTATTAATTCGACATTTCCCGCATTTCTTGTATTGTTCCTTTATGCACATAAATTTTCGTGAATTGATATCTCACTTCTTAACATACACACTTCTTGACACTGTCTTTCATCTTTGCAACTAACACATTTGCTATAGCCTTCCTTCTCTTAACAATTAAATATTTCCTGCTTCACTACTTTCTTTCTCAACTGATTCTCTCTTTTGCTAACATTCACTTTGCGCACAATTATTCTGCTCGATAATGTTTCTTGATTTACTTCATGTGATGCTCGCTGTATTTTGCTTTCGTAATCAACATTCTTCACTGTCTTTGCTCTGCTGTCATGCTGTCTGACCTTGTTCTGGTTGCATATCCATTCAGCATTGTTTCTGCTTCTTCGGGTTTTTTCCATTGCGTGCCCTGTACTCGCTGGCTCGCTTCCCTGACCTTACACAACTTGCTGTTAGACTGTACTGCTGAACTCGGGTGACACCCTTGTTGCGTTCTCGTACTCCCGCTGTTCGCTGGCTTCTGTTCTCTAAGTTCGCGTGCTTGATCCTTATTGATACAATCGCTTCACACAACAATTTCTGCGTGTGCATGATTCGCTCCATTCTCTTGCAGAATTTCCTTTCCTTCTTTATTCCGCTACTCGCCGATCCTTCGAATGCGTGCTAATACATCAGCTATTCCTGATGACGGTGTTTCCCTGTTAAATTGCAACTCTTTCAATGTTTCATAGCCTCTGCTTTTTTCTTATATCCTGCCATACTAATTTCTCGCTTGATCCTCCTTTGGTTCCTTTGTAATAATTTCAATTATCTTTTATCACTTGTTTCCGATACCACATACTATTTTGTTTTTTGGCGCTCTTTTATTTTCTTTCTTCGAATTCCCTAGTAACACTGGTGAACTCTGCTTGGTTCCACCTTCTTGAATTATTTCTTTCTGAATTAGACCTTTAGTCTCTATATTCAACTGCTTTGTTAACAACAACGAATGCATCTTGCCGATGATTTCTTCTTTTATTAGCTCTGGCTTCAACAACCTTTCTGTGTTGTTCTGCAGATTATTCAGTTCCTTTTCGGGTATGCTATCCCATTTCTTTTCTCCTCTTTTTCTTACATCTCCAGCTTCCATTTCAATTTCCTGTTCCGCTGCATTATTTTTCAACATATCTACTTTCCAATGGAACACATCTTGATATATTGCACATAAGCCCTTTGTCGCTTGCCTTTTCTTTATTATCGAGCGCTCAATTTCTTTCCTCAGATTCCGGTTCTGCTTCCCAGGCATTCTATTTTGACACTCATTAATCTTCTTCCCTACCGCTTCTGGCTTTTAACGTATTTCCTGCTTTACTGCATCTGTGTATGGCAGTGTATTATCCTCTGAATGGAAGACGTCTTGATACGCTGCACACAACTCCTTTACTGCTTGCTTTTATGGCTCCGCCAAATGCTCTACTCTCAAACCTTCTACAGTTGCTTTAATTCTCTCTCGCGCCTGCGAAATCTGCTGCTTCGTTATGAAGTGCACTTTTCTGGCATCTTTCGGCTCATCCTATTTCTCGGTCATAACCTTCGGATTAGTCCGCTTCTGTGACAGTTAATCGTGTCAGAATACATTTTCCTCTTCACACATTTACAAATGCCTCTGGAACCAATACACCTGCTGCCAATTCCTGTTTTGGTACAACAACTTCTGTATCTCCATGGATTCCTTCCACTTCTAACTCAATTATTTTCTCTTGTCACACCTCTACACAAATGCATCTCATCTTTCCGTGCAGGACTATCTTCTCAATTTCTTCCTGGTGTTACCTCGCATCAATTTCTTCCTAACTCTTCATTTTAATGGTGTATCCTTGGATTCTCAGCACCACTTTTCCATAGTCTATTATGGCCTTTCATTTCTTCAACCAGTCTCGACACATTATCCCATCATAGAGCATCTACTTCCTTCAGAGTAACCATTATTGCTCCTTTGGTGCATAAGGGTTTTCTTGTGATCCCTTGTATCTGCACTCATTTCATAATTACCTTCTTGTGACTTTCTCTCACACATTCTGACTTGAGGAGAGATACTTGAGCTCTCGTATCCACTAACAACTTAATTGGACTGTATTTACTTTTCTCACACAATTAAATATAGTCATTCCAGTTTCTATTGATGCACATCACTTTTTTTCCAACTCCTGTCTTCAAACATCACCAGACCGCAGGCTGCATTCTGACTAAGTTTTCTGATTCTTTCACATTCTTCTGTTATCCACGCACCTGCTTCACCCATGGACATGCATTGCAATCATGCGGATGATGCCCCCATTTGTAGCATTTATTGCACACCATCGTTCTGTAGTAGCGGCACTGTCCCAAATGACTCGACAAATTACATCTCTCGCAAGACATTGACTGCTTCAGATGTACATCTCCTCTGCAATTGCCTTTAAATTCATTCTCATTAACAGCACTTAGCTTTCCTGGCCCTTTTATCAATTGTCTCAACTCCACAATAACTTCTTTGCGCTCTTCTTCAGAACGTCTATCTTCAGCTTATTTACTTGCTTGTGCAATGAACTGTCTCAAGCTTACATTGTTCCAGCATTGTTTCACTTCGTGGTCACCTCAATTGCAGAGCTGACAGCGCACCCTCGCTGCGTGTGCTACTTCCCCTCTGACTGACGCTCCTGCACATTGCCTCACATTGTGACCTCTTTTTCCACATAATTGACAATCTTCCTTGCATTCCTAGAATTCCAAGCTTCGCTTTTTCCTCTATTTAATTCTATATGCTGCTTGCGATCGTTACCTTGGTATTGCCATTTCTTTCTGACCGACAAAATTAGTTTCTTCTGAAAAGACGATTTCAACAATCTCTGACAAAGGGAATCTGTTCCTCGTGCTCTTAATACTGCAATGATCTTCTCACCTACCAGACACAGTGCAACTCAGATTATGAATCAACTTCAATGCTCCTGTTAACTCGCTTCCTTTTAAATCTCTCTTTGTGGCTTCTCAAAATTCGTGTACAATGCAATCTAACCTACTTGGCCAATCCACTACTGTTTCACCGACTCACTGTTGACTTGTAAACATACTGAGAGCACAATAATCCACTGTACGTTTAGGATGATAATTCTCCACCAATATCGCTTCGACATCTTTCCACTCTTTCACCTTCTCTCATACGATAATACTTTGTCTGGCTTGACCTCCAATGCATGATTTGACAAATTTCAACAAAATGTCATGTTCTCCATAGTCAATAGGACTGAATGCTACATCGCAATCATCCAGAAACTCGTCAAACATTAGAGAGGTTACTGAAATTATTTAACACCTGAATCGCTTGAACTGATGAACCATTGAAAAGAAGAATTTCCAGTCTCAAAAACTGTTAAGTGTATTTAATATTTGCCAGTTCATTTTGGGAATTTTATGGAGTATGTATGTAGAACACTACCTCAGTTTTACAGAAAAGGAGAGGGAGTGTCAGTGTGTGCCATTCTATGGGCCTGTTTTGGACATTTGCCTTTTAAATGCAAACACTTGATTTTTGGCATCTGTTGATGAAGCGATATATTGCTTTATACAGGGTTGTGCAGAGGAAACGCATGTTTTTCGAACCGCTAGTACGCGGCGACGGGAGAGGGTAGTGACCTTGAACGAATGTTGGCAGACGGCCCATACAATGCCGTTTCAGTCGCTATGGAGCGTTGGAGCGTAGAACATCGTGTGTTCGTTGTCGAGCAGTTTTTTTAGAAACAATGACTCTGTAGTCACAGTGCAATGTCTTTTCCATCAATATTTTAGAGTTGGACGTCGAGGTGTAGTGCCTGATCGAAATACCGTACTCCGATGGGTTGCAGCGTTTAGAAGTACTGGTTCTGTGATGAAAAAGAAACCACCTGGTCTTCCCTGTTCAGTTCGTACTCCGGAAAATGTAGACCGAGTCAGAATGGCAGTTGTTACTAGTCCTAGACAATCGACTAGACGACATGCTGTAGCGCTGGGTATGTCACGTCGTTCGCTTCACCACATCTTACATGATGACCTCAAGTTCCATCCGTACAAAATAATGATCGTCCAGCAGCTTAATGAAGGGGATTTTGTACAGCGCAGGGAGTTTTGTCGCATAATGGATGAAATGTTTACGGAAGATCCAGATGCTACAGTCTTCATGAGTGATCAAGCACATTTTCATCTTGATGGTTACGTCAATGTTCAAAACTGTCGGTATTGGGCATCGGAGAACCCACAAGAATTACACCAAAGACCTCTGCACAGTTTAAAGGTAACAGTGTGGTGCTGCATTTCAAAGTTGGGGATTGTTGGACCCTATTTTTTTTAAGAGGAAGGAGTTGCAGTTACTGTTACATCAGCTCGCTACGTTGAAATGTTAAACAACTTCCTTCGTCCAGAACTTGAAAGGCGTCAAGTGAACATGAGAGACATTTTGTTTCAGCAGGATGGTGCCACAGCACACACGGGGAGAGCATCCATGACAGTGGTTCGACAAATGTTCCCAGGACATGTGATTTCGAGATTTGGTGATGTTCACTGGCCCCCTCGCTCACCTGACCTGTCGATATGTGACTTCTTTTTGTGGGGATATTTGAAATCAAAAGTGTTCATCAACAAGCCTCGCACACTCGATGACCTTAAGAATTCCATTTGTCAGGAAATTGAAGTCGTGCCGAATGAAATGTTGGAGAGAGCCGTCCGTAATTTTCAGAAGAGGATCCAAATTTGTATCCAGCAAGAAGGACGTCATCTCAAAGACATTATTTTCCGAACCTAAATATGGTATGTAATTTCAAAAACTGCATTAAAAAACCTATCATATCATACTTGTTTTTATTTTTTGCAACCCATTGTGTCCCAGTAATTCAATATTGAAAAACATTCGTTTCCTCTGCACCACCCTGTACATGCTAACTTAATCTTCCACCATATCTGCACTCGTTAAAGCACAGGAGTGGTGAGGTATAATGGGCCTAGGTTCAGATCCCTAACCATGCTTACCAGTAGTCATGGTTGCAAGTTTTAGGCATTTTTCCGCAATTTCCTTCTCTACCTCATAAGTTACACATTTCACAAACAAATATATGTGTATCTCACCATGACCTAATTCCTTCCCATTCCAAACCCCGATCTTTTCACGCCTCTAATGACCTCGATGTCGACGAGGCGTATAGTTATAACACAAAAAAAAAAAAAAAAAAAAAAAATGAGTGCAGATATGCGAGGTGGCGTGGCCTTGTGCTTGACGTTTGACTTAGTCTAGCCACGAACTCCGCAAAGTTCATATGATAAAGACTGGTGTTTAGACACCTACGTAATTATGTAAATAATTTAATTCACTTGTGAAATCATCCAACATTTTTTGTTGTTGAAAGATCAGGCAAAAATAAGTCAATATGGCAGTATTATATGAAAATAGACTTTAACTATGAAAAAGATTGATTTTTAGTTTATTTTTGATAAAATATTCAAATCTAAATAATTATAAATTTATTTTTCCACATCCGCAAAACATCCGCATCTGCGGATGTCAAGCTCTGAACATCCGCAACAACCTTAATCTGAACCATACAAAGTACGAGTGGAGTATTTTTCAGGATTGCTGCAGTCAGCCCAGGAATAATTCCTGCTCACTGCCCTGTGCAAATGCTTCAGTAGACCACCCCATCTCAAGAATACCTTACTTCACAAATTAGTTCCCCCAGCCATCATACTGATCATTCCCATGCAGCAGACCCCATTGCAATACATGCACATCGCTATCACCTCCTGCTGGTGTCTGACCAAACGGGTCCTGATATTTGGATTCTCCATCTACTAGGGGGGTCTTGGT
Source organism: Vandiemenella viatica (assembly GCA_031002005.1). Lineage (NCBI taxonomy): Eukaryota > Metazoa > Arthropoda > Insecta > Orthoptera > Morabidae > Vandiemenella > Vandiemenella viatica. The sequence goes on along the minus strand of CM061919.1, from coordinate 90,988,890 downwards.
GTGTTCATATCTGACCTGCAGTGTCTCATTTATTTGCAAGAACAAAGTTTTTGTGTTCGTTGTTCCCTGCTGCCATAATCTATTGTTACTTCATTCTTGTTCATTGCCTTAAAACAATTTCCTACTCATCTTCATTTATAAAATCATAAGTGTGTGTAAACTGCATCATTGTGGACACACCACTGGATCAGTTCAGGTCATATTCAGAAGAAATATCATTGAAGAGGCGCTAAAGTATAGTTCCTACATTTACAATTGGGTTATGTCATTTCGATTCCACAGATAACTGTGTATTTGAGAAGCATTGCTCACTATACTACTGTTTTGATTCTGTTTTTGTTTTTGCATATGGGTATTTATTTTGTACATTATGTTACTTGTCACGAGTGAATTAAAATAAAACAGTATACATTAATTAAATGTAATATGTATAAGTAATATTTAATTTACCTAAATATGACAGCAGTGCTCAGGTGTTTAATTGGTAACTTTTGGGGTTGCAACAAACTATGAAACAAAAATATTAATTGTCTTTGGCTTGAACTTAATGTGAGAAAACGAGATAATGGTTTGCAGTTGTTCGCTACAGTTACAATTTATGTAAATCGCATTGCATTGTAATGTGCAATTCATAACAGTATTTTCATTTTCCAGCAGAATTTGCTCATACGTACCGAGCGGGGTGGTGTAACGGTTAGCGTTCTCGCCTCGCATTCGGGAGGACGGCAGTTCGAATCCCCGTCCGGGCATCCAGATTTGGGTTTTCCATGGTTTCCCAAATCACTCCAGGCAAATGCCGGGATGCTTCCTTCAAAAGGCCATGGCCGAATTCCTTCCCATTCCTTGTCCCCATCCTTGCCCCCCATCCTTTCCCCCCCATCCTTTCCCGTCTCTAAAGACCTCGATGTTAAAAAGAGACGTAAAGCAGTTAAAAAAAAAAAAAAAAAAAAAAAAAAGCTCATACGTAAAGTAAAAGTTTGTTTGTTGACAAGAAATTGTAGTAGTGTCCCTACCATTCGGTGGGTAAAATACGGTATGTTTCACTTTGATATGAAGTTGGAAAGCAAAGAAATTAAAAATAAAAGTTTCAAGAAATTAGTAAACATTATTTATTGAACCCAGTTCACACTTCATGTTAGATTATTTGCCCCACTGGCATCATATTAATTGTTACATAATTAGTTTAACAGGGAGGTCTGTACTTTAAAGTCCTATGTGAATGAAGTTGCTGGCAGTATCCAGAATTTCTTTGATCTGCGATTTAACAGTTGCAGGTACAGCTATTGTATATATATATTATTTCAAAATGTACTTTGTTTCGGTGTTTTATTTTTACATTTTTTTAAAGTTTCACATCAAAGGAAACAAAGAAACTGCCGCGAGGCACTGAAAATAAGATAGGATAGGGAAATTAAACAGCTACCCGTCACTTACCACAGATGAAGGCAGGAGGGCGAGACACGTAAAAACACAAAAAACAAACGAATTGCACAATATTTCGACTTTAGTATTAATCATGTGGGAGGCGAGACATATATATATATATATGGGGTTAATGTATCCAGTGATACTGTTGTTGTCACTCCACCTGCAGTCTGACCATAATCATGATTTATGTGGTGGTATTATCTGTGGGTGCCAGTGTCATTTCAGTCACAGTATTCTATTATCTTGAGGGGCACAGCTGAAACAATGTGTTTGTGGAATGTTTTTTGTTCGTGCTGCTCTCCTCCCAGCTTTGGGGAGTGGTAGATATATTTTACTTTTTCTTTCTGTGTAACCATTTCTCTTGCCATTTCTTGTTCCTCTTCTGTATATTGGTTTGCCGTAAATTTAATAATAATTAATCTTCATTTGTATGCGTGCGCGTGTGTGTGTGTGTGTGGGGGGGGGGGGGGTGAGTGAGGGAGGGGAGAGAGAAATTGAGAAATCTTAAATATCACTCATATATCACTTATAAATTTTAGGTTTATGCTCAACAATTTCTCAATTTTGGAGATCGTTGCAAGGCATTACTTACAGACCAAGCAAATGAAAATTCGAAGTATGACCACCAAAACTGCGCAATATTGAAAAGTCGGTCATTGAAAGCATCCAGCTGGGGAATGGAAACCAGTAGTAGTATAAAAAAACTTGAAACTGATTTCGATGAATTACTAGCAGAACGTATTATTCAAGATAAGCCCACAGGTATTATCATCATTTTTTTAAATTAGTATAATTTTTCTCTTATGAAGTTGTAACATGTTGCTGCTCATCAACTGTATTTTTTTTTTTTAGGTCAGACCCCTCAAAGGAAGGAGTTTACATATCCTACTTGTCTGATAAAAACTTCACCTACTCAAATACGTGAAAAGTTGGATATATTTCATCTGACATCAAATTCAAGTAATGGATTAGACTCAGTCAGTGCAGTAAGCTACTAATTTTTATACCATTTTTATTTTAACATTTTCCTTTTCCCAATTGAGGCTGTTACTGAGAATAATTTTCCAATACAACAATTAAGTTGTTACAGGATTTTTTGTATTACTGTAATGTTACAAATAATCTACAATCTTTAAGTGACCTGTTGTTTCAAAGTCTGACATACCATAATCGCAAAACTTTCGTTGCTACACCATGAATCTCGCATCTTTAATTTATGAAGCCTGTGATATGCTCCCATTATCAAAGTAAGGTTGCTTATAGATTAGTGAATAGCCCAAAGTTTTTCACTCAAGCATCTTAGTATAATAAGAAAGAAAGATTTATTGAGTAATATATTGGTATTCAGTGACTTCTTAAAAGATACTCTTTTCTTAGGAAACTGCTCTGCAAACTGATCAGAATCCAAATAGTAATGATTCAGCTTCCAGCCGTCTAAATGTACCTGAAGAAAAAAATTTGAGAGGAAGCAAGATTTTTTCTCAGAGTTATGAGGTAAATATTATTACTCAGATTGGCTCTAGTACTTTATTGCTAGTATTTGTTTAATCATTAACCATTTGAGAATTCAGATTTACAGAACAGTTTGCACTTGATTTCTTTTGTACATAGCATTATACATTGGGTCAGACACAGAACTAGTGCATCTGCAATACCCAGATTTGTAAATTTGAGTGCTAATAATAAGCTTAATACGTGCTTTAAAAAATCGCTGAAGTTCCACATGCAGAAGAGAGGAATTGCTGGCAGAGTATGAGAGGAGAACCCAAAAATAATGGGAATTTCTTTATAGAAACCATTTACTTTATTGTTTTTCAAATCCAACCTTAATCTCCTCCATAGTACTCTCCATTAACATTAATACACTTGTCCAAATGTTCATTCCAATATTGGAAACACTTTTAAAATTTGTCCTTTCTCATATCTTTTAGCACCTTTGTAACATTGCATTTTACATCTTTGACATCAGAAAAACTCTTTCCTGTCCTTTTTCATCCTGGAGAACAAGAAAAGCCGTGTAAGTGGGAGCGTTGTTGTGATTCAGGAACCACTCGCCGGAATTCCACAAAGCCAGTCATTTTCGCCCCAAACGTCTGCACAGCCTTTTCATAGTCTCAAAATAAAATTGTTGGTTTACTGTTCTGGTTTTTAGGGTCAAATTCTTGGTTTGATCCCTTTGATGTAAAACAAAAAACAAAAAAACAGATCAACATTGCTTACACCTCCGATTTTACCTGATGACCTTTTTTTTTGGACGAGGTAAGCTAGTTGACTTCTATTGACTTGACTGTGGTTTACTTTTTTGATCATACCCATAGCACCATGACTCGTCACCTGTGATTTTGTAGGAAACATCTGGATTCTTTTTCAATGGGTCCTTAATTTCACGACAAACATGAATGCGACAATCCCTTTGATCTCCAGTGAGAAGTCTCAGCACGAACTTTGCTGTTACTCTTCGCATCCCCAAATCAACATTTGAAATTTGCTGAATTAAGCTCTTGGGCAAACCGGATAAGTCCTTGAGTTGGCTGGTTGTCCTGCGTCGATCTTTGATGATCACATTACGGATTTTGCTGATGTTGTCCTCACTTCAAACAGTTGAAGGGCTACCAGAATGGGGCTGATCTTCAGTTGCCATTCGAACACTTGAGTTTCACTATGAGCGTGTTCTTTGTAAGCTGTTTGCATCATCACAAAAGTTTCCACTGTGTTCTTGCTGAATATAAATCAAAATTTCACAGCTGTACATTGTTCTTAAGAAACGCCTATCTTTTTGTGTCACATCCGCACTGTACACACATACAAGGAACTGCCAGAGAAACTACACTAGTCACTGTTGGGTGATGCCACTTGGCAGAATGACTCGGCAAAGGTACTGCCAAAGCTCTGGTGGCACAACCCAGTACTAAAAGTTGCACATCATTAAGATTCCGCTTATTTTTGTGTCCCCCGGTGTATATCACTTGCTGTTGTGTAACTGTTTTGTTTGTAGATGGGTGGGGGGAACACCACCACATAATAACAAGTAATTCATTCAGTGACATGGGTGGCTGCTATGTTTAGGAAGTGTTTTAGGCAGAGCTCACAAGTCTCTGTCAGAGATTGGGGAGTTAAAGTCACTCCTGCCCATTAAAATTCCATAGGACTTTTTTATGATCTAGATTACATTATAATTGTGTGATGAGCTAAATGTTGTAATTTTTTTTTATCAGCATACAAGAACTAAGCTGATTTGTGGCCTATTATACTAGCCTCATGTCAATCAAATGTGTTGACCAAATGCTTTATTTTGTGGGAAGATGATTGTGATCTACAGAGTTCCTGGCTATATGGAAATCTGCCAGTAGATGCAGGTTCCGTGTTAACCTGCAATCGGATTCAAACGATGCCCAGTAAGTGAGCGGTAACATTCTGGCCTTTTGTTTGGGAAGATGTGAATTATAATATCCTTCCAGCCACTCAGATATCAGTTTTCCCATGGTTTCCAAAAATCGTACATGGTGAAAGCTCGACTGGTTCCTTCAAAAGGCAATGGCCAAATTGTTTCCCGTTCCTTGTCCCTAATCCTCTCCCACCTGCATTGTCCTAGACATCAACAGCATTTGACCAGTCTAATTATCTTTCCAACCATGGAGCTGCAAAATTAATACAAATGATATGTCACTTGCCTTCACATACCATGTTACTGTCAGTGTGACTAGACCAAAGATCCACTGCTGTGTACATTACATTTTTACTTTTTGATTATTACTTTCTGTGAAAGGGCAGAACCTGGGTTTGCTGACGTGTTTGTTTCAAATGATGACTATCAATGTAGCAAAAGCTATGCATCTGTGCCATGTCTAATTGTGTAAAAATTGTAATGAGGGCTTAATCTTTGATTATGTAGTTGTCTAACACATTGATAGCTAGTTATTTTTTCCAGAAAATTTACTGAATGTTTGTTGGTCTTTTGGTTAATAGATTTGCATTGTTTACTTTTTAAGCTGTGTTTAGATACTGCCATTTTGAATGCTTTTTGCTAACCATTTGTCAAATGCTTTGGAAATAATTAAATGATTGGGCACTATTGTCTCAAATGACTAATTGTTCAGTCCTGTTCGCTTTAGAAAATCAAACTGTTGAAATTATAAATTTCATATTTTACCCAAAGGTTTGGTAACTGAGCCATTCAGTATTATGTAAGCCATATCTCGTACTTCCAGCAACAATGGTGTTTGAGTTATGACAATAATTAAGTGGAAAGATAAAATACTGACGAAGGTTGAAGGGCGGATTCCAGCAATAACTTAAACTTTCATAGATAAATGTAAATTACTATTTATGTGATGAATGAGTGCAAATTGAACACACACACACAAAAAATTAAGTAGTGATTTGAATACAATATTAGTTTACATAGAAAAACACTGAACTTCTTTGTTTTTTGGCAGAGATATTTTAAATTATTTTTCCTTTTATACTCGACTGCAATTTTTGTAAACTTTTAACAGTTTTAAATCACGACTGTAAGAAAGGAATGGAAAATTTCATAGAACTTTGTTATACTACTCCAGGTTGTAACACTATACCATATATTATGGACCTTTTATGATGTTAGGATCAACAGAAAATGTACAAAATAGTGCTATTTGTGTTAGTGTGAGGAAATTTTGACGAGGTATTGAAGATCCCTAGTAAAGTGGTTTTACTAAGGTTCCCACACCGGTGTTGCATGGTAAGACACAAACTGTTATTATGCTGTGAATAAATTATTGTGGCAGTTCTGATAGGTGGCTTGATAGATTCTGTTAAGGTGATGGTAATGTCTACATACAAATTTCAGAGGCTGACTCAGTATATGCATATGTATCTGCATGGTCAGATTATGTTCTGCTGACACTTGTTTATGGATTTGCTCGTAAAGATGTTTAAGGTTTTAAACGTAAATATTATTAAATTATGTTTGTCTCGTATTTTTCATCGGGCATTCTGCTACTGATCCTGGTTGTAATTGTCACCCTCCTGCCTTGAAATTTGGTGAGTGATGTGTTATTTTCCCTAACCTATGTTATCTGTAAGTGTGCTTGTAAGATTGGCCCTACGTTTTGTAGTTTAAGGGGCAGCAAGTTGAAAAGTGGAACTAATTGAGATGAGAAGTGGAATTAAAGTATCATTTGTAAACTTATTTTGCTCTCTGAAACCTACTTGTTGGCCAGGGCAATGACTTGTTGCTTGCTTTGCATACCTCTTGGCTCGAGGCTGGTTGTTACCTGGCACATTGTCCCCTCCCGCATTACACAATACAAATGGCTTGTTCTAGTACCTGAAAAATTTTGCAGACTGGCACAGCACTTGCTCACATAAATATAACTGCACTTGTTAAATTGAAGTAAGCTTAACCTGAACCAAAGGTAATGGGTCCTTTGTTTCTTTTCATAATCGTGATTAAAAATTTACATCTAAAATGTTCTGCAATAAAACATATAAAAATGGCAATAGCTTCCTTGGTATATTCTTTAATGCTAAAAACCAAAGAAATATTTGTGATAATGAGTTTTGTAGTTACTAAAAATTTTATTCTCTGTTTTCAATGTTCAAAAGAGATGATTAATTTATGAGACTTGCTTTATTTTGTTGAATATCCTTCCAGAAATAATGTTGTAGAGTTTTGGTCATTAGTAAATACACCAGCCACCCCTATGCAAGTGACATAGTTGGCTCAGAAATTTTGTTGTGGGTTGTAAATATGTGTACTCATAATGTTGCTACGTTAAAGTATTTGAAAATTTCCAAAGAGATGATTAAAAATCGAGCTCCATGCACAAATAAAGACATGCAAATATTTAATCAATCACCATGCTATTAACATTTCGTGAAATCGGTTGGTGTTTAGATTTTTAATATTTGCTAGGTGGAAAAGAAAAAAAAAACACCCTCTTGTTAAGGCAGGTACACATCAGTACGAGGCAGCACACGAACTGGACCAAGGCGAGGTGAGTAGAATGTATGTACACATGGGTTACACGGACACAGTTCGCTGAAGCATCGAATGAGACAGGTACCCATCCATTTGTTTGTTCCAACGAGTTGGCCGTGTTGTGAAATTAATGCAGTGGCTAATGCTGCGTTCAGAGTGATGGCTAGTTTAATTAAAAAGACAGTGGTGGGCAACTAGGGGAATAGAATGCTCACTAGTGGTAATTTATTTTTATAATGATGGAAGAAGAGGAGTTGCCATTTCTGAAACTGAAAATGTCATCCACTGACTATATGTTTTTATTAAATTCGGGAGGAAGTTTCGAAGAATGATACAAATTTTCGAAAAGCAATAGCCACTGCAGGAAGGTTAGCCATAACACTGAGATACTTGGGAACTGATGATTCATTTACTAGCTTGAAATGCGTTTTCAATGTTTTAAAGCTCTTGATTTCAAGAATTATGCCAGAAGTATGCCGAGTTATATAAATATTTTACAATCGTAAAAATGGTGAATAATGCAGTCTCACATTGGAAGCGTTGTAGTTCCCAGAAGAGAGCTAGACATTCTGAGACACTGTAATTTGTGATTCGTTGTTAAGTTTGATATTTTGGGAAGATGAATGTTGTGTTTCAACATAATGTAAAGGTAGTGGATTTTCACAGCTTTCAAGATGTGTTATCATAGAATTGGCAGATGTAGAGCTCCACATTCCTATTTCCTGACCGTAGGTACCAGAGTGGACGTGCCGTGGTCAGTAACACTGTCCGGCCCTTTTTCTTTACCTTCCTGCGGAGTTTCCCCATCTCCCTACAGAACTCATTTGATGGCAGGCTTAGTGGCCCTGGGGAACTGTTCTGGACATTCAGCTTTGAGCAAAAATCCTCAACTTTGTCAGGGATCGAAGCCCGGTTGTCCGAGCTGTAGTCCGGTGCTCTACCATCTGAGCTACATGGCAGCCCTCTTCGTAATGTCTCAAGTTCTTTTTTTTTTTTTCAAAACATCGGTTTATCCTCCATTAAGTGCCCTTATTTCGTGCCAAGCATCCTTTATCATAATGCGATAAAATAAAGTTTATCGTTCTTCCACAATATAGGATGTCTTTCATACTCTTTGTGAAACGGAGCACCTTTTTGCTGTCCCAACTCATAATTAAAAATAGAACAAAACAAAACATTTAAAAAACCCGTTAACTAAAATGTAGTGGTTTAATTTAATTCCAATGAACAGTGAGTTTAAATGACTGCCAGCGTGGCAGCGTTAACGAGAGAGGCAGACACACGACTGAAAATACCTGACTCCGTAGCATGTGGTGCACCCCTGAATTCTCTTTGAAGTACCGACTCAGGACAGATGATGTTTGTACCTGCTAGGTTGTTTGGCGAAAGGCCCCAGGTGGTTAGCCGCATCTCGGCTATATGTACACACTGGTATGCTCGCCTCGGAGCCGTACATGTACTGGTGGGTACCGGCCTTTAGACTTTAATGTTTTAAGCATTATCATTTTGGCTAAAAATTCTTTCAGATGAATTAATGTTCACTACTCACTCATTTTGTTTTAGATTCCATAAAAATATTTTGTTTAACTTTGGTTTGCTGATGGTTTGTAATTGTCCTTGCAGATACACTTAAATGATTTTACTTAAAATGTTCAGTGAGTGAACTGGGGAAACTAAATCTAATGTTTGCTAAACAACTAAAAAAGAAGCTTCCAGTCCAATGAAAATTTAATACTATGTTTTTTGTTCTTGTATGCCATATGGGAGTGGTGGGTTTCATATTCCCCTCATTGGGAAAACCTGTTTAAAAAGATTGCATCAATTTCTATACTTTATTTCACAGTATAGAAGCACAGTATACATTATTCAAGCAAAACACCAACACTTGAAATCGAGGAAAACTCCATGACGCACAGCAGTTGACCTTGCAGAGTCCTCTTTCAACATCGAGAAGCTGTGGACAATTCAATGGGAGCAGTCATCAGAATCCAATAAAACTGTAGTTGGGGATCCCTCAGTATGGTTCAAGGTTTCGATCTGCCCAGCCAGCAATGGAGAATCATCAATCACATTCGAACAGGGCAAGGCAGATGTGGCTACTTATTACACAAATGGGGCTGGGAAGATTCTGCAAATTGTGACTGTGGAGCCACCTTACAGACAATCAATTACATCGTTTCTGACTGTCCTATTTGGACCTTCAAGGGAACAGTAGCAGAAATACAGTATGCGTCGAACAGTGCAGTTGACTGGACTAAAACATCTTTATATGTAAAAATAAATTGCTGTTAGTTTGTCTCACTAAAACTCGGGAATGGCTGGACCGATTTGGCTAATTTTGAACTTGAAATATTTGTGGAAGTTCAGGGAAGGTTTAAACAGTGAGAAAAAATGCAAAAATTGTGAGGAAAATACTGAAAATGACAATTTAATCTTCTTATATATAAAAATCAATGTAAGTTAGTTTGTCCTCTATGCACTCCTAAACCGTTCATCCAAATACAGTGAAACTTTGGTGAGTTTCGGAGATGATTCCTAAAAAATCAAATTTCCAAAAAACCACCCCCTCTTCTCCATATAACCCCATAATTTAAACAACCCAACAGATTTTGTCTGATTTGCACCAAAATTTGCACACTTACACTTAAAAACAAATTAAAAAATATTGCCTATATATCGTTTCCAAAAACACAACCCCTCACCCCCTTAACATCCCCTCACCCCCTTAACATCCCCCTAATTTAGACAAACCCACAGATTTTATCCGATTTTGATGAAAATTTGCACACGTATACTATAAAATATGCAGAAAAATACTGCCTAAATATTGTTTCCAAAAATGCAACCCCTCTTCCTCTTTACATCCCCTTAATTTTTGCCAGTGTACCTGGACTCACCAAAAACGTTACATATCCAGGACCATTGTAGAAATTGAATGAAACAGTAATTAAAATTTAAATACAAACTTTCAAATTTATTCATTTAATCTATATGTGTACTCAAGTCTAGCAATAGCAGAGCATTGTGATCTTGGGTGATTCCTAAAGTCCTGCGAATGTCTTTAACCCATTGGTCTGCCCCTCGGTTTGGGTGATGTTTTGGACTCCATTCTAACACTATTTTTGTTCCTCTTTGGACTTTTCTCCGTGTAATATGGCCAGCCGATTGCCACTAAGATATCTGCGACCTTCGTAACTGACCTAATGTCGGCTGCTCTTTTGCAATACGAACTGTTCTCTGGCAACGCTGCATTCCTTAAACAATTGACAATCATGAAATAAAACTCTGTCTAAGACGATATTGTGTTTTATTTTAACGATACATAGATAGTCTTCTTTAGAACATTACCTCAGTGCTGATTACTCAGTAATGCAGTCCGTTCACAGCGATCTCATTTTGACACAAGCACTTTAACATATATCCACAATTATTATTGTTTTACATTCGGCACAACGTAACAAAATGTTACAACAACTAGGATATGAACTTCGGTTGTCCTGCCGCTCGATCCAACTTTTTGCAAAACGGCCAATGCTTATTATATTACAGACCAAAAAAAAAATATTTAGGCACATTATTTCTTGACACAAGTGTCTGTAGTAGAACTGCATAAACTGTGATGCGCACAAAAGAGACACTATTGTACAGTCATGACAATAAAGAATTTTTGATCGGTAATATCAGGTGTTGCCTTCTCAAAACGTTATACATATATGATGTAGGTGATACGAAGTTCATCGGATCATCTAGTCTTATGTATAAAAATCAAAGGTTGTCTGTTCGTCCTCTCTGCACTACTAAACCGTTCGTCCGATTACGGAGAAACTTTAGTGAGTTGTCGAGTGTGTGTCCAAGATGGTTCCTAAGAAATAAAATTAAAAACCCTACCGATTTTATCCGATTTGGATGGAAATTTTAACACACATACTTTAAAACAAACAGAAAAATACTTCCTACATTTGCTTTCCTAAAACTCATCCCCTTTCCCCCTTCCCACCCCTTAATTTCTACACAAGCCCACACTTTTTATCAGATTTCGAAGGAACTTTGCACGCATATACTATTTAAAAAAATAGAAAAATACTGTAGACATTAGTTTTACAAAAACCCAATCCCTGTCACCCGTTCTACCCCAAAATCATCGCCTCATCCCCCTAGCACCCCATAATTTAAAAAAACACACAGATATTATCCGATTTTGATAGAAATTGGCACAGATATACTTTAAAACAAACGGAAAAATACTCTCTACATATGGTTTTCCTAAAATGCAACCCCTCTTCCCTTTTATATCCCTTTAATTTTTGCGAATTTAGCTTATATAAAGCTACAATCGTTCTTTTCAAGGCAATGTATGTAAATATCTAATGTTTGCTAAATACAAACGTTAAAATGTATTCATTTAATCTACCTCAAGTCTAGCCATAGCGAAGCATTGCCAGGTCAGCTAGTCTATTATATAAAAATCAATGTCTGTCTGTTTGTCCTCAATGTGCTCCTAAACCGTTTGTCCGATTACGGTGATACTTTGGTGAGTTGTCGAGTGCGTGTTGGGGGTGGTTCCTAAGAAATAAAATTTCCAAAAAACTACCCCCTCTTCGCATAACACCCCATAATTAAAAAAAAAAAACATTCAAATTTTATCTGATTTTGATGGAAATGTGAACACATATACTTTGAAACAAACAGAAAAATACTGCCTACTTGTGGTTTACAAAAATGTATCCCCTTTCCCTCTTGCCTTCCCCTTAACTTTTACACAAACCCACACTTTTTTTCAGATTTCGAAGGAACTTTGAACGCATATACCATTTTAAAAAATAGAAAAATACTGCATACATTAATTTTACAAAAACCCAACCCCTCTCACCCGTTCTACCCCAAAACCACCCCCTCTTCCCCCTAGCACCCCATAATTTAAAAAACACACAGATTTTATCTGATTTTGATGGAAATTGGCACAGATATACTTTAAAACAAACAGAAAAATACTGTCTACATATGGTTTCAAAAATCACCACCCCTCTCCCCCTTCCCACCCCCTTAATTAATGTACTTTTCTTTGTATCTTCTCTATGCGCTACTAAACCGTTCATCCGATTACGGTAAAACTTTGGTGAGTAGTCAAGTGTGCGACCGGGATGGTTTTGAAGAAATAAAATTTCCAAAAAAACATCCCCTCTTCTCCATAAGACCCCATAATTTAAAAACCTACAGACTTTATCCGATTTTGATGGAAATTTGAACAAAATACTTTAAAACAAACAGAAAAATACTGCCTACATTTGGTTTCCAAAAATGTATTCCCTTTCCCCCTTCCCACCCCTTAACTTCTACACAAACCCACACTTTTTATCAGATTTTGAAGGATCTTTGCACACGCATCATATTAAAAAATAGAAAAATACTGTAGACATTAGTTTTACCTCTCACCATTTCTACCCCAAAACCACCCCCTCTTCCCCCTAGCACCCAATAATTTAAAAAATACACAGATTTTATCAGATTTTGATGGAAATTGGCACAGATATACTTTAAAACAAACAGAAAAATACTGTCTACATATGGTTTCAAAAATCCAACCCCTCTTCCCTTATACATCCCTTAAATGTATGTGAATGTCTCCTATATAAAGCATGAATTTTAACCCGATTTTGAAGGAACTTTGCTTACGTGTTCTTTAAAAGAAACAGAAAAATAATATCTTTTGCCAAAGTCCATCCCTTTTCCCCTCTGAATTTCCTATGATTTTTATTGAAACCCACAAGATTTATCCTATTACTGTGAAACCTTTGTGAGTTGTCGAATGCGCATCGGAGAAGGTTCCTAAGAAATAAAAATTCAGAAAAACCACCCCCTCCAGCACTTTAGAACCCTTAATTTAAACATACCCAGATTTAATCATAATTAGACCAAAATTTGCACACATATACTTTAAAACGAATTGAAAAATACTGCCTACATATAGTTTCACCCCCTCATCCCCTTCACGTCTCACTAATATAGACAAACCCACATCTTTTATCGGATTTTGATGCAAATTTGCACATGAATATCATAAAATATACAGAAAAAAACTGCCTAAATATGGTTTCCAAAAATACAACCCTCTTTCCCTTTACATTCACTTAATTTTTGCCAGTGTAACTGGAATCACCAAAAACATTGCATATCCAAGACCATTGCAATAAACTAGAAATTGAATGAAACACTAATTACAATTTATACATAAATATCTAATCTTTACTAAATACAAACATTCAAATGTATTCATTTATTCTACCTCAAGTCTAGCAATAGCGAAGCATTGCCGGGTCAGCTAGTTATATATAAAAATCAGTGAGTTTGTTTGTCCTCTATGTGCTCCTATACCGTTCATGTGATTACGGTGAAACTTTGATGATTTGTCGAGAGCATTTCGGAGAAATAAAACCACATCCTTTTCCCCATAAAACCCCATAATTTAAACAACCCAACAGATTTTTTCCGATTTCCACCAAAATTTGCACACGTATACTTAAGAACTTTTTGAAAAATATTGTCTATATATGGTTTCCAAAAATGCAACCCCTCATCTCCTTTACATCCCCCTAATTTATACAAACCCACAGATTTTATCCGATTTTGATGGAAATTTGCACACATATACCATAAAATATACTATAAAATAAAATACTGTCTAAATATTGTTTCCAAAAATGCAACCCCTATTCCCCTTTACATCCCCTTAATTTTTGCCAGTGTACCTGGAATCGCCAAAAACATTGCATATCAAAGACCATTGTAGAAATTGAATGAAACAGTAATTAAAATTTGAATACAAACTAACAAAAATTCTTTTTCAGGCGCTATATACGTAAATAATCTATTACTGTGATTCACTTCGACTGGCAGGGGCCATAGCTTATAGATATTAAATATTTCAGTATCTACTAGCGGAATGTTTAGTACATAACTTAGTATACTTCCCGAAATAAAGACATCCAAGTCAATTACTCTCATTAATTGGTACCCCTTGGCTTCAGACAATTCTATCGGAAATTGTTTATCTTTTATTTCATCTTTAATTAATTGTAAGTATTTAACTACTTGCACTGGGTTTATTAAATGTGGCTCTAGAATACCTTTTTGCGCATTTACGATGGCCGTTATGATCAAATCGTATTCTTTTTCTAGTTCCTCAAATATTGACGTCAGCTGTATTATTTGCTCATTTATTGTTACCAATATACCAAGTTGGTTTATTCTTTTATCTGTGCTAGCTTCATATTTATATATGTGCTCATTTAGTTTTAATATTCCCGCGGTGATCATTCTTTCATTACGTTCTATTGAGTTAACTGTATTATTAAAGCTAGCCAATGTCGTTCTTACTATTGTAACTTGTTCTTTAGAGAGTTTCAATAGCTGTTTTTGCTCTTGCTCCAATAATTTGATCTTTGACTTAAAATAGGAAGCATCATCTTCATCTAGGGTTCCGAATAGGACCTTACTAATTTCTCCCACAAAATTAAGTATTCCTCGTTTTCTTCTGTTTTGTTCATGTCTGGCTAGTTGCCCAATTAGGCTTTGGGATGTTTCTATTTTACTTTCGTGGTATTCTACCACCTGCTTTATACTGGTACACCCCTCTACACTTGTGTTTACTTGTTTAAGTCTCTGCTGGCAATAATCCACGGCTTTTAATGCTGCATCCTGAGTTGCCTCAAATTTCTGCCTTAAATCTCCTAAGTTAAAATAACTCACGATCCTCCAAGTAGTAGTGTACAAACTTACTGTCCCTCTGTTGTCGTAGTACAATCCCGGCGATGACTGAAATTTAGCTAGCTGCAGATCTTGTTGCTGAATTGTTGCCGTAATACTTGCTATCATGAGCGTCACTACTATCACCCGGGTTGCTGTCATTGTTCCTGCAATTTAAAAAAATTCTTTTAGCCGGTTTGCATGCACCTTCGTAAATTTATTTTTCTTTAATTGTATAACGACATTCGGTCCTTTTGTTTCGACCACCACATATGGACCTCTCCATTGACTGTCCAATTTTTTTGAACGTCCTCGTCTTACACTCTCATCGAATAGCAAAACTTTATCACCTGGACGGAATGCTACTGGATTTTGCGTCTTGTCATAATTTTCTTTACTTTTTATTTTTGCTTGTGCAGTCGCTTCTCGCGCTTCTTGGTGCATTGCCCTTAACCGTTCTTTCAATTCGATTACATAATCGTCGTAGTTGTATATTACTTCTGCCGGTTTCTTCTGCAATATTCCCGGTATATTACATATTCTTCGGAAGAATAATTCGTGAGGCGTGTATCCTGTGGTACTGTGTGGTGTTGTATTAAAAACAAACACTGCATATGGGATCCAGGTATCCCAATCTGTTTGACCTCTATTTATGTAATGCCGTAGCATTTCTGTCAGTGTACGATGCGTTCTCTCTAACGCTCCATTCGCTTGTGGGTGATAACTTGTAGTGTGTATCTTCTCGATACGTAACAACCTACATATTCTTCTCATTAGGTCACCCATAAAATTGCTTCCCATGTCACTTAATAAAATAGACGGTATTCCAAACCTTAGAATTATCCGTTCTACTAGCACTCTTGCTACCGTATCAGCATCTTGCTGCTGTATAGGCTCGGCTACTAAAAACTTTGTCAAAGCATCCTGAAATGTCAGTATATACTTATTTCCTGTTTCTGATTGTTGTAGTGGACCTACGATATCTATGTCGCATCTTTCAAATACATGCTCTGGAGTTCTTGTTATCTCCATTGGCATCTTTGTCTTACTCTGGGTAATCTTATTCTTTTGGCAGCTTTCGCACTGGCGAATGTACTGCTCAATGTCGGCTTTCATGCCTTCCCAGCTACAATATTTCCTAATTCTCTCATAGGTCCTACCTATTCCCTGATGTCCACCAATTGGCGATTCATGATACTGCTTTAGTATCTTCGTCTTCTCTTCCTGAGTAAGTTCTTCCCTATTATTTGCCTCCGGTGATAATGTTCCCTTCTCATTATCAGCAGTTGAGGTACCACTTTCTGCCACTATTTCTTTACTTTCAGGTTTCTCTTCATCATTATCACTTATTTCATCATCGGTCTCTCTAATGTTTCGGATTCGCGAAAGAGCGTCTGCAACCTGATTTCTTTTGCCGCTCTTATACACGATCTCATAATCATACTCCTCGAGTTTCAACCGAAACTTCATTAATCTGGATGACGGGTCTGATACACTATTAATCCACGTCAACGGTTTATGGTCTGTGCAAATGGTAAATTTCCTCCCAAACAAATATGGTCTGAATTGTTTTACCGCCAAACAGATAGCTAATATTTCCCTTTCAATAGTGCTGTAGTTTCTTTCTGCCTTGTTTAAGGTCCTGGATACATATGCTACAGGTAAGTCCTTACCAATTGTACCTTGACTTAAAACAGCTCCTATGGCGTCTTGACTTGCGTCTGTGGTTACTACGAAACTTTTTGTGAAATCGGGATACTGTAAAATGGGAGGATTCAACAATTTTTCCTTCAATTGTTGAAAATCCTCTTCCTGTTTTGTTCCCCATATATATGTAACTCCTTTCTTTAGCAACTCATACAACGGTTTAGCAATTTTACTATAATTACTGTATTCACTATATTGTTACTAATCCCTTTGATTCTAATTTTTTCACTAGTATCCCTTTTTGCTCCCTTAGGTATACTATCCTTTTTTATTAAGCTGATCTGTGCCCCACTATCTACCAGGAATTTCATCCGATTATTCTTTGCTCCATCACATTGCATCACTACAAATTCATTCTTGTTTGTGCAGTCTACTTTATATACTTTTGGGGGCCTGGCGCAATGTGACTATTATCCCTTCTTCTCATTACCCCGGTATTTTCACGGCACTCTCGAGCATAGTGCCCCTTTCTATTGCATTTAAAACAAGTGATTTCACTTACACCCGGTATTCTTCTCTTGACAGGTACCACTTGCGCCGCTTGTCTAACACTACTCCTAGTTTCTCGCCGTGTTTCCATCATTCTACCAGCGTTTTCTTTCTCTAATTTGTTTACCTGGGCTAGCAAAGCATTTATCGCTTTCTTATCCAGTTCGTCCTCTTTGTCAACCATTCTTACACGCCTTTGCGCCCGACAATCCTTGGCTGTATGCCCGGATTTTCCGCAACTGAAACAGGATGGAACGGTTTTTTTCTCTACTTTTGGAGTCCTGAAGGGATATCGCGACACCGGTTTTTCTTTTGCTGAAGCTATCGCACTTTCTTCAGTCGCTGCAATTTCTACTGCTTCGGATATTGTTATGGTCTCTCCCCTAGCCCGTACAATTGTTTTCACTCGGTCATCGTACAACGCTTGAATGAAAACCGCTTTTCCTAATTTTAATACAAGAACTATGCTGCCTGCCAATTCCGTTTCTGCCATAACGCCCCTTATGGCTTCCCTAAACTGATGCTGGAGTGCATCTATGCGCGAACCCCATTGCGCAATACTCTCCCATGATTCTTGCCTACTAGCAAACATTTTACATGCATAGTAGTCTAGCGTTCTTTTGCAGCCATAGTTTTCAACCAATATCCCACGAACTGCCGGCCAAGTTGTGGTCAAATCTCTGACGAGCAATTTACTTCTAGCTGTCCCTACTATTCTGGCTTTAACAAATTTTAATAAGATCTCATGCTGTTCTGGCGCCACCAGTTCAAAAGCACTATCACAGTTGTCCAAAAATTCATTTAACTGTGCCTTATCGCCATCAAAAGAATGAGGAATTAATTTAATGACTTCATTTAAACTAATATACTGCCTCTGAGATGATGACTGCGCACTCTGACTACCCGACACTGCTTCGTTAGGCATGCTGCTGCTTTTTCTTTCTCACCTGCTGGCGTTGACTCCTGTGTGATGCTGTGTACGTCGCCCGTCCGGCTGCTGGCTGCGGGACTGCGTCGTGCGTCGCTCGCTTGGCTGCTAGCTGCGCTCGCTTGGCTGCTGGCTGCGGGGCTGCGTCGTGCCTCGTTGACCTCGACTGCGTTGCGGCTGCTGTTGTGAACCCTCGTTGCCCTCGACTGCGTTGCGGCTGCTGTTGTCAACCCTCGTTGACTTCGACTGCGTTGCGGCTGCTACCCGTCTCGTTGTCTTGTGGATGCTGCTGGCAGGTTTCTTCCGCTTGTCGAGTGGCCCCTCTTGTACTCGACCAATGGATCCTCTTCTTTCTTCTTTTCGCCTACCTACTGCGCCACCTCCCCTAGTCGGCTTCGCTTTTCAAGCCGTCAGTCTGGCTATGACTTCGGGCTGATCTTTCTTAGAAGTTTTCAAACACCTATTCCTCAAGTCTGTGGCCTTATATCGCCGATATGCTGACCTTTGGCCAACCCTGGCTAACTTTTGGTCAAGCAATATCTAACAGTGGCTATCCTGGCCAAAACCCCCACACTTGACACCAAAAATGATTAGTATGTTGCGTCCGGTTGGCTATTTACTTCCGCGAGCGGTTCGGAAGTTGGGAGCTAGACTTCCGTCTTGTTGTTGGAAGTCTAAATACGAGTGAGTAAAGATTTTCAAACTTGGGAACTCGGTGTGGAAAATGGTTTGAGAAATGAAAACACATACAAGTTGAAATTACAATCAAGCTTGCAGCTCATGAAGCCCGACCTACTTCCACTGAAAATATTCAGTAATTACGGGAGGTACCTACTCCTCATCAGATTCATCTGAATCTGGAAACAACATAATCGCTGGTTCCTCGGGAAATTCCCCTGTTGCCAGGCTATGCTGGAAACACCAGTTTAGAAGTATGAGAAACCCAAAGGAAAGATACCACCCCTCGGGAGTAACTAGCTTGGGCCCCTCTATCGGTTGGTCCGTCATCTACAGAAGTGCGATAATCCTGGAAGAAGCTGAGTACTACAACGGCGACTACAGTAGCTCATATACACGTTGTCTTTCCGTTGGGCTGCGTACTCTCTCTCTGGTCCGCCCTACTCTAACAGTCCTGCGCTGTCACTGCTCCGCCCTACTCTGGCTCCCGGTGGCCCGGCCACCTCTTTTATATCGTCCGGTGACGACATTGCTTGTGTCTTCTCGACCTTCTAGAACATTCTGTGGCGTTGGTCGCTTGTTTACGTTCTTGCATCAGTCCTATCTGTCCTTCCGTGTTTCCCGTCACGTAGGCTTCCGGGTCGGGTCGTGTTAATGGAATCCTCCGCTGCTGTCAACACTCAGCCCTATCACCCTCGCTCCGACCTTCTGCTTTCCCCACTGTTAATGTTATCGCGTTGCCTCTTGTTGACTACATATTGCTCTCCTAAAAGCATCCCGTGTTTCTCCGGTTTCGTATCGCTACGGCGTTTTCCTACGCCTACACTCTTACGTTGACTTGCTGCTTCTTGCACCACTTAACACAACTAAGTGTTCCCGCGATTATTTCGCGACATTTTCTCCGTGCAATATGGCCAGCCAATTGTCACTAAGATATCTGTGATCTACGTAACTGACCTAATGTTGGCTGCTCTTTTGAAATACAAACTGTTCTCTGGCAATGCTGCATTCCTTAAACAATTGGCTATTGTGTATTAAAACACTATCTACAAGACAATATTGTGTATTATTTCAATGATACATAGCTTCAGTCTTCTTTAGAACATTACCAGCATTCCGTACCTCAGTGTCGATTACTCAGTAATGTGCTTCGTTCACAGCTATCACATTTTGACGCAAGCACTTTAACATGTATCCACAACATTCGGATTATCATGTATTTAGATTTTAGAAATATAAAATAGTGTCACTTGGAAGTTTGTCAGTGCGTGAGAACTTGATTTACTGTTATTGACTTAGTTCATCGAAGACAATCAGATGTGCGACGAGCTACCTCACTTGAAAATCGCACTGATGACCAGCGGGAGACAGATAATGATAACATTTGTATTGGTATGGCAAAATTGCGTTTAACAGTAAATAATAATGAAGTGGATAGGCTTTAGAATGGAATGAGTTCGGCAACACCAAATACAACAGCAAGAATGAAATAGAGCAATTCCGCAGTCACAGTGCTTCTGTAAACCTGAAACGAGTAGCATTCCACTACGATCCGGAAATAGATTATTGTGCTGACAAATCTGTAACAATTGGGGAATGGATAACCATTTGTCAATATTGTAAAGCGTTAAAATACAGCGGTAAATCTACTGGATTATCTTGTGCTGGTGGTAAAGTAAAATTGCCACAATTCGTCCCACCATCAGATCCATTACGCTCATTGGTTTCTGGTATGGGAAATGACTCCACATGGCACCACACATATTTTACAGGACAATTTCATGCCCACTTTCAAGGTAGTATACCACAATTGTTTTTGATAAAATTAAAATTTGTATTTGTATCACAAATAATTTAACAAGATCATAAACAATTGCTGATAGGAGGACAAATTAATCACCTACTGGGAACACTGCTGCCACTGCCAGATGTGTATCATCAATTCTTGCAAATTTATTTTATGGCCAATCAAGATGTTGAAGTTGATAGGCATTGTGCTAATAATCCAACAGTGAAGGGAACAATTGTCCAAGAACGGCAAACATTTCTTCATCAGAACAATGACTTAGTCAAAATGTTCAAAATGGCATTGGATTGGATGCCATCGGACAGCCATAATATCGTCATTAGAGCTGACAAAACGCCTGCTGGTGAGCATGCAAGGAGGTTTAATTCTCCAGCAATCGACGAAGTGGCTATTGTCGTTGGAGAAAATTTTCAGTCTAGAGATATTGTGCTTCATCGTTGGAACAATGAATTGAAAGTGTCTGAAATACATGTTATGACGTGTTACAATATCCATTAATCTTCTGGCAAGGAAAATACGGATACCATATTAATATCAAAATGGTTAATCAAGTAACAGGTAATTAGATTAAATGATATTAAATTATAATTTTAAAATTCAATATATCTATGTAATTGTTTGTCATTTATGGTTCTAGGTGCTGAAACCAACAAAAAAGTTAATGCTATGAATTTTTGTTCATACAAACTCGTGATTTGTGAAGGTGAAGTAATTCACATTTTGATGTGTCAATGGCTTTTTCATCAGTTTGCAGTTGACATGTATGTCAAAATTTAGACTGAATGATTGACGTACATCCATCTGAACCAACAGCAGCTTCGATCTGAAGAATACATTTATCTCCGTGATGCTATTAATGTTGATGGCAACGTAAATAATATGGGATGAATGACAATTTTGCCGGCCAGTTACATTGGAAGCCCACACCACATGCACGAGTATGCGCAAGATGCGATGTCGTATGTTAGACAATATGGCCGCCCAAACCTATTCATTACATTCACCTGTAACCCACAATGGATAGAAATCGAGATGGAATTACTACACAGCCAAACATCACTTGATAGACATGACATCACTGCCAGAGTTTTTAAACAAAAATTGAAATCTCTAATGAATTTCATTATAAAGCATCGTATGTATGGCCAAAGCCGTTGTTGGATGTACTCTGTTGAGCAGCAAAAGTGTGGTCTGCCACATGCGCACATATTAGTTTGGTTAGTTGACAAAATAAGGCCAGATGAAATTGATTCCATAATTTCAGCTGAGATTCCCGATGAAACAGTTGACCCCAAATTGCATACAGCAGTGACTAAACACATGATACATGGACCTTGTGGAGTTTTCAACAACTCGCCCTGTATGGGACCTGATTGCTGAAACCATCACGGGAAATGACGGTTACCCATTGTATCGTCGGCGATCAGTTGCGGATGGTGGGCGATCGGTAGTTGTGAAGGTAAAAGGACAAGAATTTGAAGTAGACAATCGTTGGATTGTTCCGTACTCGCTAATATTGTCAAAAGCTTTTGAAGCTCACATCAGGGAATATTGTAACTCCGTCAAGTCAATAAAGTATATATGTAAATATGTTAACAAAGGTAGTGACATGGCCATCTTTGATGTAACAAATGCAAATGGTGATGTATCTCAGTATCAGATGGGTCGCTATATAAGCAGCAACGAAGCTATTTGATGCATATTTTCATTTGCGATCCACGAAAGACACCTTAAAGTAGTCTATTTGGCAATTCATCTAGAAAATGGGCAACGAGTGTATTTAAATCAAGAGAATGCGGTGGATAGAATGGCATGTCCACCATCGACCACATTAACAAGTTTCTTCTCAGTTTTTCCAACAGACGTTTTCGCTCGCGCTTTGCTGTATGCTGATATGTCACACTATTACACGTGGAACGCATCATCAAAATTGTTTCAGCGTCGGAAACAAGGAACACCAGTTGAAGGACACCCAAATGTATTTGCTTCAGATGCTCTAGATCGCATGTACACAGTACATCCAAATAACAATGAATGTTGTTCATGGTCTGACAACATTTCAACAACTGAGAACAGTTGATGGACATCTGTGTGCGTCTTGCCGTGAGGCATGTCAACTACTACAGTTGTTCGAGAACGATTCGCGTTGGGATAATACGCTCAAGGAATCCGTCGTATCTTCATCGCCGCATCAAATTTGCACATTGTTTGTGATGATAATATCGACATGTTTCCCCTCAAATCCGAAAGATTTGTGGATGAAATATAGGGATGACATGTCGGAGGACGTGTTGCATCGTGTGCGTTGTCAAACTTTGTATCCTACACTACAAATTACTGCAGAAATTTAAAATGAAACAATCATGATAAAAGATATGTGTTTATTGTTAGAAAATAAAGTATTGTCGTGTTTGGGCATGACAGCACCTAATAGTCCTATGCGTGATGCATTTAACCATGAGTTACAAAGAGAACAGCAGTACGATACTGAAGTATTGACCGAAACAGTTCATTCAAATGTTCCACAGTTGAATGAACAACAAAGAATTGCGTATGATACTTTGAAAGAAGCTGTGAACAGTGGATCTGGTGGAATTTACTTCCTTGATGCTCCCAGGAGATCTGGAAAAACATTGCTAATTTCATTGCTGTTGGCAAAGATCAGATCGCAAAATGAGGTAGCCCTAGTGTTGGCATCATCTGGAATAGATGCAACATTGTTAGAAGGTGGACGAACTGCACATTCTTACCACCAAACATTCAAATCAACGAAGCACCAGTATGCTACATCACCAAAAACAGAGCAATGGCGAAGATTCTACACATACAGAAATTGATCGTTTGGGATGAATGTACGATGGCCCACAAGAGGTCACTGGAGGCAATGGACAGAACGTTAAAAGATCTTCGTGACAACCAAAACATTTTTTGGTGGAGCCATGATTCTGTTGTCAGGTGATTTTCATCAGAGGTTTACAATTATTCCTCAATCAACAATTGCTGACGAACTAAACGCATGCCTCAGGTCATCTAATTTGTGGCGGCATGTAAAGACAGTCCAATTAACAACTAACATGCAAGTGTTTTTGCAAAAAGATCAAAATGCGATTGTGTTTTCGAAGCAGTTATTAAATATTGGAAATTGTTAGGTCGCAGTTGACACCTCGACCAGATTAATTACACTACCCACACATTTCTGTCACTTCACTGACTCAAAAGAGGAGCTTTTTCTGCGTGTTTTTACGAACATAGAACAACAGTTCAGTAACCATAATTGGCTGAGTGAAGGAGCAATATTGGTGGCCAAAAACAAAGATGTCGAAAATCTCAATGCGACCATTCATAATTCTCTTCCAGGAAATTGTTTTCTTACAAATCAGTTGACACAGTTACAAACCAGGATGATGTAGTCAATTATCCCTCAGAGTTTTTCAATTCACTGGAATTGCCTGGACTACCACCTCAAAATTTACAATTAAAAGTAGGATCAGTTGTGATTATGCTGCGTAACATTAATCAACCTCGACTGTGCAATTGAACGAGACTTTCTGTGAAAAAGCTAATGAATAACGTGATCGAGGCCAAGATCATCAAGGGAAAATACAAAGGAGTGGATGTCTTGATCCCGCATATACCGATGATTCCAACGGATTTGCCATTCGATTTTAAGCGTCTACAATTTCCCATGAGTCTGGTGTTTGTGATGATCATAAATAAATCGCAAGGCCAGTCGTTGCAAATTTGCGGATTCAATTTGGAGTTTCCCTGTTTCGCGCGTGGAGAATTATACGTCACGTTTTTGCGCATCGGAAAACCATCACTTTATATATTTACACACCGCAAAAAAAGACAAAAAATATAATTTATCAGAAAGCTTTAAATTGATTAAGTGTATAACTGTGTTGTATTTAATGTAGATAAAAAGTTTGTATTCATTTGATTTGTTAGCAAATTTCGTTTAATAACCGAACAAAATCAAAACAGTGTGAGATATAGTATGCTGATTGTGTGTGAGGGTGGGCCTGTTGGTGTATGTGAAATATATATGTGGTGTTGTTACTAAAATAAAATTATTGTTGTTTTACATTCATCACAACGTAACAAAATGTTATAACAATTAGGACATGAACTTCGGTTGTCCTGCCGCTCGATCCACCTTTTGCAAAACGGGCAATGCATATTATATAAAATAAAAAAATTGTAGACACCTTATTTGTTGACATAAGTGTCTGTAGTAGAACAACTGCATAAACTGTGACATGCACAAAAGGGACACTATTGTACAGTCATGACAATAAAGAGTTTTTGATCGGTAATGTCAGGTGTTGCCATCTCAATACGTTATACATATATGATGTAGGTGATACAAAGTTCACCGGCTCATCTAGTTAGATATAGACATATGAAATTGTACTAGCTTGTGATATGCACATTTGTCCTAACCTATTGTGTACCTTGTTAATCATCATATGATAAATAAATACAATATACAAGCATCTAAGCTGAATGAGCCGCATACCATTTTAACTAGTGTTTTCAAGTTTTGAATAGTTGCTGGTGGTTCTGCCATGCCCACTTCTACCTCAACCCAACCTGCTGCTCACAGTGGAGCTCTAGAATTCAGTTGTGTGAGGTTCAGAATGGCAACACCTTAGCTAGAAAATTTTGAGTTCTAGAGATCAAGAAGACCAATTCTGTGGTTGCATTGCAACATGCACTCAATAGGAGATTTAACAATATGCAGTACAGGTCCTCTCCCAAGATTAACCGACAGCAGTTCTTATGGTTCAGACACTGGATGCCATCTACACCTAAAACTTTACAGGCTGCAGCTGCTTCAGGCATTAAAATGTAGTGACAAGGGGAAACAGAATTCTTTGCTACAGTGCTGGGTGTGGATAGGGATGGCACCATTCTGTATATCATTTTTAGTGTTGAAGTAACCCTTCACATCAATGGCCATGTCACTCTCCACAATGTTTAGATTCAGAGAACCGTGCATCCACTTGAAATATTAGAGCATAAATGAGAATCCTCTTAACTGAACATGTTTTCTGCTGTAAAGTTGGAGTTTATGGTCCTTTATTCTTCTGGAACAACATTGTCGCAGGACAAAGCTACCTCAAATTGTCAAGAATCTGCCTCTCTATTTGCCACCAAAGCATTTACATGACTTCATTTTCTAGCAAGATGGAACACCACTTAATTGGAGCTTGCCAGAGCGAACTCTTTTTAATGAATATGTGCCTCAGCGGTAGATTTGCGATCTCTATATCCCTTGTGACTTCTTTCTGAGGGTTGGATCAAGGACACTGCTTGTTCCATCACTGGATGATCTTAATGAGCAGATGACAAGTGTGACCAACACATTGGATTGTGTTTGGAGGAATTTTCCTGTTGCCTTGATTTGGTCCCTGTTGCAGTTTTGTACTACTGTCTCTTAGGAAAATATAGCTTAAAGAAATCAGTTCCTTCCTTTTTAAAGATCTTGCATTTTTACTATACAGTTTATGATACGGATTATTTATTCGGTTGTAATATTTGTACTGCAGGTCAGTGTCAAGGAATTTTGGGTATTTGTTTAAATTGAATTGCTATTGAGTACACACACCCATGCAGGAATATTTACCTCACACATCTTAAAGCATTTATTATTACAAACAAAACTTTAAGTATTTTTGCTTGATGCTGAAATGCCAACTTCTATTTGTTTTTGTAGTGCATTCATAAACGTTACTTCTCTTCTAGGAACTAGGGAAAGAAAATGTACATCGTCTGAAACGAAAGAAGTCTGCAAGTGCTGAAAATTTAAGATGCATAAGGCGGAAGTTTCTGAACACCAAAAAATAACTGACTGTTGCTAGACAATGTTTTTATTATTATCATCATTATTATTAATTGATGTGTTTTTGAAGATTATTAAAGTGTCTAATATTTTAATATGATTGTATGTATGGTGTTTAGTGATTGTGTATTATCATATTTTTGTAAAGACCTTTTAATTTAAACTACTTTTTAAATATTGTATGATTGGTATATTTTACAAATGTCAAGTTTTAAGAAAACTGTACAATACTTTTGTTTTAAGAAAGTTTATTTATTTTTAACATGTTCCTCTATAATACAGAGTTGTTGAGATTAATTCTCTCCAAATAAAACACACAAATAAAAAAATTATTAGTCAATAAATATATACTTGTTTTCTTCTGATACTTGCAGAAGTCACCAAATTTCATCCTTTGTCATTATAAATCTTTATTAAGGAATTATACTGTATGTACTTCTGTATCTACACTATGTACAAATTATTTTCATAATTTCAACCATTTCTGAATCTTGTAAACCAACAGCTTGGAGTAACTCCCTTTGTCACTCTTAGCAAAATCCCAGCTCATTAATAGATCTTATTTGTTTTTGAAGGAAATGAGCTGTGTGAGGTTCTCTCGAAATTTCTGTATCAAAATCAGTTTTTTTGTTCAGTAAAACTGTTTTGAACATAGTAATTGAAATTGCAATATGTGGAATGATGATTTTAACTTCACACAATTTGTGTTGTTATCCCACAACGCTTCTCACATGTGACCGTTGTAATAAGATAAGGTCACGGAAATATTTTTGACCAAGAATGGATGACCTGCTCCCTATATAAAATTCAGTTCTGTTTTACAGATTTACAATTTTGTAAAATAAATAATTTTCATTCAGTGGTGGCACAGAACTATGAAAATCACATTTAGATAATTACTTTTACCATGTGAAGCCACTTTGATGAAATTTAAGATATTATTTTTTAACATTTCTGTATAAAATTGTATCACAAACTTGCCAGTTTTTTTACTTTGCCAGAGCGTGGTGGGTGAACGGCTAATGTTCTGGCCTCGCATTTGGGAGGACACTGGTTCAAATCCTTGTCCGGGCATTCAGATTTGGGTTTTCCACGTTTTGCCCAAATCACTCCAGGCGAATACCAGGATGCTTCCTTCGAAAGGCCATGGCTGAATTCCTTGCCGTTCCTTGCCCTCAATCCCATCCTGCCCCTAATGACCTCGATGTCGACGAGGTGTAAAGCCATAAGTAAAAAAGTTTTTTTTTTGTTAGTATGTGTTTCTTATTTTGACATCTGTTGAGCAGCTTGAGATCTTTCTTTTCAAGTAATTCTTGGGCATTTATATCGACAAGTTTTTTGGATCAGCACTACACCATTCTACAACGTCTATTTTTTAAATCTAATTGGGATGTAGTGAATCTACATGCAGATGATTTAATAAAAACAAATCCTAGTTTTACTGTTGTAGTATTTCATTGCTTTTGTTAATGCACAAACCAGTAGAAATATTTCATTCACTAAAAATTGAGTTTTGACACTGCATTCATTAGTTTACAAATTGAGCAGTTTGTAACCATGATTTAGTGTTATTGATATTGACTGCAATAAGAACACACATGAAGTGAAATCTTCCTTTATATCCTGTTAATTCCTGAATGCCTATGATATTTGACCTCTGAGATACTGTGGACAACAACTACAGCATGCAAAATGAATTATGACTTTTATTAAATACCACATCCAGCTATGTAATACTGTAGTCACATAAAATTTACAGCCAGAAATCTGCTGATAAGCAAAAATGTTAGCAAGAAATTGTATTTGTAAAAATGTTACAGCGGAAAACGAGCATCCATATGTATTGCATTGCTAAGCCCTGCTGTGTATCTGCATTGTCATGTTTTATCATTAACTGTAAAGTTTTGGGTCTGGTTTTTGGGAAGACGGGCTCAATTTCCTGTCTTTTTAACCGACTTCAAAAAAAGGAGGTGGTTCTCAATTCGTCTGTATTTTTTTTTTTTTTTTTGTATGTATGTTCAGCAATATTTTCGCCAATTTTGAACCGATTTAAATGAAATTTTTTTAGTGGATAGGGTATACCTCCAAAGTGGTCCCATATTAATTTCATTGAGAAACCACCCCTTCTACCCCCTTCCACCCCTTAATTTTTATACAAATCCACATTTTTTGTTCGATCTCAATGAAATTTTTGACAAATATAGCCAAAAATAAATAGAAAAATACTGTCAACTTTTGGTTTGAAAAAACTGAAGCCCTCTCCCCCCTATCCACCCCCTTAATTTTTGCCATTTTTCTTTATTCAAAGCTACAATCGACACCATTTAGCTGATCTCCATTAAAGTTGGCAATTACATGTAGATTTCATGGAGAAGGTTTCTGACCAAAAAAATAAAAAACCACCCCTCTCCCCTTTACACCCCTTAGTTTTATAGAAACCTTCATTTTATATCTGATTTTTATTGAACTTTGCCCATGTATACTTTAAAACAAAGAGAAAAATATTGTCAACGTTTGGTCTGCCAAAGCTCAACCCCCCTCCCTCCTTCCACCCCTTTAATTATTGTAAATGTTCTTCATAAAAAGCTACACTCGACACCGTTTGACTGGTTACCATCAAAGTTGGCATATACATGTAATTTTTCATGGAAAATCTGACCAAAAAATAAATAAAAAAACTACCCCTCTCCCTTTTACACCGCTTAATTTTTATACAAACCCACAATTTTTTCCCAATTTCGATGAAACTTTGGACATGTGTAGTCAAAAATAGAGAGAAAAATACTGTCAACTTTTGTTTTGAAAAAACTGAAGCCCTCTCCCCCTATCCACCCACTAAATTTTTATCAATGTTCTTTATACAAAGCTACAGTTGACACCATTTAACTGGTCTCCATTGAAGTTGGTGTATACATGTAATTTTTTATGGAGAAGTTTTCTGACCAAAAAATAAATAAATAAATAAACCACCCTATGTCTCCCTTTACACCCCTTAATTTTGTAGAAATCTACATTTTTTATCTGATTTTTATTGAAATTTGCCTATGTATACTTTGAAACAAAGAGAAAAATCCTGTCAACATTTGGTTTGCCAAAGCTCAACCCCTTTCCCTCCTTCAACCCCATTAACTTTTGTCAATGTTCTTTGTAAAAAGCTACAGTCGCGATCGTGTGACCGATTACCATGAAAGTTGGTGCTTATATGTATTTTTTCATGAAGAAGGTGTCTGACCAAAAGATCTAAAAACCACCCCCTCTCCTCATTAAACCGCTTAATTTTTATTCACAACCACAGTTTTTATCCGGTTTAGACAGAACTTAACAAATTTTTACTAAAAAACAAAAAGAAAAGTAATACCAACTCTTGGTTTGAAAAAGCTGAACCCCTCTCCCCATTTGCACGCCTTTGATTTTTGTCAATTTCTTTTTAGAAAGTTACAGTCAACACCATTTGACCGATCGTTATGAAAGTTGGCGCATATATATGTAATTTTTTATGGATAAGATTTCTGACCAAAAAAATCTACCCTAGCTCCCCTTTCCTTAATATTTGTACAAAACCCACATTTTAATCCAATTCGGTGGAACTTCGCATGCGTATACATTAAAACAAATACAAAAAGAAAAATACTGTCCACATAACTTATGCAAACCCTATCCTCCTTTTTTCCTCTTTAATTACTGTCAATGTTCTTTATACTAAGCTACTATTTCTTTCTAATTTCAAAGGAAATATGCACATGTAAACTAAAAAAAAAAAAAAACAGACAAATTCTGTCTACATTTGGTTTCGAGAGTCTAAACTCCGCTCCTTCCTTTTCATCCTTTAATATACAGTTTCTATCCGATTCCGAAGGAAATTTCACACGTATACTTTAAAACATACGGAACAATTGTGTTTAAATTAGGTTGCAGAAGCCCAACCTCTCTTCCCTTCTACCCCCACCCCTCCTAATTTCCAATGTTCTTTATAGATACCCACAGTTTTATCAGATTTCCATGGAACACTGAACAAGTATACTTAAAAACAAAGAGAAGCATAGTGTCTACATTCTGTTTACAAAACCCTACCACTCACTACCTTACCCCATTTAATTTTTGCAAATGTTCTTTACACAAAGCCACAGTTTTTATCTGGTTTTGATGGGAATTTGCACATGTATACTTTAAAACAAAGAGAAAAATACTTTCCACACAATCTTTACAAAAACCAAACTACTCTTCGTCTCCACACCCCTTAATTGTTTTTTATACATACCTACAGTTTTATCCAATATCAGTAGAAATTTACACACGTATAATTTAAATCAATCAGAAAAGTCATCTACATTTGGTATACAAAAGCCCAATCCCTCTTCCCCTTAACCCTCACCCCTTTTAATTTTCAATATTCTCCTTTTAATTTTCAATATTCTTTACAAAAATTCACTTTTAAATCTCGTCGTACAATAAACATCTAAACAACCTTGCAGCAAAACTAAGAACCAGGAATAATATTCTGCAGAATTAACTGGCACCTCCTGGGGAGCATCCGCCTCTACACTCCGTACATCAGCACTGAGCCTTGTATATTCTGCAGCTGAGTACTGCTCATCTGTCGGGATAAATAGCGCCCACGTCAAAAAGATCGACACAGTTTTAAACCAGACAATGCGGATAATTAGCGGATGTATTAAGACCACTCCACTGTACTGGCTACCTGTTTTGTGCAACATCGAACCGCCTACAATAAGACGACACAATCTCCTAATTGCCCAGTATAATAAGATCTGTGATAACTTGGATCTGCCCATCCATGACGACATGGATAATATGTTTGAGAGACTTAAATCGAGAAATCCAAGTGTAAAGACTGTAAAACAGATTATATCTGATAATTTTAATGAGAGAGAAGCTTGGAAATTGGAGTGGATAGCCTCAGCCCCACCAGAATGGCACTCCCTGTTTGACAGTCAACAGGCACTAAAGGGACTCGACCTTCCTCGCAAGACCTGGGCAGCTCTTAACAGAGTTAGGACCGGTCATCAAAGATCTGCTTCATCTTTGTATACATGGGGAATGAGAGATTCACCGAGATGCGACTATGGTAAGGAAAAACAAACCATCCACCACGTGACATTTGACTGCCCACTTCGAGCATTCAGGGGATCACCAATAGATTTTATTAACATTTCAAATGAAGCTTTAGATTGGCTACACCATGTTAATTTTGAATTTTAATTGTAATTTAATGTTAAATTGTATTATTTTTGTGCAATGGCCATAAGCTAAATAAATAAATAACATATACTTGGATACCAAGCGGTCACATTGTGAAAACCAATTAAAAATTTATATTTTCTGTGTGATGCCAGAGCAAACAGAAATATTCCAGAGACAGATTTCTGTATGTGGTATGTATTAATACCCAGATGTTACATGTTTCGGTTATCGACCAGCAGCTTTAAAAGATGTTATGATACGATCGAAACATAGCCTGGACCAAAATGTAAACGGACATTCCTTAACATAACACCAAATTCACCCCATTCTGGAAGTTGTTGTGGTATATAAAGATAGAATTCTTCTTTGAAAGCAAGCACTTTAATCCCAGAGATACCAGGGAATTCGCAAAATGGGAACTGCTCCTCCATATTTAAAATACAAAACAAACTATAATACCACTAAAAATTTAAAAATAAAATAATTATTTAAAAAAACAAAAACCGCCTTAAAAAAAAAGCACTAAAAATTTTAAAATAACTTTATACCTTGCTTAGGAAAAAGTAAATCTAAATGGACAATATTTTACATTACTGTCATTGAAATTTTTACATTAATTAGTTATTTTTGGAGTCTGTGCCAGCAAAAGCAAGAAAAATAAAAAAGATAAAAGGAATAATAATAATATATTTAAAATAATGTTACTGCTTACCTACAATTAATGCTAGAAACATGTTTCAATAAAACTGAAACATACAGATGATACGCCGATATTATACTAACTGTAAATCATTTACTGCATGATGCAGCCTACCAACTGACACTGTAGCGACGGAGATATGTCTGGATGACCAATAAGGCCGAGCCACAGATTAAAATTCTGTTAATTTGTTTCCCTAAGCTATCTCCCGCAATTACACTATCTTCCTCACGACATGCTGTAAAATATTGGGAATTTTTGTTCGTACTCCCCGTTTCGCCACTAACACCAAAAGAAGTTCAGTAATTCGATCTTCGCGATGTGAAAGCTGGCACCGGCTCCAAAAATAACTAATTAATGTAAAAATTTCAATGACAGTAATGTAAAATATTGTCCATTTATATTTACTTTTTCCTAAGCAAGGTATAAAGTTATTTTAAAATTTTTAGTGCTTTTTTTTTTGTTTTAAGGCGGTTTTTATGTTTTTTTAAATAATTATTTTTAATTCAGATTTTGGTTTTCTTGTTCTACCAAACCTAAATCACTGTAGGTGACTTCTGGTATGGTTCCTTCATACAAAGAAGGCCAAATTTGTTCCTGTTGCTATCCTGCAATCATATCGTGACTCTAAAGAGCCCAATATTCACAAGCTGTAAAACCCTAGTAAAGTTTTTTTTTCTCTTCCAGGTCTACAAATCATCCTACATTTAAATTTTTTGTAAAAAAAAAAAAAAAAAAAAAAAAAAAAAAAAAAGCTTGATCAAAATAAACCGAAAAATGGTTATGTGAATATGTTGTATGAAATTACCATTTATCATCTTGAAAAATTTTGAGGAATGAGATGCCATTAGAAATTTTTAAGCCTACTACAGCAAAAGATAATTTCTCATCATGCCTGGATTTTTATGACATAATCCTTTGAAATAGCCTGAGTGTATCAGACTTGTGCTGGTACTGGAATATGTCTAAGCTAGCATAATACAATGTAACAACCTCTTTTAACCTGAATTACACTTAAGTGGTAGTGGACTTTCCTAATTTAGGGTAAGCTGAACTTACATTGTAACCTAGGATAGGTTATTTGAATCTCATTGAATTAGCATAATACAACCTACCATACAGTTAAGGTGGTGGACTAAACTAACTTGAACTTACTCTAATCTAACAACTGTGCTCTGTGATGAAGAAGAGTGTAATTTTAATATCAACCGCCGACTTCATTCATTGAGATAACTGACATAATTTTTACCAATTTTTGTTTTATTTGATCAGTTTTATAATTTACCAATTTTGGACACTTCTTAAAACTTTTTAATGAAATTCATACAAACTGACACTTTATACATACAGGTAACCTAGCATAATATGTAACAACCTTGTCTGAAGACTTGTATGTAGGTGATGAAGCAAGATGCCACTACAAGAAATCATGAAAAATACTTTTATAAAGAACTTTTTTTAATGCAATAGGTGTGAAATAAATCAAAATGGATCAAGTATAATGTATTTTTATTTATACTTTTCACATGCATGTGGTACCACAAACATCATATCCAGGATCCTAATTCTTAGTTACTAGGTTACGGTAAAACAATAAAATAATGAAAAAATAAGTTTGCATCATATTTATTTACTTGCACCTTACATCATGGTGGCCAGAAACATCCTGACCATGTTTAAAATTCTCATTTACAATAGTTTAAACATTATACACAAGTAGTTTCTTATAAGCGGAGATTTCATTTCTTAAAATCACAAAGGGTAAAGTGGAGCACCTTGTCAAAGTTCAGGATTAGTTCGTTCCATTCGTCGTGTTAGTTTTTTGAACCCCACTTTTTCAAACACTGCAACAGGCTTGAAATTGTGCTGTGGTGACAGCCTCAATGTCAACCGTTTAGAATTGCTGGTACACCAACGAGAAGAATAGTACTTGGCGGCCCATATCGGCAGACTGATGAGAGGGTGGCAGGCAAAGGGGTTTCCTCTTGGCCTTAATGGGGATGTCACTGTAGCGCCTGCTATGTGGCCGAGGGTTGTGGACCAATTACTAATCTAGTAGCCACAGTCACAGACGCAGCCAGGATTAACGAGTGGTAGGCCGGAGGTAATGCTAGACTTACTTGTGGTTGTTGATGTACGGCAGCTCCGCGTTCCAGTCGTCCGTGTACAAGCTGCTATAGGTTAGGGTTCAGCTCCGACTATTCTAATTGTTAGACCAGCGGGTTGTATAATTAGAAGACAACCAGTAGTTTATTGCCACTGTGCTTTGCCAAGTACAGCGTTGGTTGCGTCAAGCAGAGTCCACGCAGCAGCTACTAAAATAATGGCAAGTTGACTTACAGGCAATTGCGATGGCTGGATGGCTTCGGGGGCGGCGGAGTGTGGCGCGGACCGGCGCAGAGACGGCGCGTAGTGGTGTTGAACTTGTTGCCCCGAGGTTCCAAAACCCGGGGTTTATATAGTGGATCGTCGCGTGTCGTCACTCGCGACTTTTCCAGAACATTCGGCGCGGGCAACGTCCCGTTTGTCGCCAAGTATGTCACAGAATCGCTGACGCCGGTCAATGACCAGCTGGCTCGGCTGATCGACAGCGACCGCTCGCCTCGGGAGCGCCTTAATTCTTTATTCCAATTTACCATAAATGTATTATTCCAAAATGCCCTCACATCACCTTGACTGGTGGCATACAAGGGTATGGTGGAGGGGAAGGTCACCTTCACAGCTAAGCCTACTGTGGACAGACTTAAATTTACTTGTGTTGGATTATATTAATAATATAGTTAATAAGAATTATGATTCTGGATATGATGTTTTAGTACTTCTTGCATGTGAAAAGTATAAATAAATTAATTGTGCTTGATTAATTTTGTTTTATTTCACGGAACGACGGTCTGGGCGCTGGTGGTGTTGAACCTCGCAGTTGTGGAGACGTGAGTTCGAATGACAGTGCAGGCATCCAGAATTTTATTTTCAATGGTTTTCCATAAATATCTCCAGGCAAATGCCATGGTAGTTTCTTCAAAAGATCCATGACCGAACTCCTTCTGCCAGTCCTTTCCCTCCTCTAATGACTTTGACGTCAATGAGATGTAAATCCGAAAATAAAAGAATAACAGTAAAGTGGATGGGCCTACCTGTTCCGAAGTGTACTGGTGAAGATAAATTTGTGGTAGTGGCAAACAACGGCAGCCAATGGAACTCTTTGATTTTTACAAGAATCGATAAAGAGTCTGACAGAACAAGAGACCAGTAACTAAATCTAAAGATCAGCCATGAAGTGCCAGCACCTCATTTCATCTTTCAAATATCACAACACTTCTTTAAACTTTTTCGACGGTGCGGGTTCGAATCCCCATTCGGTGATTAGAGGCGTAGCTAGGTTGACAAGGGCCCCCAGTGCAAAAAGACCTATTGGGGCCATCAGGCAAGATGGGCGACCTTTATTTTTCTTCAACCAAGTCGTGTGAGGTTTGCTGGCAGGGGCCTCCCTGAGCTGACCTTGGGGCCTCCTGAACTGAACTTGGGGAGGGGGGGGGGCAGTGCACGTCAATGCCTAACCCTGCGATAGCTACGCCACTGCCGGTGTTCCAGAGTTGTGTTTTTCATGGTTTCCGAAAACATGCCAAGCGAATTTCGTCCTCCAAAATGCTATAATTGAATTCCTTCCCATTCGTTGCCTCCAGTCCTTTCCAGTCTCTAATAATTCCATTCGTTGGAACTGAAAACCAACTGACTTCAATTAGTACTTTCTCCTTCAGATGCTAAATCTACGTATTAAAAAAGATAACAGGTTTAAACACTACATGAATTTCTTAAATAATTTTATTCATACATAGAAGCCAACGAAAATCCTCAAAAGAGTAAATTCAGCCTTAATAAAGTCGCGTGGGTGATACCACACGTGCAAGTAGGTGGCAGTGAAACTGGCTTTACTTAAGATTGTGGAAAGTAGGAAGCCACTACGTATTCAGTTCTGAAGTTGGAACCTGTTTTAATATTCTGTGCTTCCTGTAAACAACATACAAGTTTGGACTTTGAAGACAAGAACGCAACTGGAGAAACCTAGGACCGTAGTTCTGTGTTTTCTAACAAACAGGAAGGGGGAAAAAAGTGCAGCCGAGTTTGATCACTGGCAACTCAGTAATGCGGTAGCGTTTCCGTATGAGAACATGTATTTAGACTTTAAGAAGAACAGAACAACTGTACTGTCTGACAAGTATACAGGATCAAGCAGGATTCCTTCTAGTCATAGATTTCCTCCCAAAATGTGTATGTATTTATTAATGGGACAGTAATTCAAAAGTAGGGATCATCAGATCAATGCAAATGTTTTGCGTTATGTTGCAGTAAGATTATACTATCGAACTGTTAATACTTGTGTGTTTGCAATCGGATGGAGTCATAAAAAGTCGACGTTTCGACGCCGTTCTCTATCGTCTGGACTTAAACTTGCTGCGCTCCTGGCTGAGGTCTGAAATTGCTTTTCTCCATGTATCACTCAGAAAGAGTTCTATTTTTCGGTTAATAGTATTGTCATTTTTATTTCTACAGCATCTTTTATCACAAATACCCAAAAAAAGGGAGTCACTGTCAGCATCTTCAAAGTACATTTTATGGACCCTACCAATGAGATATTCAGCGACCACCAACTTCTCTAGTTGTAACAGGTGAAGGTTGCGGTTATTTTCAGCACAACGGATCTCAATGGCACGGATGGTCTGCCTGATGTATAATTTTCCACGTTCACAATGTTATAAACCTCCAGTATTATTAACGCTGGGTCTTCTTTAACAGAACGAAATCAATCTACAATATGCCGAGTCGCGTATTGAACTTTGTACAGCGGAACAATAAATACGTTGTTTCTTTCCAAATATAGACTAAATCAATATTAAGAGGAAAAGAAGACAAACTATCAAATCTTGGAAGGATAAGTATTGTATTATAAGTTGTACGATATCTCCAACATGAATCCCCTAGCGGAGTCGGCTGTAACGCTCATTAAATCTATGCTAGCAATCTGGGTAGCTGATAGCCAGAGGAAAAGGTCAATAATTCTTATTTTGTTTTGGGTTAGAAGCTACAAGTTTGGTTTCGTCTGGAGTCAGCAATAAGATAATTATATGCTAGAGATACGGGACCTCTTCGAATACGAAAATCTTTGTTGATACAGTCAGAATTTTATATTACATGTAAACAGTGGCGGATCTAGGATTTTTCCGAACCGGGGCAATAACTTCGCGCTGGCGCCCCCCCCCCCCCCCAAAGAAACCACCACACTAAGTTGGGTACTATTAAACTAACGTGATAAAAAAAAGACATATAGGAAATGAGTTATTTTATTGCTTGCATTATATATAATACACACAATCAGAATACATAACGCACAGGCCAGACTGTACTCACAATTGCAGTCCTTAGGTCCTAGGAAAATTTGCACTAAATGTTCCTACAACTTCACTCGTCGAGCTTTCATTTCCGCGAAAGAGTCTATAACTTCATCAAAATTCGTCTCGTAAGCTGTTCTATTTTCAATTGATAAGATCACGAGGCTAGAAAGATATTCCTGGCTCGTTGTTGATCGGAGGTAGGTTTTTATGATTTTTAGTTTACTAAAACTCCGCTCGCAGCTTGCGGACGTCGTTGGTATCGTGCAGTAGGCCCTATATTCTCAGAGCTACATAAATATTAGGAAAGGCTTCCTGCAAGTCATTTTTAGACATGTGTTGCAACAATTGGAATGGACTAGTTGTTTCATCGATTCCAATTTAAAATGGAACTTGTTGTTTAAACACGGCAAGTTCTTGGCAGAAATCAATTGCGTTTAAGTCCTTGGAGTATCTGCTTGCTAGAACGGATCCATTTTTTTTTTTTTTTTTTTTTTTTTTTTTTTGTAGATCTTTTATGGACATATTTCTAACGTGTGGCCACCAAGGAAGGCAATGTTTTAATTTAGTTTCATTATACCTTCTACCCTTATTCCTATTTCTGTAAAAATTCTGTCAAATACAACTTGATTCGTCCTCGCGGATTTCGTAGTGTTGCCTCTTTCGTTTGGAAATTCGTTTACTTTTGAGTATCGGAACGATTCCCAATTTTTGTGCTACAGGTGTAGCTTCTTTGATCCAAAATTCTATCGGCTTTAGTCTCATTTCCTGCAATTTCTTAATAAGCCTTTTCATTAGAGACACAGAACGCGAAAGGATTATGTCCTCCTTTTGCATTTCCACGTTTACTCTATTAATTCCTCGAAGAAGGTTAGCCCAAATTGTTAATTTGAGGATAAATATAAAATCCAATACATCATGTAAGAGATGAGCAGATTCATACTCTGCAGCCAGAGAAGATTCTTCAATTTCCTTCAGTGCTTTGACAACTTCAGATAAATTATTCAAAAGGGCTGCAACAGCAAGGTGTTTGACCGACCACCTTGTCTGGCTACTACCTTTTAAGTTGGTTTTTGTATATTTTTTCATTATTTCTCACCGTGTAGTGGATCCAACGAAGAAGCAATAAAGTTTTTGTACAATTACAAATATACTAAAAAAAAAAATGGATATCGTCTCGTCCTGCATAAGACTGTAAGCGAGAATAAGCTAGTAATCCAAACTTTCTAAAAACAATTTATGTTTCAACTACCATCAAAATACTGGTATTTTCAGGATAAGGCTGCTTAACAGCCTATTCCCTAAGTACGTTTTCGGAAAGCGACGTTTTATGAGAGCTTAATTGTAGGTATATTTCTTGAAAAACGGTGGTATATGCTAATAACAATTGATAGGTTTCGTTCATAATATATACAGAGGTAAGAAATAAGGCCCCTTATAAGTTAATGATCAGAATTTTTCCTTGGATTGACGAAGGATGAGAAACGCTGAGATATTTGATAACGATAGATTCTTCCTTAGGGCCTACATGTTAATGGTTCGTTTCCAGTATTAAACAGTTAAACTCGTTCAGCACAAAAGTAAATATTAAAACAAAATTAGGCTAATCACGACGAAATGAATTCCATTCCGTGAATAGAGCTATGTTTTAAGGCCGCTCTGTCACAGAACAATGAATTTTCCTACCTTTCAAGTTGCCGCCGCGGTCAGTGTACCACGGCGCTTTACCTAAAAAAAGGGTTGGCAGCACATGAATATTTCGCCCTGGCGCTTATAAAAACATGCCACCAACACCTGATTTTGGCGCCCCCCTGAAGTTGTCGCCCGGGGCAAGAGCCCCGGTTTGCCCCCCTCTAGATCCGGCACTGCATGTGAAGTTGATACAAATGTTTTCTGTCTGGCCATATTTGTGGAATATTGGCAAGAGAAGACAGAAATTTAACATATCTTTGATCAGAACGTTATACTCCTTCAGTTATTAGAACTTCAGTAAAGCACTCCAAGAGGTATAATTCTAATTCACATTTTATACCCTCTATCAGAAATACTTCCTCCACCTGATTGTACAAAACATTAAAGTTTTAATAGCATTTTAACCTTGTTCCTTCTACCGCGCAACTTTCCGAAAAATTCTAAGAAACGAGAAAATGACTTTGACGTTAGAAATCTATGCTGTACACTTAGTACATCAGATAGAACATAGTTGCACTTTTTGTAGGCAGATGGAAACGTAACTTTCCTCGCAGGGAGGCGTCAGCCTCAATGACAAGCCAGCCAAATCCCAACACGTCGTATCCCAGATATGCCAATTCCGTAATAGTGAGACAGGTGTGCAGAGGAAAAACTACTTACTGAATAAACCTCCAACTAAGATAGAACAGTGTTAGTACTCTGAATAATGCTAATCATTGTCTAGAAATACAACTGCTCACCGCTTTCCGTAAGCCGAAATGTGCTATTATTCGAGGACTGACTACTAAGTTCGACGAGATCTCAGAAATCATCCTATCACTTCACATTTCAACTAGTACTCCAGAGTAAGATTT
Source organism: Vandiemenella viatica (assembly GCA_031002005.1). Lineage (NCBI taxonomy): Eukaryota > Metazoa > Arthropoda > Insecta > Orthoptera > Morabidae > Vandiemenella > Vandiemenella viatica. The sequence continues at coordinate 90,948,468 of CM061919.1, read as the reverse complement.
TGGTATTTCATTTCTTTTTTTTCTTATGAAAGCTGGTTTGGGTTCAGCCTCTCCACTCTCAACCTGGAGTGAATGCATACGACTTTGTTGATAGAGATTCGACCATTGAATGGGGACGTTCGGCCGGGTGGTATGTTTCGGAAGAGTAGGCCTGAATGGGCCTGTACCGTGTTTGAATCTCTCCCTTGCATATAACACATAAGAAACACAGCGCTGTAGGCTGAACATATAAACTATCATTACTCTGCGCACTATTTGTGCACAATTCAAACAACACATTTATAAATAATTGTGTCCTGCCTCATATTAGTGTTCGTGGTGACTCCAGGCTATATACAGTTATTTGGGCTTCATAGCAAACTCCAAATTCATAGAAAATCGATACTCTGTCTATCGGCGGCCGAACCCTTCTGGGATATCGTGAATAATAAAGCCATACGAATTATTATTATTATTGTCATCTGTTCGTATATCACGTCCTGCTTGAGGTTTCAGGATTTCTTTTTACTGTACATGCTGTATATACTGTACTTACTGTCCACAGTAAAACCTTTACACAGTGTAATTCATGAGCAGTAAATGGGTGTTTGAAAGAGTCAGCAATACATAATGACAACCCCTCTAAGGAATCGGTTAGGTGCACTGGATCTTGCGGGGTATGAAACCAGGGCTTTAGATCATATTTGTCGTGTAATGGTACAAAGGTTGAACCCATGACCCCAGTGTCCAGGATACGAATCCGCCCTTTCCTAAAACCTTGCAGTTGTGAAACTTTGTTGCCATGTTTCGGGTTCGAAGTTGAGTCCACAGTTATTGCGTATGAACGCAGAGCTCAAGAACAATGAGCTAATGTATTTGAAGTATTGGTATAATTTTTTATTAGAAATTCCCTCAACAAGCGGATAAAAAGTAATTAACGTCCATTGGATTCGAAGCCGGTATCTGTTGAAGAGGCATGCCTTTTGTAGAGTCCTAGAATAATGTACCTATCTTAGGGAATTCAATTCATTGTAAATAAAGCATTCAATCAATTTTTCGTGGTTCAATAACCGAATTATTTATTTATGGTAAATTGCATGCAACAGGGGTCTGGAAGTCCAGGTTACAACAGGAATTGCGAATTTTGATACGAACCTGGTAAGTAATTTGATCCGGTGCAAATGTGATCCGCAATTCGAACCCTGTGTCGCCCACTTCTCTGGGAATCGAACAGAAGATTCCGTGCCCAAGTGCATTAGTACCATACTGCTTCCTTTATGCAGCAGAGAGCGGCAGGCAATTTATCAAAAGTGTGGGCAGTCCTGACGGGCTCCGGTAGAGGAGGCCAGCAGGGCGGCCCGCCACCCAGGTGACCTTGACGGGTGTTTGGAGGTGTCACCTTGACGGCAGTCCGGTGTAGTTGGGCGAAGGTAGAACAACAATCTAAGTAAACGACAACCATTAAATATCTTGCAGACGGGTAATAGGCCGATTAATATCTGCCTGACTGCTAATGGGCCGTTTAATATCCGGCTGACAGAAATTTTAATTAAACGGCAGCCGTTTTAAGGTAATGGCTCGTTAGAGTGGCGGTTCCTTTGGTCCAGAACGCTCGACTACTACATACTAGTGCAGGGTTGGCAAGATTAAATCATTCTGATTTTAATCATGATTTAAATCAAATCATATTTTGAATAAAAATCGTGGATTAAATAGAATTGTCACATATTGGACTAATCGAAGTAAATACTAATCAGAATTGAAATACTTGAAAAGAAACGCCAATTTTCCTGCTCTTTCTGTCGTCAACAGTAGTGTGACAAGGCGGGTCGGCTCCATCAAAGGGATTCTAGGTCCCTAATTAGCATATTATTACCATAAATCATCAAGCTGTCAAAAAGGCCATTAATCATCGGGATCACCCACGTCACAGCGGAACCCCAACCCAAAGGGGTCGCCACCTGGTACTGAATCATCTTAATGGTGTTGTAAATGGGAATACTATTTAAATTAGTCCACGTGCCACTTCTTAACCCAAGTTACGGGTCGTGAATTGTATACTAATGATTGTCGGCCCCCTTTCATGGACGCAGGTGTGACCCCCGGATCATAAATCGTCAAAATGGGGTCATTATTTATTTTCTCAAACCGCCCTACGCGACCAGGGTACAAAACCTCAATTACCTGGTCTTAGAATATTAATTACACGCTAATTCAGGCGATTACGCTTGAAATGCAGTATAATATTCACTTTTTATTTTTATTTTGGAGTCCTCTGTTCATTATTTTATAATAAATATTACGTTCTTAATTTGTACTAGGGGTGTGACAATTCAAATAGTCAGTATTTTTTTCTCAGTATTATAATGGCGTTTATTTCATTTAAATCGGAGTAGTGGTTTAAAAGATATTTATGTTACGTTTTAACTGTGACTTGGCAATTCAAATAGCCAGGCCGAGCGCTTGAATTTTAAGTAGGGCAGCCCGGCTGCGGGAGCGGCTCCCCCTACTCCGCGCGACCCTCATAACTATCCACTTACCCGCATGCCGGGCCTCATAAATATCTCCTTATCCGGCCTTCCGCGGCACCCCTCCCGGCCTGCGTTTTAAATGAGTCGACCGGTGAATGTATCACCTGGCCTCCCCGGAAGGTATGCGGCGGTGTGTGTGTGTGTGTGTGTGTGTGTGTTTGTGTGTGCGTGTGTGTGTGTGTGTGTGTGTGTGTGTTTGTGTGTGTGTTAGAAGCTAAAACATTTTTTCAACCTTCACGGTATTTTACGATTGTGCGGGAGGAATATAATTTACCCCGAGAAATGTAGCCTTAGATCCCTCGGGAGATTAATGTCGCAAGACACCACAGGCAAAGCGTCGTGTTCCCACGTCAGCGAGGTTCCAAGCGTGTATATAAAGGGCGAAATTCTCCCTTGGGTTCTCCAGTCTTCTCTGAATCACCGGACGGAACACTACGCTTCTTGCTATGTCGTATGAAGATCTTGGGAGAATGAAGTTATTCAGCGATATTGGTATGTAAATTATTGTTGTTAACTTGTTTTCTGGTTGTTGTTTTTTTTTAATTCTTTCACATATACTGATGGTTTTTTTCCCCTCTAATTCAGACATTGAAGAATTTCGCGCTGAGGGCGAGGAAGAATTTGGTAATGATATATTTTTTTAAAAGTAACTAGCTTTATGAAAATGTATTGTGCTGAAGCAGTAGTCTATTATTATTAATTTATTTGTTCGCAGGTGATTTGGATATTTCCTGCAGCGACCTTTTTTATTTCGGTACATATTTGTTATGTATCTGTATAGATTATTTTTTCCCATGTCTTTATAACTATTGCTAAAATTTTTTTTTTTTTTTCAGATGAACCATCACGCCCAGAGAAGCGAAAGGGTAGTTCTTCTCAGGAATTAACTAGCCCAAAAAGAGCAAATATCAGCCCTGGCGATTGCTCACACCCAAATATTGAAGTGGATGAGTCGCAGAGTAGTATGACGCCAACTCCACCACCACAATGGATTCTTCCACAACCACCAGCACACTGGAATATCGGTAAGTCCAGTACATCAGTAATTTACCTATATTATTTTATGCCTACGAAATTATATTTTTCATGATACTAAAACATTTTTCTTCTTTTTTATGTTTCAGAGGCAGCGGTCGGACACCCAGCCACCGAGGCAGTTCCACCACCAATATGGCGACCGTAGGAGATGCCCACTACAGCCAGGCCGAGCCGACCGCCCGCCATAGCAGCAGCAGCACCTCGCCTGCCTCCAGCCGGACACAGCCACCAGTTCACCGGTCCTTCGCCCGGGACCAGCCGCCAGTCCACCAGCCCATCGCCCGGCCCAAGCCGGCAGTATGCCGGTCCATCGCCCGGCCGAAGCCGACAGTACGCTGACCCATCGGCCGGGCCCAGCCGCCAGTTCACCAGCCCATCGCCCGGGTCAAGCCGACCGTTCGTCGGGGCAGGGGCAATCCAATCAGTCTCTGTGCCATCATGCAGTCATGATGCTGCAGCAACGACGGGTGAGTCAGCAGTTGCGTGCTTAGTCCTTGAAGACAGGCTTAGTGCATTTAAAAATAGAATTTATTGCGGGGCAATTTCAAATTCTCTAAATTTCATTGATCCAATGAATTTCACTGATGTACCGGCAACCGTTATGGGATAGAGTCCTACAATGAAAAGGTTGTCGGTGGTATGAAGGACGAGGCGAATGGTACCCTGATTGCGGAGTTTGCGGCGTTAAGGGCAAAAATGTATGCATTCCGGCTCGAGACAGACCAGACCTCTAGACGGGCTAAATGTTTCGCTGGCTCAGTCACTCGAACGCTGCAGATGGAGGATTACATAAATTGCCTCCATGGGGAAACGCCCAGGTACCATCTGCAGCAAAGAATCACTTCAACCCTTCATGTTATAAATACAGTTCAAATCTCCAAACTGGGTCTGTCTAGAACGGATGATAAGCGGTATATTTTCCCTGATGGGATAGAGACCCTACCGTGGGGGCACAAGTCTGTAAATGATGTGTAAATGTTTTGTAAATACCGTATGAGTGAAGAAGAAATATACCGTTTATCCGTGTATCTAGTTTGTAAATATGTACAGTGTACTGCGTAGGTTGCTGCAAATATATGTAAATATAGTTAATTTTTTCCAATGCTGTACAAACTTTTATAAAAAACTAGCTGACCCGGCAATGCTTCACTATTGCTGGACTTGAGTAGGCACATACAATAGATTAAATTAAAAAAATTTTACATATAAATTTTAAACTGCTGTTTCATTCATTTTCAGTTGGAAATGGTGAGGGGATGCGCTTTGGAAAACATATGGAGGCAGTATTTTTCTGTTTGTTTCAAAGTATAAGTGTATAAATTCTTATCTAAATCTGGTAAAAAATGTGGTTTGCCTAAATTATGGGGTGAAAAAATTATGGGGGTGGAAAGGGGGCGAGGGGATTAATATTCGGAAACCATATGAAGGAAGTATTTTTCTGTTTGTTTTAAAGTATAAATGTACAAATTCTTATCTAAATCGGATAAAAAATGTGGTTTGCCTAAATTATAGGGTAGAAACGTAATGGGGTTGGAAAGGGAGAGAGCGGATGAATATTCAGAAACCATACGTAGGCAGTATTTTTCTTTTTGTTTTAAAGTATAAATGTACAAATTCTTATCTAAATCGGATAAAAAATGTGGTTTGCCTAAATTATAGGGTAAAAACGTAATGGGGTTGGAAAGGAGGATAGGGGATGAATATTCGGAAACCATACGTAGGCAGTATTTTTCTGTTTGTTTTAAAGTATAAGTGTACAAATTCTTATCTAAATCGGATAAAAAATCTGCTTTGCCTAAATTATGGGGTGAAAACGTAATGGGGTTGAAAAGGGGGAGAGGGGATGAATATTCGGAAACTATACGTAGGCAGTATTTTTCTGTTTGTTTTAAAGTATAAGTGTACAAATTCTTATCTAAATCGGATAAAAAATCTGCTTTGCCTAAATTATGGGGTGAAAACGTAATGGGGTTGAAAAGGGGGAGAGGGGATGAATATAATGAAACCATACGTAGGCAGTATTTTTCTGTTTGTTTTAAAGTATAAGTGTACCATTTCTTATCTAAATCGGATAAAAAATGTGATTTGCCTAAATTATGGGGTAAAAACGTAATGGGGTTTGAAATGGGGAGAGGGGATGAATATTCGGAAACCATACGTAGGCAGTATTTTTCTGTTTGTTTTAAAGTATAAGTGTACAAATTCCTGTCTAAATCGGATAAAAAATGTGGTATTGCCTAAATTATGGGATGAAAAAATTATGGGGGTGGAAAGGGGGCGAGGGGATTAATATTCGGAAACCGTATGTAGGCAGTATTTTTCTGTTTGTTTTAAAGTATAAGTGTACAAATTCCTATCTAAATCGGATAAAAAAATGTGGTTTTTGCCTAAATTATGGGGTGTTATGGGGAATAGGGGGTGACTTTTTGGATTTTTTTTTCATAGAAACCTTTTCAGACGCACACTCGAAAACTATCCAAAGTTTCATTGCAATCTGATAAATGGTATAGGAATGCATAGAAGACGAAAAAACAAACATTGATTTTTATATATAAGATATATTTTTTGCAGTGCACTGATGTTTTGTATAGAGTCATAGCCCGAGAAAAATATTGTAAAAAAAAAAGACGAGCACTATGCTCTGTAAATTCATTTGTAATGTATCTAGTCAATGGAAAAGTAGAATAAGTGTACAAGTTTGTTGAGACTGCTGCTGCTGTGCTCAGTATAAATAATTGCTGCTGAAGGTTATAGAAAAAAAAACACAATTGTAAAAAAAATATTTATTACAGAAAATGACATGTACAATTTTGTTACAATTTGAATAAATCTTTTTTATGAATCCATGTGTTATGCGATTTATCAAAACCCAACCACTTCACCAAGATCATATTTTTCCTTCTCTTTATCACTCGTTCAACCAAAAATGTACTTGTAAGTTTTGTTAGTTGTAATTCTTGCTGGTAAAATGCTCCTGCAATATCTTTACCTTGATAGTCTTTAAGTAAATAAGTTACAGGATTTGTTAATTTCACTTTACTGATGGTAAACACTTCCGTTGACCAGTTGGGCAAGTAGCCTTTCTCAAACTTTTCTTTAAATCTACTGATTCTGACATGGTCGCCAACTTTGAATTTTGCTGGAGTAGTAATCTTAATATGGCTGTACACTGTTGAAAGAAGTGAGTTGTCTTTAACATCACACGGTTTCATCTTGATGGTGCGGTGCCACTTGTTATTGTAATTGTTCATTAATTGAGGAAGAAGTTCAATCCACCGATGTGAACCACGTCTGCTGAATTCTTGCCACATTGCATTCTTGATAGTTCTATTGAGTCGCTCAACTATTGATGCTTTAAGATGAGTATATGTTGAGTAGTGATTAATACCATAACTTGTCATGAGCGATTTAAACTTTGAATTATAAAACTCTTTTCCGTTGTCAGTCTGTAAATTTTTAGGAACACGATCACCATTAAGTATTTTCTTCATAGCGTCGACAACCACACTAGCCGTTTTGTTCTTGAGGGGTAGAGCCCATGCAAACTTTGAATAAGTATCAATCACCATCAAGATATACTTGTAGCCACTGTTTTTACGAGAATACGGTATCATTTCTACAATATCAGCTTGCCATAGGTCGTCAAGACCTTTGATTATTACCCGGCGTCTTGGGAAATTCCTTCTAGCCGGTCTATGGAGTTCAGCTACAATTTGATCCATGTTACACGATGATGTCTCTCTCACGAAGTTCTTCAATCACCGACAAAATTTCGTTGGAGTGTGCAGTGTGTCCTGCTGATGTTGATGCGGTAAGTAATTTCAATCTTTCAACGAGCTCATTCGGATCGTCCCAATACACATATTCCTTCATGGGAAGAAGACCAGAACCCGACTGATTGTCAAGTTTAGAGATTATGTTTTTATACTTAGTGGTTGTATTTTTCAAAACTTTTCCAGATGGAATAAATTTCACTCTGTGGGCATTCGTGGTGTTTAGTATTTCATAATAACTTTTCAAGTCCATGTTGGTAAATGTTTTGGTTTTTTTTAAGAACAACAGTTCCATTAAGCCTTGAGTTCTTTCATATTCATTTCCATCAATCCGAATAACATCTCCATCCATAATCATAGGAGTATTTCCAATCATTAGCGAATCATTTTTCTTCCGGACACCATACACCGAATCATAATCTCTTTCACTTCGATTGAGTGACTTCAAGAACTCTTTGATCATACCTGGAGATTGCTGCTTCTGCTGCTGCTGCTGATGTCGCGGAGGTAAGAAAACATTTTCTATTGTATCCGTCACAGGCCTTAAAGAATCTTTGAAAAATTTCTCAGAGTCGATTTGGCCAGTTTTCAATTCAAGTAACTTGCGTCGAATTGCATTTCGGGCCTTTATGATGCCACGTTTAGTTGTTGACGTATCCATGTTTAAGCATCGAATGAAGCTTATGAGAGTTTATTGTACTATTTTATACTTGATAGTTAATGTTGCTGTAAATGGTTTGTGGGGTTGAGCATTTGGGAGAAAAATAAGATGATCACCTTGCTTCACAAAGTTTAACCTTGCAGTTTTAATCCAATTCACTATTACATCAACCCTGCCCGGTTTGGCTATTGAGAGGATTACACCATTGACGGGAATTTCATAATAGTTAAGACCTGTCTCTAGAATGTATGCACGATCTTTAATCAAATCTGTTACCGCAATAGTTATAACCGTAGTAACTCACTGTCGATTGTAATTCCTTCAGAAGCATTGCTGCATCGGTAGTTGCCTTGTCAATGTATTGTTTGGATGCAACATCATCATCTTCGATGGGGTCAGCTACATGTTTGAGTATTCTACCTTGGCAATCCAAATTACCGTCCTTTGTAAGAAGTATGTTTTGAGGTGGGTACACCAAAACTCTCCTGCTCTGTGTCGTCGAAGTTCTCCCAAACTTGTCCATGGTTGCAATGATGACAGTACCTAGTGTGCTTGTCTATTTATTCAAAAACGAATCAAACCCATTGCGGTACCGTCCATGATACATGTCACAGTCTTTGTCAATAACTGCAAATCCATGCTTGCTCGCATTCCAGCAAGTAACCACATAAGTTCTTAAACTCGCTGAACGGCATATCTGTGTTCACGTGGTCATTATAAATGTGTTTGAGATTCATGTCGTCCTGTTTAAAGAGTACAATGAAATTAGCGTTGTCTCTTACCAGCTGTTTAGGTATACGGCTATATGTCTGGCACAAGTAGAAAGAGTCTACTGACCTATGTCTCCCCATACAAAAGTAATCTCGTATATTATTCTGCTTCTCACACGAGACATCGTCAAACACAAACACTGAATTTGGTAGCGCTTCACTAGGTGGAGGCACACTCTGATTATCGCTAAATGTTAAATACTTAATTTCTTTAATGGGTTTCAGTATTTCACCTAGCAACTGGTACTTTGGCTGGTACAACGACTTTGAAAAAACATATACATTTTCAAATCTAAGCCCATTTGGGTGTTCCAGCAGGGACAGCACAAGATTGGTTTTACCACAGTTTGACGGTCCACAAACTATCGCTCTCACTGTCTCGGGGAACAGAGGTCCGTTCTTCTTCCGCTTGGTGCCGGCAACATCCGCATTACTCACGGGTAATGTTGCTTGCTGCTTGACGAATCCGCATTTTGACAAGGTTTCATTGCTGCACGGGGTATATATAGACGCGCGAATACGTAAAATCATTCAGTCGATAACAATGCCTCCTACACGGAAGGTAAGAAGGGCCGTGGCTTCTTAAACAAGCTCAGTCGATAAAATGCCATTTGAGGCACACATTCCAACTTACCAGTTCTGTGGACCCGGGACGAAACTGGAAAAACGTCTGAAACTCGGTCAGACGGGGATCAATCCACTAGATGCAGCATGCAGGGAGCATGACATTGCGTATGCACAGGGTGCTGACAGGCGTAATGCAGACCGCATACTCGCAGAGAAGGCTTCAGTCAGAATGAAAGCCAAAGATGCAAAGTTCGGTGAACGGGCGGCCGCGTTACTAGTTAACGGCGCTATGCGTGCCAAGCTAAAGTTGGGTAGCAGGGATTAAAAAGAAAAAGAAGACGAAGAAGGGTGGAATCCTCCCCTTAATCCCTATTTTTGCCGGATTGTCGGCTGCCGGAGCTCTTGCCTGGCGGAGCCTCAGCCATCGCCAGAGCCGTCAAAGCTGCTAAAGAAGCAAAAAAGCAGTTGACTGAACAGAAACGACACAATGAAACCATGGAGGCAATTGCAATGAGGGGTAAAGGTCTGTATTTAAAGCCATACCGGAAAGATGGATCTGGATTAAAGAAGAAAAAAAAAGTCCGATCAGGCGTTGACCGATGACGATATACGTAGACATGTAAAGCGTTTGCGTATACCTCATTTTCGTGGTGTCTTCATGCGCGATGCATTACCTCAAAAAATTAGTGAACGTGAATGTGGAATTGTGAACTTGGACAGTGCTGAAAATGCTGGGACGCACTGGGTTGCGTACATCAAGTACAAGGATGGTGTAGTGAAATATTTCGACAGTTTTGGTGACTTACCTCCGCCATTGGAATTGCAGCGATACTTTGCAGGTAACAGAATACAGTACAATGTGCAACGACACCAGGAATTTGGTACGCACGTATGCGGACATTTATGTTTAAAATTCCTGCATCAGAATGCATAACATCAGTCTTGCATGAACCTTAGTCGGGGTAACACATGTCTGTGACACTCTGCTTGTCCGGTAACAGTTCAGTATTGAGCTGTGATTACTTTCCACCGATAGATTTGAGTCAAGGCGAGTATACGATCGGCTTAGTAGATTTTCAAACATACAACTCGATTCCGAACATTGATAAGTCAAATTGCAAATTTCATTACTCGAAGAATAAAGTGATAGATATTCCTACAGGATCGTATGATATTGACGATTTGGCCAGTTATTTGGCTCGGCTTACAAATAACGAGAAACTGGTTATTAAAGCAAACAACAATTCACTCAAGTGTGAGATACAAACACCTGTGGAAATAGATTTCACGAAACCAAACTCAATTGGCTCACTGCTTGGATTTTCTAAACGTGTGTTAAAACCGGGATTTCATACCTCAGACTACACTGTGCAGATCTTCAAAGTTAACGCGATACGGATAGAGTGCAGCATATGTACAGGAAATTACGTCAACGATAAGCTGGGACATACACTTACACGAGTTTTTTCCAACAGTACCGCCAGGGTACAAGATTGTAGAAGTACCTGCAAACGTCATCTATCTTCCCATCACGGTGAAAACGCTCAACAGCATACACATTAGAGTTGTCGATCAGGACTGGCAATTTAGTGGATTTCAGAGGAGAAACTATTACTCTGAGGCTACATATAAAGAATGGGCGCTCGTTATAAGAAGAGGCAGACTCAAACAATTGTCAGTAGTGAACCAACAGTGAAACGGGTAACACCTGCTAACGTGCGTGAACCTACAGTGAAACGGTTAACACCTGCTAACGTGTTCTTCCTACAGTCGTTAGGCTATACAGTATAAGATGGATGAAGTGCTTGATATAACTTCCAGTGTGGAATTTGATGAGTCGGTGACGCATAAACAGTTTTTGAGTCATCAACCACATACGCCAACAACATTTAATAATAATGATGAAATTCGGATACCTATTCAGAACCAGGATACCTATACACTGCCAGGGGAAAGTTTCTTGCATATTGAAGGAAGATTTCTCTAGTCAGATGGAACTGAGGGCTACAAATTCAATTGTTACATCCAATGCGTTTGCGTTCCCATTTGAGAAAATTCGGTTAGAAATTAATGGAGTTGAAATAGACCGAAATAGAAATGTTGGTGTTACAAGCACAATAAAGACTCTTATTTCCGCTGGTCCTCAACAAATTGGTCTGTTGGAAAACTCAGGATGGGGGCAACGCGATCTTGGAAATGGTATTCAGGACAATAATGATTCCTTCTCTCTAGCCCAGGTTAACGTGAAACCAACAGTAAAACTGACTACCTAATTGTATGTTTGTAAATTGACACCTAGTATTAAAATGTGAATGTTGTATCTTGAAGCAAAACATTCAACTATTTTATTGTAATGTTGTGTTATCAATGGTTCAATTCCTTACACCCCTACTTCTATCTCATGCTGTTATTAATCCATGTATTCATTGATACAAAACATTGTTACTAGTTTAACGTAATTCTGCTGCCAATCCATGTATACATTTACTGATGTTAAACCTTATAATGCTATGATGCTGGCTGAATGGAAAAAATCTGTATACCACTAAATAAACAAATAAAATAATTAATCATGTTTTCTGGAACATTGGGTTCTTGTAGGTAAACTTCTTTTGTCAATTTTTCTTCAACAAATAATTACCGGTGTCAGAACCGGATGAATACATTCACCAGATTTAATAATTAATCACGTGAGATCTCAAGAGCCTTGCGACAGACTTTCTAATCAGCTATTATGTCCTATAATACGATTTTGGATTCAGAGATATACAAAATAGTTTTTAAAAAGGATTTAGTTCAAAATACAAATACTTTCCTGTTTTTCTATTTCAAATGAAAACTGGTTTGAAATTTTAGTATTTAAATACAAAATGCAAGAAAGGTATTTTTAAAGTACTGTTATTAAAATAAAATACTCTTTTTTCCCTTTATAATGTTTGTTATTTATTGCACTAATTTATTTGTTCAAATAAGTCATCTTTCATGTTAGGTTAGGTTAGGTTACATTACCATTCTACTGGAACAGAACTTACCAAACAAGTACGGTATTATTTTTAAGTAACACCTTTTCTATTGTTAGATTTTTATTTAGGAATTCTAAACCAGCATCATTGAAAATATTGCTATGTTGCTATGGTAGTGTTTGTATCGTCACTGGCTGCCGAAGAATCTGAGCTCCCTGCTAATATATAATAAGATTCATTCATTTTTTACTTTTTCCTTAGTGAGATTATGTGTAGTTGCAACATCATCTTGTTTTATTGAGTACCTCAGGAATAAATTATTCTTTTAAGTATTTTCTGTTTTGCATCGGCAAACGTGTGACTTAAAAATGCTAAGATGCAGATGCTTATATGTTATCCTTTGCGTTGGGTTCTTCTAATTGATTGTATCTCACAAATTGCATTTTAAGGCTTTCTTTAATGGCATCCCTCAACACACCACACTATACAGGATTATCCATTTGTAAACAGGTTAGCGTCCATTAATTCTCGCACTAAATATAGAAGGTATCTTTATAGCCATCGAAACTTCTGATGTCTTCAGTAAAAATATTTGTAAAGCTTATGTATTAATTAATAAAATGATTCTCAATAAATGGTGCCAAGCCTAATTTTTTGAAAGGTTCATCAGGATATCCTTTACTACCTAAATTACATCGTGAACATAGAGAAGTAGGGAATTTTACAGTAGACTCTGTAGCGTGTGGTGGCCTGGAGTCGTTGTTTTTATAGTTATAAATTTAATAACGTTTATTACCTGTTTTATCATTATTAGTTATGAAATTATTTATGGTTTACTGCAAATTTTAATTTTTCATATTTTATATCAGTTCTGAAATTGGTACAACCAAGGAAAATGGGTAAAAACCAACAGTTGCTTTTTAATACCGAAACTGCTATAAGATGACTTTTATTGAGCTCATGTAAGGCTTACAGACTGAGGCGCATTTATAGTTAATACTAGCAGAGGTCCCGGCGTTGCCCGGTTTAGCTGTTGTTGATTTACCCATACACTGTTTTTATTCATGCAATCAGTAACATGTTCCAAGTTTCATACAATTTGGGCCATCAATTTCCGGAATTAAAACATACCTAGATTCATCCCCAATTTACCAAGAAAGAGGTGGGTTTAAGTTGATTTATCCGTACACTGTTTTTATTCGTCTGAACAGATTCATGCTTACCAAGTTTTACTGATTTCGTACCGGCCATTTCCGGTACTAAACTAATCGGTGATTAACAGCACTCTTCCAAGAACGGGGTGGCTTGGGTGCTTTGATACGGAATGTCAGTTTCATTTTAGTCCAGGTTACATTTCAACCTAATTACATTTGCCAATGTTGCTGCTCGAAAATCGAAACATTAGGCACATTATTCGAAAATCGAAACATTACGTACATTATTACATACCACATACATAAAAATGTATCTGGAATGAATCTGTTTATTCGGGCATTACGCAAAAAATACATATTTTGAGTGGATTTTCAGAATTTGAAAGTTTGGGTTCAAAATTAAAATTTTACGTATATCTTAAGCCGTTACGGCACCTTTAATAATAATCAAGCAATATCTGAAAACCGCTGAATCGAATTTTGAACGAGTTTTCGTAGCGTCAAACATTAGAAGTGATTACGAAGGCTTCCGCGGTCACTGTATGTAATATCTTGGTTCTCCGGGTGGAGCCGCGTCGATTTGTTAATACTTGGTCATACTTGCTCAGAAAAACCCAAGTCGAACGGCCCCATCCTACCGCCTACACTAAGCGCGGTGACGTCACCGCGACGGTTAGCGCTGCTACTATATAAGGCGATAGCGGCAAACTTACAAGCAGTCCTCTGATGAAAGCCACAGCAAGATGGCAGAAACGTTAGGTTTTAACAAATCGACGCGACTCCACCCGGAGAACCAAGATATTACAAACATTAGAAGTGTCTGAATGTGCTGGCTCATCTGCCGCTGGAGCTGAAAAAATTTCTCATTATGTTGCTTCATCTTGCACTGTAGCTCAAAATTAAATTCTATTTCGTACCTGTATAGTTGAATATCAGGTATTCACAGTTGTATATCAGTTATTCAGAAATAAGCGAGAAATATAAAAACAAAATTCTTTACTTCGATTTATTTCAGGGATTTACAGACTTTGGCACCATGGTTATCATAGAAACTGCATTACGAAACAACGCAATAAATTATAAAATGAAGAAAACCTGCTTTGTTTTTCCTAAACTGTTTTTATTTGCAACACTAAAGTCTTGATACAACGTTCTATTTCTATTGAAAGCCATCAGCCTACGCATGAATTATGAACACAATGACTCTACTTTTAGCACCAAACGCCAGATATTGTTGTCTGACATTCGATATATCGAGATATTAAATAGATTATAATACGACTGAAAGCTAGATTATGCTAGAAAGGAAGGAAAAATTTAATGTTTAGCTACGGGCCCAAGAGGTATGCATCACATCCTGAGTATTTTGCTTGTGAAATCATGTAAAATCGAAAAATGGATGGCCGGACGGCAATTTGAATACAGGTGATCTCGAGTTCAAGGCTTGAGCGCTACCGTTCAACCATCAAGCTCGCTTTATAGTTTAATTTAATTGCAATAGAGCCCACGCCCCTGTAGCAATTTCTCCATACACCCTTTTCCGCCTAACAGAGTATTTTTGCCGTTTGAGTTAAGTTTTTGTATCTTAGAAATGTTGCATTTAAACTTTCTTCACAAGGAAACAACATTCCGTGTCGATTTAGTACTAAAACAGTACCGGTATTCGTTGAGTGTGAATACTCTTTTATGAAAAATCTTTCAACTGTCGCGTTGCAATTTGGTGATGTATTCTTATGTAACAGCACAAGACAAATCAAAACTGAAGATTCTATATATATATATATACCTATATCGTTTACACTTCTCGCTAAACCAGATGATGGATTCTTATCTAACTTGACGAGACACATTGAAAGTGAAATTTAAAATATTGTTTTGTCCTTGGGATATAGTATCTCTAAATTGAGGTTGATAGTTTGAAACGCAACCTGGACCAAAAAAACTCCTAAAGTCACAAGGTACTACACGCTGGACATGTACAATGGGATTATTTTTTTTTTTTTTTTTTCCTAGCAATTGTGGTCAAGTTGAGAAGAAAACTCGAGAGCTAAGCGAGACATGTATTTTTTTTTACTTTCTATCTGTCTCATTGAGTTATATAAGAATTCATCATCAAATTGCGGCGCAACAGTTGTCGTAAAAACCGCATTAGTAAACAATTGAATAAATTATGAAGTTAATAAAAGCTGTTAAAAGCCATTGCATTACTAAACAACGCTATAAAATATAAAATCAATAAAAGCTAGATTACATCAGATACACGCGCGTATAGAGTGGAATTGCACCCCTTACCAAAAATGTTCAGTTGTCCTAAGTCGTTATTATTTTCAACACTAAAGTTTTAATACAAACTTACAATGATAAAAAAAATCAGCATACATATTAATTACTAAAGATTGAATACAAACTTCAGATGATAAAAAAACCATCAGCGTACGAATTAATTACTGCGAACGAAATGAATCTGTAAGCGCCTGAAATTTTAGCTATACAGATTAGGTCATTTATGCAAATATAGAAGAAATCCAATACTGAAAAACACAATCAATAGGAAAAAAATATGTTAAACGTTGATTAATGTGAATAACTGAATCTAAACTTGAACGCCAGAGATATTTTAGTATTAGTTTTACATGTATAATTCAGGAGTAGTTTATGTCGCGATACATGATGTTACAACGTGACATAGTGCTTATGAAAGTTGCTTAAATAACTGATAACTAAATTCCTCATACCATTGGTTGTAACAAAAAGGTTCAGTTTTCATTATGGTCCAGGCTGAATTTCAACCTAACCACAGTCTCCGCTAATATTGGCGCCACAAATTCAAAGCTTCAATTACACGCGCATTGATACAATCATTTTATCCTAAGTTAGCAACGTCGTGTATCGCGACGTAAACTTGAACCTATAATTCAACGTAATTATCCAGAAAATTATCGTAAATAATTGCTTATAATATCATTGATATCAGAGTCTAAGCTGATGGTCATAGACATTGCCAGACATCAGGGACAAAGAAAATCTCTACTGATTTTTCGTTCTTAATTCCTCGCATTCAATAGGGCCATCGAGCGTTTAAAAACTAAACACCCCGTATTAAAGGAAATAATGTTCAGTTTGGAGTATGAAAAAATGGTTATTATTGTAAATTGTTCATTAAAGGCTATGGTCAGAGATATTATATTGTAGTTGTGTGTTTAGTGCCACGTATGCAGCATCTAGTCAATCCTCCTGTGGAATTCCTCACCATACGTTCAGAATTTCATTTAATGCTTCTACATTATTTAACGTTGAAACATAAGACATGTCAGACAAGTGCATTAAGATTCTAAGCTTTAAAACAGTGAAAACCCCATCGAAATCTGCTCCGTAGTTTCCGAGTTTTTACACAACATATATATCCGGTTTTCGTTTTATAGATATAGATAGATGAATAGATGAATTCAAAAATTACCAAAGATTCGACAAAGTACATTTTTTTTAATACTCAACAAAAATGGTTCTATATCCTAATGGTCCTAATTCTTAACATATTACATTTCTCATTGTTATTTTAAAAACGCAAAGAAAATCAAATAGTATTCATATCTCCACCCAATTTCTTTGTTTCTCGTTCTTATAGAAAATTATCTCCAGGAACAAATCACGCTATTCGCTCTACATTACTTTTTATTTATATAACTTTTGGCCATTTTCATACAAATTCACTTGCACGTATTGCCTGATTCAGGTAATCTCTTAAGCTATAATTAACATGGTTATATCTAAGAATTAAAATGGTCTAAGAACGCAATAACATATTAATTATGCAAGACAAATTACATAAACTGTGGTTGACTCGTCACAGTCAAAAGTACAGTTTATACCATGAATAAAAGAGATGAATAGACATCTTTGAGGCACATCTGCCCAAAATTTATAAATATAATGACCGTAAATGTTACGTTGGGTGTAGGATTGTTGCGGATGTCATCTTTGCGGAAGCGGATGCGGATAGTCAGTGCTTGACATCCGCGGATGCGGATGTTTGCGGAAGCGGATGTGGAAACAGAAATTTATACTTATTTAGATTTTAATATTTTATCAAAAATAAATTTAAAATTAATTATTTTTCATAAGTAAATTTTATTTCCATATAATACTGACATATTGATTTTTGCCTCATCTTTAAACCACAAATAATGTGGGATGATTTAACAATTGAATTAAATTATTTACATAACTACGCTCTTGTCTAAAAACCAGTATTTGTCATATAAATCAATTTTTTGTAAAGGTGAATAACATGCCAATGCAATTTAATTTTGTTTTATTTTGGTGTCGTACGCGTTTCGCTCTATTTCAAGAGCATCATCAGCGACATATGTTACTTTTTTACTTTTTTCTCATGATCAGGGTTAGCTTCTCTGTGTATGTTTTGAAGAATTTGCTGAAGGTATGAAGCACTACACTGAACTGACCAAATTTCATATTAACACTATTATTTACAGTTTTCAAAACATGAAAAAGTAAACACCACGCCATGTTTTCCACATACGACACCAAAATAAAACAAAATTCAAGTGCATTGGCGTGTTATTCACCTTTACAAAAAATTGATTAACTTGCAATAGAGGAAATGGCCCACAATATCCAGTCAATGTCATATAAACTTTGCGGAATTCGTGGCTAGACTAATTCAAGCGTCAAGCACAAGGTCAGACCACTGCCCATCTCCGCGCTCGCTTTTTTTGTCTTATAACTATACGCCTCGTCGACGTCGAGGTCATTAGAGGCGTGAAAAGATCGGGGATAGGAACGGGAAGGAATTCGGCCATGGTCTTTTAAAGGAAGCTTTCATCTGGAGTGATTTGGGGAAGCCATGGAAAACCGAAATCTGGATTCCCGGATGGGGATTCGAAGCGGCATCCTCCCAAATGCGAGGCCAGGCCATTACCGCCTACCCGCCACGCTCAGTTCCGTGCTTGCCACCCACCTTCCCACCGCTCTAGTGGCACTTTCACAGTACAACTTGTAGGGCCTACGAGATCCGATTTTCGATAAAAGAGCTCTTGATGGTCCGTGAAAGTGGTTCCAGGAATACTTGTAAGAGGTGTTGGTTGTTGTTGATCTGCCAGGCAACCAAAAAGGACCCTTGCTGTCCAACAAGCTATAGATTTTGGAGGAAGCTATTGGAGTAAACATCCTTCAAGTGTACGAAGAGGACACCTGGTGTGCCGCGAGAAAGTACGAGTGGAATGGATTGCTTGAAACATCTAGAGTAGCGTGAATGGTTGTGCGCATCCTACTATAGTTCTACACGGATGTCCTATAAGTTGGACCGTGAATAGGACGCTTTAATCTCGAGTCACGCTAGACTGCAACGAGCCCGCACCGTCACCGCACCGATACTCTGTCGGGCCACATTAGACCGCACCTCATCCGCACCGCACCGTCACTTTTTTTTTATTATTGTAGCTCACACGATTGAAGTGAGTTCAAACGACACCGCGTGTCGGCCGCTATTAGTTTGGTTTACTTTTTGACGGTGCGGGCTGCTGTCGGGCTGGTCGATATGGAGAAGTGTATAGAAAGAGTTCGGTCCTTTACGACTATATATTGTTTTAGCGTTACTGATTGCTTTACAAAAGTGTCATTTTTTTCAGCCTCACTTCTGGTTCATCAGATGTTCGTAAAATGTAGGTAGAGTACTTGCATGTTCGCATTAACAAATCAAAGCTTTGCCAGAGGCGAAAGTTGATTTTAAGGCCTGTAAAAATTGCATGCGAGATCCGGACTTTGAACCGGGGACCTTCCGTACCCAAATCTCACTCCGCAAGCATCTGAATCTAGAAGTACTGAAAAATATGTACTCAATCATATAAAGGTACATTTGTGTTTTAGGATAGCAAAAATAAATTATATAGTATAGAAGTACGTTTATTTTATTATGTTTGAATAATAATTTTTGATTACATCCAAATTTGTCTTTTGACTCAGATGGTTACCGCGTACGTTTGGGGAACTGAAAGTCCCTGGTTCAAATCCATATCTCAGATGTAATTTTTTTGGGTCTTAAAATTGACACTCAGCTCTGGCAAAGCTTTGATGTGTTAATGCTAAGATGCTAGGACGCTACGTGGTTCGAATTTCACGTTAATCTGTAGTTTTCGTTTTCAAATTAGGTTACAACGATAGAGGTGTACTACGCGGCCGATAAGTAACTCTGTGACTGGAAGTTTTAGGTCACATGAAATTATTACTATTTTACAGAATCTTACCGGCTGCATTTAAATTAAAATGTATATAATAATCTTATTCTTTTTTGTTAAAAAAATATTGAGTGAATCGAAAGGAACCTCAACCAAAACAAATACGTTAAATGTGACGTGAGTGACGCTTGACATTTAATCGTGACTATGTAGAGATAAACGAGAATCTTTCAATCCAGTGTGACGATCATTTGTTAAAACTGCTTTGGAATACTATTTTTGTGCATAAGAGACCAAACAATTAGGAGATAACAGGAGTCAAACAAAAAAAATATTTTCAAAATACTTTTATTAAAATAAAATACTTTTTGTGTTCATTTATTCTGTATGTTATTTACTTCATGGATTTTAATACAAATATTTGTTCAAAAACTTCCCTAATAAATATATACAAGAATTGCTCGTTTAAAGATTTAGGATTTACTAAAAAATTCGGAGGAAACAGTTTCAAAAATAAAAAAGATTGTTGTGCGAGTCGCGGAGAAGTTTTGAATTATGAGATGAAGAAACCTAGCACTAATTCAATTGAAGCAATATTGTTTCCCCAAATCACTACAACCCGATGCCGGGACGGTCCGTGCAAAAGGCCACGGCAAAATTCCTACCCATTCCTTGCCCTCACTGCTTTCCTGCCTCTTACGAACTCGACGTCGTCGAGGCGTAAAGCCAGAATTAAAAAGAAAGCAAATTCGACTTATTCAAGCCATTTTGTTAGCAAGATGACTCTTTTACTTATGGGTCAATCGTTGATATTAGAGAAAAACTAAAAATTAACCCGTTTTGAGAAGTGGATGAACTTTGTGAGGATGTTTATAACATTAAAAATGTAGTGAAGGAAACAGTGCAGAAAAAGACAATAACGTTACAGAAATGGCACAATATATTTCAAAATCAAGCTGAAAAAAAATGCTTTTGTGGCATCAATACCAATTTAAAACTAGGCAGCTGAAAGTAAAATTTCTCAGACTATTATAATTTGGTTTGGAAGCGATTTTCACTCGACCATATTAAAGCAGAGATACAAATTAAAACAAACTTCAGTTAGTCTTGTGGCGAATCTTATAACTTCTTTATAAAAAACAAAGCTATGAAAAACCAGTATAATCAAACACAAAACAGTTTAATAAAAAATAAATAATGTATACTTATTAATAGCATAAAATTACTTGTAATTCAACTACAAAGTACAACTTTCTCCATAACATTTTGTTACTTATCCTACTCAACAAGCCGGACTTTTTATAATGTCGAATAATAAGCCTAATAAGTTCTTATAATATGACAGAAAGATACCTATAGAAATTATCTATGTCCTGCCAAAATTATAAAAATAAACGTGAGGTATATAAAAATGGATTTTTTTTTTGATTTTTTGATTTTTTGATTTTTTTGCCTTCTGTCCGGATTTTTTACAAACTGGACCTATCAACACTTCTGACACAATTGCTTAGTATCCCTCCTACTGGAGGATCCAACCAACTTATAATTATGGACTACGTTAGTTTACACCACATACAACACTTGTTCCTAAGTTAAAATTAAATCGGTACGAAATTAATGTTTGTGTTAGGAAAATTGTTGCTGATTTGTCAAATTTATAAAATATTATTATTATTTAGTTAGTATATTGTGCGATGTGTTTTGTGTGGTGAGCAGTAGTAAATAAAAACTTATTTTTTATGTTTTACTTACATTCTAATAACTTTAAAACAGCAAGTGAACAAAACTGACATATAAACGACAAACCAAACATCACAACAGGCAAATCGGAGGGGACAGACTGCAAAAGTTTCATTATTGCCAATGTCATTGTTACTTGCACAACAGACCGAATCCTCATTTGAATTTTCTGGCATTGTTGTCACTAGTTTGAATTTACTGATAGATCAGCACTTATGAGGATCAATATGAAATAAAAATTTATAAAAAATAAGAAAAGTATTTTGCATAAAAAATGTTTCAAAAAGTATTTCAAATAAAATACAAAATGCTTTTTATATCGGGTTATTTAAAATAAAAAATAAAAATAAATATTTTGTATTTGTATTTGAAATACTTGTATTTCAAATAATGAACATCTCTGTATGAAGATGAATGTATGTATGCTTTTTTGTTTGTTGGTTTGTTTGTTCTTCATACAAATCCACAGTTTTCATCCTATCTCGATGAAACGTTGCACACTTATCGTTTGAAACAAGGAGAAAAATACTTTCTACATTTGGTTGAAAAATATCTGTATAAATAATAATTTCGAATAATTATAATTTCGAAAAATTATTGAACGGTGATAGACAGATGCGTTGGATATAGAGGTCTCTGTAACATTTTTTCCGTGTAGCGGTCAGGTAGCTCAGTGGTTAAAGCGCTTGCTTGCTAATATCTGGGTCATGGTTTCGGGTTCAAATCTCCGTGCAGTCTATGATTTAAAAAAATTGTTTCTGATTGTAAGAGTCACGCCTGGGCCGTCGGTTATTCGGAATGAATGTTAAACTGTAGATATCACATAGTTAGGATTGCAATGCGAGGAAAATCGTAGGTAGTCTTGCAATGCTTTAGGTGTACACTTTTTTACGTAATATTGATCCCTCAGGGGTGATTCGCAGTCAGTGTGTGTATGATCTGCAGTAATAATACTATAAGGGCCTTACTACACTAGGCGACTTGGCGGCGCAACCAGCCGGGCCACTGGTGGCTCTGCTCGTCGCTGGGCACAGAGTCTTATGGAGCTTATTACACTAGGGCAGCCAGTGGCGCCGCCAGAAACTGGCGGCCGGTTGGCTGCCCTGCCCGGCCACCAGGCCGGCAACCACTTGTGGCCGAGAGTCGTGGCGGGGCATTGTATCTTACGTAGCTTATTACACTAGGCCACCTGGCGGCGCCGGCAGACTCGTCACCACGCGTTCAGTCTACTGTTCATATGCCCCCTTCCTACTTTACAATTTTAAAATTGCAGAGATACTGAGTGTCAGGTTTGGTGAGACAACTAAGGACAGTCATCCTGTGATGGGAGGAAATGAATCAGAGGAGATTATAAATGACGAACCTACAAAATTTGAAATAAATTCTCAGGAAATTGCGAAGTAACTCAGAAAGCTAAAACTGGTGTAACTGGTGTAGGTAATATTACTATAGATTTATTAAAGATTGTGGGATAGGATATTGTACCTTACCTTAAAATTTTGTTTAAAATGAGTTTGGAAACTTGCTGCTTACCAAAGGATTGGAAAAGACCGATAGTAGTACCAGTTCATAAAGGAAGGGTTAAAAATATGGTGAAAATTCCTGGCCAATTAGTTTGTCATCAGTGATAGGCAGAATGATTGAGAGATTGATATGCAACTATATCAGAAATCTCTGTGAAGAACGAAACTAGTTTTCAGATCGACAACATAGCTTTAGGCAAGGATATTCATTTGAATCTCAGATAGTGGGCTATATGCAAGATATTTCAAATGAATTTGAAATGGGAGGCCAAGTTGATAGTGTGGCACTAGATCTTTCTAAGGCATTTTACAGAGTGAGCCATAAAATGGTTTTAAATAAACTGAAATGTATTGAATTGGATGAAAAAGTTACTTGTTGGGCACAGGAATTCTTAAAAGTCAGAAAGCAAAGGGTTAGAGTACATTATCAATAGAAGTGGAAGTAAATATGGGAGTTGCTGTTCATTATTCTAATGAATGACTGTGTTACGGTCAGAATCTAGGTATTTTGCAAATGATACAATGGTATACAATAGGATAAAAACAGGTGAAGACTGAACAGTTGCAGGATGATCTGGATAGAATATCTAAATGGGTAGGTCAGCATGGAATGAAGATAAATGCCAAGAAGAGTCGGCTTATAAGATACAAAGATAAATAGATCTAAAGGTTAATTATGATTACAGAGTGGGGTCAGATTTGCTTGATGAAGTGTAAATTCTTTGCATAACGTTTGGTAAACTCAATTGGGCAGGTGGTAGGAAAAGGTTACAAAATCCTTTATTTGCTGAAGAGGGTGATGAGAGGATGTAACAGAGAAGTTAGGGAGTTGGGTTACAAAACTTTGGTCAGATCATTTGTTGAATATGGTGGTGTAGTTTGGGACCACATTTTGGAGATCAAATACAGGAGTTGGAAGGTGTGCAAAGAAGAGCAGCTAGATTTGTTTGTGGAAATTATCGCAGGACCCAGTCAGTAACTGATATGATACAGGAGCTGGATTGGGACTCATTGGAGGAAAGGAGGAGGGTGAAGAGAGTGCTGTAAATGTGCAAATTGCTACCGCAGTGTTAGCTCCATCGCAATTAAACTGTATTCAGATGACAAGTTTTTTAATTACTTAAGAATGTCTAAATCGCCTTTCTTTTAATCATTGTACTTAGTAAAGGTTGATATTACCGGGAAAGATACGAAAATGAGAAATTCTTCTTGCTTTACCCCTTTGTCTTCTTTACACTTTCACTTCCACTCATTTCCAAAGTGACATTCTGTAGTTCACTGGACATATTCAACTACACAATTCGCATACAATGCGAGGATAGCAGCAAAGTGACTGCTCGGTTGTGCGAGTGGCTGGCTGGCGGCGCCACCAGAATCCTGGTTGCGTCGCCAACAGAGACACCAGTGCCGCGGCTGGTTGCGCCGCCAAGTCGCCTAGTGTAATAGGGCCCTAATTGCGGAAGTAAGTCTCTGTCTTTTCTTACGTTTTGACAACTAAATGCTAATATCGATATTGACGGAATTTGACCTGAAAATCTGTAGGGAGGACACGGGATATTTTTTTTTTTCGGTATGATTAACAGTTGTAGTCACAAAATTTTGAGAACTTATCGAATGGTGACAGAGAGACGGATGTGTGTGTTAGTCTGTGATGTTACGTCGCTTGCTCAAGCTATGCTTCTCGCGCATTATGTTAGTGTATAATTTGTTAACAAATGTCGTTTAGAGAAAAAACGTATTATTTAGTATAGATGTCAACTTTCTCTGTCCTTTTACTTTGTGTCTGCTTAAATGTTTCTGGCACCAGTTTATTTTGCCTTCATTTTTGACATGCCTTTGGGGCGTAAACTGGGCTAAGTTGTAGCTCTAGCAGAACACGAGTAGCTAAAGTTATTAGAACCCAAGAATCGGATGCTCACCCTCCCACATCCCCTCACATTCGTTTGTTTTTTCTGTTTTTAAATATGTTGGAAATTGATTCTCTTCAAGAGACATGTTCGATGGTAGAATGATATAGTGATGGCTTTGCTGTCATATTATGCCGACTCGGTGTTGTTTGGGACTAATCCTTTGCTACTAACAACATTTTATATTCAATTCTGGTACAGAAATTCTTAATCCACGCGTACGAAGTCGCGGGTATCAGCTAGTACTCTATAATAAAGTACGGGTGGTAGCCGCAGCTACGATCCCCAAATCACTCTTAAGGTAATTTTTTAACATTAATTCTGTGAAACAGTCAAGTGTATACGTTAAAGGAGACTGAAGAGCAAGTAGGAACTCGTCCGTCACTCGGCCTGACACTATATCATCTGGGACAGCTTTTCGCCCAGAGTGTGGGGAAGTTCTTGCAACGTTGGTCGCATCTCCTTCCATTTCAATTGGGTTGTCATCATTTTCTGTGTGGCATCTTCGGGTGTGTCGTTCCCTGGGCGGCTGCATTTGCTAAGACTTGCGTCATTAGCAGGGATTGCTGGTGTAGCAGCTGGATGATAATGTTGAGGTTGTCTTGTTGATTGCAGTCCGCCTGATGACGCTGATGATGTGCAGCTGACTGTATCTTCACCGCCGCACGTCGCTTAGACCCAGTTACAACTTGATGTAGGCTGGGATGGTCTGTGGAAGATGGAGGCACCTTCTCGTTAGTTCGTGACGCTTTCCCACTGGTGCGTAGGTTCTGCTTAATGGGGCAGCCGCTGTAGCATGCTGGGTGTGGGCCGGAACAGTTGGTGCAGGTAGGTGCCCCATCTCGTGGGACACTGCATTCGGCGACTCTGTGATGTCCGGCACACCTGACACAGCGCTCCTCAGCGGTGCAGTCACGAGCCATGTGCGAAAACACTGCGCCAGGGCGAGTGGAGGTCTCTTCTTCAGTTCGAGGTGGACCTTGCGTCCTAGCAAAGTTCTAGTGCGTTGCTCCCGCGGCACGCGATCCACGGGCTGGAACGTATACAGCGGGAGGCGCTCCTCTGTGCCTGGGCGGCGCATTTGATGAACTGCGGAGGCGACGATGCCGCCGCTGGAGAGCTCAGCAGCTACCACCTCCTCCGGAACATCAGCAGGCAGGCCCCGAACGACCATCTTGGTAGGTCGTCTAGGGATTTGTGGGGTGTGGCGGATGCCACGCCCATCCAGATAGGCTGTTATGCGTCGTAACTGTGAAGGATGCTGCGGTAGGAGCCGCAACCCCTCCTTCACAGGGAAGCATAAGATGTAGTCGCCAACTTCCAGCATAAGTTCGCCAGCCAGAGTTATATAACTGCCTTCGTAGCAGGCGGTTAGTGGAAGGACTGATCCTTTTTCTTCTTCATCTTCCTGTAGTTCATCGACTTCTGTGTCGATGGCCATATCTTCAGGAGGGGGCGAGATGTTCTTGCTCCCAGGTGCTGCTGGCGGTGAAGGCTGAGACGTAGTTGGAGGGTCTTCTGGCTTCTTTTCAACTTGTACACCATAAAGGCTCTTCACCTCGTTAGCAAGCCAGTTTGGGTCCTGGACTTTCCTCCTCAAGTCTTCTGCTTGACGGAGCATCTGCGATACTGAGGGTATCCTCTCTTCGTCGCTGCGCGGCGGCGGAGAGTGGATCGTAGCTTTTTTTTCCATCCATCCATGATTGGCGCAGACACTAGTCTGCAATGGTATCCTTTGCGCCAGGATTTAATCCTATGGCTAATATCGGTATGTAGATTTTGAAACTAGCTTTCTGACTTTGTCACAATTTGTAGTTTCTCTGGCTAATAATTTTACTAAATGAGGAATAATATATATATATATATATTTTAGGACGTTGGTTGGACTTGCTTGGCATGCTACATGGAAGGAGGAGTGTTCCTGGCTGTATTTCTACGCACCTATCTATCTTCTCTTTGGTATTGGTTGCTCCCCGCAGTGTTGGCGAGCGCAGCCGCTATGGCGGCGGCAACTTGTACCGGCACCTCCCGTATGGCTCGCAGTAGTTCATCCCGCTCGGCCGCGTGGCTTGAATGGCATGGAGGATGCGCAGAACCTTGTGAGCGCTGCTGGGTAGGTGGGCGCCTTGTGCGCCGGTGTTGGGTCTGCATCATCATCATCATAATCATCCGTCAACTGTTTGAGCAAAGCTCATAATATGTTTCGTGAGCCAGGATACCCTATGTCACGTGTCTGATTTGCTTTTTTGACTTGGCTTGCTGTTAATGTCATGAGGTTGAAGTTGGAGTCTAATTTGTGGACAATCTGGGAATGAGGACGGTGATAAGCTGGGTGAGCAGCGTCACCACCGTCGTCATCTGGTCGTCGGGTCCGGTACGGCAGGCGTGGCAGGTCCCCTCCGGCCGACCTTCCTGCTGGCCGGCTGGCTGCCGTCTGGATCCTGGAGCCGTCGTGGGCCGGTCTTGGCGACGCGGTGCGGGCCGCGTATGGAGCCCGCGACTGGTCGCTTGTCTGTCGGTGTGGGGTGTCTTGGTGGAGCTTGTCTCCTGCTGGGCTCTCTTGGGCCCCGTGGCAGCTTTAGGGCGATATTTCGCCTTCAGCTGCTTCTTCATTTCGCAGCCAGAGAAGCAGGCTGCGTGGTTTAGGTCACAGTTGCAGCAAACTGCCTCTTCCCTGGCTGTGGTGCAATCCGCCGCTCGATGGTCAGCCCCACATCTGGTGCATCGGCGTTGGTTTTTGCAGTCCCTGGCCTCGTGCCCATGGAGCTGGCAGTTAAAACACTGCCGGAGCTCGGGGGGAGAGGGTTTCTTCTTGGTGACCCTCTCAACCCTCGCCCTCGGCTGCGTCTCAACAGCTGCAGGCACCGGGACAGGTTGGCTCGGCGGGCTGGGCTGCTCCACGCTGCAGCTGACGCCCATGGCGCTCAGCAAGGCGGTGGCCTTCGACAGGTCCGAAGGGCAGGAAGCTAGGATGGAGATGCCTCCTTCCGCCGGCCAACAGAACAGTGGCAACTCTGTAGCCAGCAGAAGCTGAACATACAGGCTGCCACAGTTGCCTTCATATGGCACCACCACAGGCTGGACTGGTCCCTCCTCAGTGGCTGGTGCTGCCTCCCCCTCCTGGGATGGCGTGGGCGACGTTGGTGTTACATGTAGTACCTCTGCGTCGTCCCTGGTGGGGCTTGTTGGTGTGAGAGTCTCGGCAACCTGTGGGACAGGTGCCTTCGTCTCGATCTCGGGGGCCGGCAGCAGCTCTGAAGTGGCGGGACTCTTGTTTCCTGCCACCTGCCAGCCCTCAGTCGCTGAAGTCTGTTGCCTTCTGCGGTGTCGCTTCAATTTTCCGTTCAGTTTTCGAAAGAACTTCTTTGAGCAGAAGTCCTTCGCGAGAACCAGTGGCATTGATGCTAAGGCCTCTGGGCGCTTGTGTCCTTTGGCCTCAGCATCGTCGTGTATCACGCTGACCTCCTCGTGGTTGTCCCCAGAGCACATTAGTACCCCATAGAAGACTTTGAGGTCAGCTGGCAAGGACCAGCCATACTTCAGGCCGGCGTGTACGACCCAAAGCGACCATGAAGTGAGCTCGTACTTCTGCTGCAGGTTCCTGAAGTGGCTTGGTTCCAGGCGTGCAGTCACGTGCTTCAGGTGGACGTGATGGACGAAGTCGTCTCGATCGCGTCGCCCCTCCAAGTACAGCTCGTCGCTCTCCGCCGCTTCTTCGACTGCCGACAAGCAGGCGTCACTGGCAGTATCAGTCATGGCGGTCGTCTGAGAGTGTAGTCCTAGTGAGTGAGTGAGTCAGTGTTGGGTCTGCCTTGGCTGACCGGCCTCTACGGTCCGCTGTCGCGGACCTGGTTGAGGTTGGCCGCTATTTCTCGCTGTCCCGGAATTTGTAGTCTTGGTCATCATCGGACGGAGGCGCAGTCTGGCTGGACATCCACCCCAACTGGGTCCGTGGGTGGTGGCGCCGCAGTTGCAGCACTTGGTGTCTTCCCTCGGCCGCGGGCAGTCTGCCACCCGATGATTTTCTCCGCACCGCAAGCATCTCTGTTCTCCGGTGCAGTCCCTGGCAAAATGGCCGAAGGAATTGCATCGGAAACACTGTGTGAGTGCGAGCGGTGGTTTCCTCTTCGGTTCCAGTTGGACCTTGTGTCCAAGCATCGTGGTCGGGCACTTTGCCGGTGGAACCTTTTCCACTGGCTGTATGGTGAAGAGCGAGGGACGCTCCTCTGTGCCTGGTCGCCTCATTTGGTTGTCCGCATTGGTAACAATGCCGCAGGTGCTAAGCTCTGCGGCAACCATCTTCTCAGGTGTGTCCGGAGGGGAGGCCACGGACCACCAGCTTCATGGGCTTCCTTGGTGGTTGAGTGAAGTGTTGGATGTCGTTGGCCTCCAGGAATTTTTTCACTCTTTGTAGCTCAGCTGGGTGTTGTGGCAGGATTTTCAGTCCTGTTCTCGTTGGGAAGGCGAGGACGAGGTCCGAGGTTTCTGCATGGAGCTGTTTTACTAGCCCCACGAAGTTGCCATCGAACTGTGCCGTCAGCGGTAGGACCGGTCCTTGTTCCGGGCCCTCCTCCGGCGACTGCATCTCGTCTTCTTCATCGTTCGCAGGAGGCTCCACCGTCGCCGATGGCGCGGGTGCTGGGCTGTTGGGCGACTGCGGCGAGTCTGATTGCGCTAATGGTGGCACTGGTGTTGTGGCTGAGCCATCTTCTTCTGTCGTCGTAGTAGTAGTCTCCCCAGAAATGCTGGTCTTGGTTGAAGTCTGCTTTCTTCTCTGACGTTTCTCTCGGCCGTTAATTTTTCTGAAAAGTTTCTTTTTTGCAGAAGTCATCTGCAAAGACAAACGGCATTTTGGACAGTTCTTCAGGAGGTATCCATCCATAATCGACTGCGTCATCTTTGAAGTACGTGCACTCCTCTTCCGCGGTGGGATCCGTTAGTACAGCTGTCAGCTTGTCAGCTTCGTTTGGAAGCCTCTAGGTGTATTTGATGCCAGCATGTCGGACGACTAGATACTTGATGTCGCACTCCGCCATGTTGTTGCCGTTGAAGATTTGGTTCTGCATATCTTCTTTAGACCTGGTCCATGGGACGTGTCGTTCGGTGTATATACCATGGTTCCATATCTTGAAGTATATATCGTCACGTCTAGCTTCCTTGTCTGTGTCCGAATATTTGCTGGTGCTTGCTATGACATGACATGACATGACAACAAATTGCTGGGGAAGACATAGGTCCCCAGAGTGCGGGGAAGTTTTTGCGTGATAACGCAATCACCTTCCATTTTAATTTTGGTTGGCCTTACTTATTTGACATTGTTGGAATTGTCGGTTCCGATAAATTTCTATTGCTGGTGATCAAGGAGTTCCATTGGCCACCTTAATCTTTGATCATAAATGGGCCCAGCTCCAATGAGTTAATCAGGGGGTTGGCCGTGTGCTGGCTCTTCTCATAGAACTGCGCTGCCAGCTTTTGAAAGCGGGTTCTGAGTTTGGAAAGTCCGCTTATTCGGTGTAGATCTTCTGTATGCGTCTCCCTGGTAGGTGGTACGCGAATCTGATAGCCTTATTCTGAATGGTCTGGAGTCGCTGGAGGTGGCATTCCGCAGTGTTGCCCCAGTACTGCGGAGGCATACTCCATAACGAGTCTGATGAGGGCAGTGGTACAGCTGTATGCCTACATCAGGTCTCAGATTGCTTTTCGGATTTAGAACAGGGTAGAGAGTAGTTAGTCTACCTGTTGCCTTGCTGCGAACGTTGGCCACGTGGTGTTTCCATGTCAGCCGCGTCAAGTTTTACGCCAAGATATGTTGCCGTGTTTGTCCAAACGATGTTTTCACCGAAGAGGGTTAGAGGTTGGAGCCGTCGTGGGACCTTCCTTCTGGAAATAATGATAGCTTGGCTCTTGGGGGCGTTGAAGCCAAGGCGCCATTTGGTAGCCCATTCTTGTACATTATTGCAGCCTGCTGCAGTCGAGATCGTAAAATTTCGATGTTTAGACTCTTGGCGAAGAGTGCGGTATCATCTGCGTAGAGAGCCTTTTGAACTCTTGCAGTTGATGGTGAGTCTGCCGTGTAAGGTTATATAGGACTGGGCCAATCACTGAACCCTGCGGGACACCAGCGCAGATGTTTTTAACCGCCGAGTGGCTACCCTCCATCACTACTCGAAAAGTTCGCTCCTCTAGGTAACTCCTTAGTAGTTTTACATGTGAAAGAGGGATTCCTTGCACCAACAACTTGTATAAGAGTCCTTTATGCCAGACCGAGTCGAAGGCGCGGCTGACATCAAGGAGGACGGCGCCGAAGTACTCTCGCCGTTCAAAAGCCGAGAAGGCATCTTCTGCTAGGCGGAGCAGTTGATGCGGGGTGGAGTGGTATCTCCTGAAGCCAAATTGCTCATCTGGAAGTAGTCCGTCTCTATCAATAATTGTACGAAGCCTTTTCAGATAAACTCGTTCAAACACCTTGGATAGGGTTGGTAGCAAACTAATAGGTCGGTAGGATTTTGGCGACCTCTTGTCCTTTCCCCTTAGGAATTGGTATAATTTCAGCATGTTTCCAAGTCTGCGGAAATTCACCCGAGCGTAATATTTCATTAAACATGTCTGTGATGTATTGGACTGCCAGGGGAGGCAATTGGCGTAGAATTCCTCCTCCAATGCCGTCATGGCCTGCAGCTTTTTTAGTGTTAAGGTTTGAAAGAGTGGTGGCGACCTCTTCAGTGGTGGTTTCGGGAATGCGGTCATCCTCTGGGGGAGCCGCTTCTAGGAAAAGCCGGAGGCGATCTTCTACCATTTGAATGTGTTGTGCATCCCTCGGGATGTCAACAGGCTGAAAGTTTACTCTGAAGGCTTCTGCTAAGGCTTCCGCCTTTCTTCTGGATCGCAGACGTAGTTGTTTCCGACAACCAGTGGCGGAATCTTATGTCGTCTCCGGAGAAGGGCTTTTGTGGTACGCCACGCCGACCCATCTTGCGTATCCAGGGTGGAGACAAAATTGTTCCAATCGGTGTTTCGGTGTTTTTCCACCTCCGCCTTTATCTCCCTTTGCATACGGTTAATCACCCTTTCACTGCCGCGTCTCTCGTGACGTGCCACTCTCTGGTGAGCTGGTTCTTCACAGTGATAGCTTCTTTTATGTGAGGAGGCAGTCGTTTGATTGTGATGGGAGAGTGCGGCGCGGTCTAGTGGCCGCATCCACTGCATTGTTTATCAAGTCGGCCAGGCTGACAGCGGCGGCAGAGGGGCCGACAGCTGAGGGTGGAGCTGCAGTCTCTAGACTCCGTGTGAGGATCTCTTTGAAGATGTCCCAGTTGACATCACGAAGGTTCCTGTAGTTCCTGTCTTTTCGCGATGATACGTCCGCAGCCATGTAGAAGAGGACAGGAACGTGATCGGAAGACAGCGCAGTTTTGGTAGTGACGGCTATGTTGTGGCGAAGACCTTTGGTTATGGCCACATCCAACACATCCGGTTGCCCCCTTCCATAGATGGTGGGTTCTGTTGGCCCCCAGATGGCATCATGGTTCTCTACCACACGCAGGAGTCTTCGGCCATTCGGATTTGTCAGTCGCGAATTCCATGCCACATTTTTTGCGTTTAGATCTCCGGCAATGAAGAGGTTGCCCTGCATGCTGAGGAGTGCAGCGAAGTCTCTTTCTTGCAGGATGCCACCGGGTGGTCTATATGCGGAGATCAGTACAATTTTGCCATGGGTGGTTTCGATGGCAACCCCTGTTGCTTCAATGGAGTCCGTGGTAGTGCCTGATGGTGTTTCTGACATAGACAGCAGTACCTCCTCCTGCAGTTTGTCGGTCGGTACGGTAGCAAGAGTAGTTGGGGGCGGCGGCCTTGATCCCCGGCTTAAGGTGAGTTTCTGTGACGAGGCATACGTCAATTCCTTCGTCACTGAGAAATTCCCTGAGTTCTCCCAATTGGCGCCACAGGCCATTGGAATTCCAAGTGCAGATTGTGAGGTCCTCAATTCTTGCCATGGCGTGGTTTGGTCGGACCTTGCTGTACTGCCTCGAGGGCTAGCTGTACTGCAGCAGTTATCTGCCGCGGGATATCCTGCATCATGGTAATGACCGCCTGCAGCAGGGACATTACCATGGCATTACTGTCTGGCTGGTTACTCGTGTCCGGTGGGTGGTTTCCAGATTCCTCATATCTGTGTTGTTTTGCTGCTTCCTTCGTGTGTTCAATTGCTTGTTTACAGGAAGCTCAGGTGGTTGGTTTTGTCTGTTATTGATGGTATCAGTCCTAGTCCGGGTGTCTTCAGCTGAGATGTTGGAGGTCTTCTCGGCATATGTGGCGTTGGTTGTAGACTCACTAATCGGATGACTTGCATTTTGAGTCTTTTCTTGCTGTTTCTTCTTCTGCTGCTGTTGTTTTTTGATGGCAGCAAGGTATGTGCTGTTGTTGGCCTTCTGCCGTTCATCAAATCTGGAGAAGGCTACACACTTTCTGTAGCTAGCCACATGTTCTCCACCGCAGTTGACACACTTTGGTGGGACATCACCCTTCCTAATGGCACATTCCTTGGAGGAGTGTTCGCCTGCACATTTGACACATTTGGCTGGCATTGAGCAGTGCCGAGCCACGTGGCCTACACCTTGGCAGTTGAAGCATTGAGGTGGTCCCCGTTTGCTTCTAAGTTTCTCGGTTGTTACCCTGAGCGCACACAGTGTCGTCATCTTGAAAATACCCCTATTTTCTATTGAATCAGGGAGTACAACAAGGAAGAGTGGAACTTCTTGATTGGTCTTCGGAGAGCGAAGGCGTGCTACTGTTCTTGCTGGAAAACCTCGCTCTGCCAATTCCGTCTTTACCTCTTCTGGCTCGATACTGAAGGGCATTCCCCTGATGACCACTTTCAGGAATTTTTCGTCTGGCGACGGGAAGGTGTAGTACGCTATCTGGTTCAAGGCAGCGAACCGAGCGACAGCGTTGTACTCATCAGGGGACTTAGGGTGGACCTTGTAGAGATCCCTACCTGCTGTCTTGATGGTGAATCTATCTCCACATAGATTCTTTAGCTGAAGGTACAGCTTCATGTAGTTATCCTTGAAATTGAGCATCAGTGGAGCAGGTTTGGGTACTTTGCTACCACTGATTTGAGGTTCTTCATCCGCCTGTAGGGGTGGCGAACTGGTTGGTAGTGGTAGGAGCAGGAGCCGCTGTTGTGATGAGGGTCGCTGCAGGTGCAGTACGTCGAGGCTTGACAAACCCATCCTTATCGACGACATTCTTCTGACGTGCGGCCTTCAGGTAGGCGCTCTTAGTGGTCCTAAGAGAAGGAAATGCAACCCGTTTCTTCGACTGCTCTTCGTTGGAACTAGTAGTTGCAGTCCTCTTCCTCGAAACAGTAGTTTGGTCCTGGTCCATAACCAAATCAGCTTCCTCGTCCGAACCGGAGTCACTAATATTATCCATGTTAAGATTAAGGATTGAATCCTTATCTTGATTCTCGCCGGCAGCGCTGTGCCCTAATGCGGAGGCCATAGTACCGGGAGTGTTGTGCTGGCACCGTGTTAACACCGCAGGGTTCCAAGTGTCAGACACAACCCTAACGCTCACGTCAGGGGGTCACACTCCACCTGGGAGTGGGCCGTGTGGCGGTAAATCCCTAGCACTCGGAGGGCAGGGAGGAAAGGCAATTCCCAAAGAAGAAGAAGCAAGCGATCCACTATCTCCTTCACTTACTGATCGAAACAGAACGCGCATATACTAGTGTGCCCCGAGAAGCACACAGGCAGATGCGAATACTGGCGAGCTAGTAGTAGTAGTAGTGGTGCTTGCCATCTCGGAATAATCTTGACCCTGGCTACGGCTGGTTCCAGAGTCGTCCAATCACGTAGCAGCGGACTCCTCAGGATGTGATGGCTCAATAGACGCCCGCACCCAGCGGACTTCCGTCGTCGTGGCTGCTGGCTCAGCTATGAGGCCCGCTGCGACGGCGGGGTCGGCTGCTCGGCGAATCTTGTCTTCGTTAACGCGGATGGCTCAATAGACCAATGCCCAAAATGAATGGATCGTAGCTCGTCGTCGGCTCAATCTTACTTTCTTAACCCGTGAATTAAGAAATTCTAATTCAGAAGTTCTTGCCATTTTGGCATTGCCTTCTTTAATTTGCTGGCTTTACCGATTTTATTTGTTATGTTTCTTTTGGTAGTTTTCTTTTCTGTTGGCTCTTTTTTTTTTTTGCCAGCATGTTGTGGGTTGCTGGCTATCTTGTTGCTAATGCTGCCGCAACTGCTTGCGCAGTCACTTCAGCAACAATTTGAGGCAGTTTGGTCATGGCGTCGGCCATGGATTGGATCAGACTTTGCAGGTCAGCGGCCGTGTCCGGCTTGGAGGGAGGGCGCTTGTTGCTCCATCCTCTCGTACTGGTGCCTGCAGTCTGTTTGTGTACTGTTGGCGGGGCCTCCTTGCGTGGCCTGTTGTCCCTCTTGTGTGGTGGCGCTGTTGTCTCTTGGTCGCGTGCATCTTCAACTGTGTTGTCTGCAGTGGCGACTGGTGTTTTGCTTTGTTGTTTCGGCGTCTTGCGGAGGTTCTTCCTAGCAATGCACCCACTGTAAGAAGCTGCGTGGGTTCCGCCACAATTGCAGCAGGTGGGTTGTGCATCGCGGGGAACGGGGCAGATGGATACTCCATGACTGCCTCCGCACCTCACGCAGCGCTCGTCCTCAGTGCAGTCGCGGGCCAAGTGCCCACCGAACTGCTGGCATCTGAAGCATTGGGCGAGCGCCAGTGGAGGCCTCCTCTTCGCTTCGACGCGGACCCTGTGCCCAAGTAGTTGCTGAGGCCGCTCCTCCCACCTCAGGGGCCTGTCCGGTTGGAAGGCGTAAAGCGGGAGGCGTACCTGGGTTCCTGGGCGTCGCATTTGATGGAGGTTAGTGGCGACAATGCCGCCGCTTCCTAGCTCCTTGAGGATTTCTTCCTCCGCAGGCAGCCCACGGATTACCAGCTTGTTTGGTCGTCTTGGAGTCTGAAAGGAATGGCGGATGCCATTTCCATCCAGAAATTTCTGCAATGTCTGCAGCTGGTCTGGATGTTGCGGCAGGAAGCGGAGGCCACCATGCACTGGGAAG
Source organism: Vandiemenella viatica (assembly GCA_031002005.1). NCBI lineage: Eukaryota > Metazoa > Arthropoda > Insecta > Orthoptera > Morabidae > Vandiemenella > Vandiemenella viatica. Next base: position 90,912,575 of record CM061919.1, on the reverse strand, counting down.
CTCATGATGTGTGTTGGTGTCTCCTCCCAGAAGGCTGCTACCAGCTCCATGAAGTTGCCTTCATATATGGCGGTGACAGGCAGCACTGGGCCTTGTGCCGTGGCCTGCTCAGTCTCTGCGTAGGGCTGAGCGTCTTCTTCCATTTGTTCCTCAGTGCTTGCTGGTTTGTCGTCTCTGCCGTTGGTAGTTTCCCCATGATTTGTTGGGTGCTCGTCTGTGTCGTTAGTGAAGTAGTGCCATTCCCGGCACTGGTGTGGTGATGACTTGGTATCTTCTGGCTGGAACGGCATGGTGAGGAACCTTCTTCTCTGGAAGTTGATGTGGCTGTCCAATGAGAAGTCCGGATGCAGTACCGTCGGAAGTACTAGCGCTTCCGGCCAAGTCTTGCACTTGGGGCGCGCCATTTTGTTGGTGAGATGGCTGTACTTCCGGTCGGACAGGCACTGGAGGAAGGTATCAAAGTTGTTTGTTGGCAGCTGCCAACTGAAGTCTTGGTCGTCCAGGTGGATGTTCAAGTAGAAGGACCATTTGTCAGGGCTTGTTGGTGACAGCCGGTACCTCCACTCTGACAGGAAGTCGTCGGTGTTGAGGTCCTCGAGTTTTCCCCTGTAAGTGGTTTGCTGATCTCCACAGCGCCTGCGGGTCCATTCCACAGAGTAGTTGATTTGCTTCGGGAAGTCAGGCGCGACGGTACCGTCTGCGGTCCCGGCCGTAGGTGGAGCCGTGTGCTCCAGCCGGTCCGGCAGAGAGCACTGGTGGTGCGCTCCTGCACCGGGGTCCTGCCCACAGTCTTCCCCACCCTTGGCGGCGGAGACAGCAGACGACCGTCCGTCACCGCTCCGCGGCGTAGAATGAGCTGCTACTGCGGGATCTGGCGTGGACTTGCTCGGCGACGGCGGTGCACTCTGCTGGCGGAAGGCGTACTCTCTGCAGAGGCAAGGCGGCGCTGGCGCTTTCTTGTCATGGCCTATAGCCTAGTAACTGCTCCGTTGAGCAGAGTATAGCGGAGTGTTTGTCGCTAGACATTTACTCCTACAGCATTTGGATTGGTTGTAGCTTCACTGTCGGTGAGTCTTCGCGATAGGCTGTTAATGATTTTCTTCTCTAATGGTTGCCGCCGCGTCCTTCTTGTTACATCAGAAGTGGTACGCCGCGTTTTATGTGGCGAAGTTAGGGCTGCCTCGAGGAGGCAGACATGTCTTCTTTTGTTGTCAGGTGATTTATCAACTGCGTGAGAAGGGTGATGAGTTCGTCTAATCTTCTTTCTCGTTGATCGGCAGCGTGTCTGGAGAAGGAGTGGTCGCATGTTACTCTGCCTCCTCCGCTGCCTTCCCCTCTGGTGATCTTCGGCCTTACTTGTTTCTGTGATGGTCGCTGTCTGGTAGTAGTAGCAGCACGTTGCCCAGTTGATTCCGCTGTTGTAGCTCTACTTCGTTGTTTTCTTGGCTGCGAGTAGGCTTCTCGGAACTGCTCAGTGCGTGTGGTCACTGGAGGGCAGGGCCCTCGCTCTTGCCGACTTGTTGCGGGCTGCATATGGAACCCACTACGTTGGCTTCGTTTCTTCTTGCTACGTTGCTGCTTCCAAGCTCGACATCCGCGATAAGAAGCAGCGTGTGACGAGCCGCAGTTGCAGCAAACAGCGTCCTCGCGACGCTTGTCGCAATCAGCAACATAATGTCTTCCTCCGCAGCGGACACATCTAGCTGGTTCAGTGCAGTCGCTTGCGAGATGTCGAAAATTCTGACATCTGTAGCACTGAACCAGCTCTCGTGACGGTGGTTTTTCTGCTGTACTCGGCGTATTGATGCCTGTCTTCTTTGTTCTGTGACCAGGAAGCATGATGTCGAAGGACAGGGAGGCTTCCCGTAGCATCTGGGTGGCAGCCTCGAAGTCTACGGGGCAGGACAGCAGGATCTTAAGTCCCAGATGGTCTGGCCAGCTGAACATGGGGAGCTTCATGGCGCTCTGCAAATGGACCAGTAATTGCCAGTAGTTTACAGCGCAGTTAACGTGGATTGGTGGCACCGGACCCTGTTCCGGTCCCAGGAAGACTGCCGGTGTTGAGGAATCAGATGACGGTGTTACAGGTTCATCACCTTGTGAAGGTGATGGAGTTGATGCTGGAGTATCAGGCGTCGCAGCTGCAATTTTGTGAAGGTGATGGAGATAATATTGTAGACCTAATCGGTGTGATCTTGTAGTTTCGGCAGGTAGTAGGATCGTAGCTGGAGGTCTTGAATCTTCTCTTGGTTAGTTCGACGTATTCCTCCCAGTCGAAATCGCTGGCCAGCGGGGTCGGGAACTCGAGTGCCTCCGGCCACGACTCGAGAACAACTGGTCGGCACTTCAGAGCAAGATGGCGGTGCTCTCTGCTGGTCAAGACCTGCTCGAAGGTGGTGACGTCACAGGTTGGTATCTTCCAGGTGAATCGACGTTCATCAAGGAGGATTGAGATGAAGAAGCACCACTTCTTCGGATTGCCCCGTTCGAGGCGTCGTCTCCATACATTCAGGGATAGGTCTTCTGGAGTGGCACCTTCAAAGACGCGTTCAGTAGCCCCCGGTGGATAATGGGAGGTTTCCGCCATGAAACCTACTGCTCGTGGGAAGGCGCCGCCTAGTTTCGTCTTCTTCTTCTTGGTCTTAGCCTTCATAGCTGTTGCATTGTGGACTGGCGTCTCGGATGCACAAGAAGCTGCTGAGTTAGACATGCTCGTCTTGTCATGGCGCTGGTCCGCGGCGTGCTCGTGGCTGGCTCGCTATGAGGCCCGCTGCGGCTGCGGGGTCGGCTGTTCGGCGGATCTTGTTAGTGCACACTGGACCCGGATGGCATCCACGTCGCCTGTGCAGACTGGCGCAGCCAAGTCTATTCGTTCGTGCCTATCTGCTATCACTAAGGCAGACACTACAGCTTCTAGTAGCGCCTCCGAGTCGCCCGCGAAGCTCGCCGTCACGAAGAAGGCTAAACGGAAGAAGAAATTTAAACCACCCGGCGCCTTCCCGCGGGATGTTGGCTTCTTGGCGGAGGCCTCCCACCTTCCACCAGGGGCCACGGAACGTGTTGTTGAAGAAGTCAGACCAGAAGACTGGTCCTTTAAAGTTTGGAAAAGACGCCTTGCACGAGGTAACCCTGAGAACTGGAGTTTCGCCATCTCAGTCATTCTTGACGGCCTTCAGTTCAGCTGGCGGGTTCCCACCTGCGACGCTGCCACTTTCAAGAAGGCCCTGACTAGCCGTGACCACAGACACCTGGTCACTAAGTATCGTCCTGCTGGAGGAGTCGAGGCGTGGCCGGAGGCACTTGTGTTTCCAACCCCACTGGCCAGCGACTTCGTCTGGGAGGAATATGTTGAAGACACCAAAAAAAGGTTCCAGACCTACAGCTACGACCCAAAGACGTACCGCAACTTCAAGAAGACGCCGATAAGGCCCACACAACCCTCTCCACCAACTCCTTCGCCTTCGCTAAATGGTGAGCCAGCTCCAGTAATCTTCCCTGCCGCACAAGTAGGTCCAGTACCACCGATCACTGTCAGCTATGCAGGGAACTACTGCATCTTATTGGTTCAGATGCAGAGTGCCATGAAGCTTCCTGTATTCAGCTGGCCAGACCACCTGGGTCTGAAGATCCTGCTGTCCTGCCCTGAAGACTTTGAAGCCGCCATCCAGATGTTGCAGCAGGACTCCATATCTTATGAAGTCACACTCTCCTGCCCCAGGAAGAAGAAGGCCGGCACTTCTACGCAGAAATCTGCAGAAAAACCACAGCCACGCAAGCTGGTGCAGTGCTACAGGTGCCAAGAATTCCAGCATCTTGCTAGCGAATGCACAAAGCCAGCTAGATGCGTCCGTTGTGGTGGTGGTCACTATGTCGCAGAATGCAACCAGCGTCGCGAGGACGCCGTTTGCTGCAACTGCGGCTCTTCACATGCTGCTTCATACCGCGGTTGCCGAGCATGGAAGCAGCAACGCAGTAGGAAGAATCCTCAACCGAGTAGCAGGTCACATACGCAGCCCGCAACCAGACGTCAAGTGAGCGTTGTCTGCCCTACTGCTAACACACGGTCCGAGGAGCGCCGGAAGTTCAGCAGCTCCAGACAACAGAACAGGGCCGTCCCAGCGGAGACGACTGTACAAAACGTTGATTACACCAGACGGCGTCCACCAAAGAATCAACCCAGGCAGAAGATCACCGGCAGAAAATCATGCGAGCACACCACCCGTCAATCTTCAGTCCAGAAAGAAGAAAGGTTGGATTCGCTCATCGCCCTTCTCACAAGGCTTGTAAATCACCTCACATCAAAAGAAGACACCTCTGCCCCCCTGAGGGAGCATTAATGAAACGACACCTAAATGCGGCCTACCACTTCTGAGGAAGAAGGTCGCGGCGGCACCCATCAGTACAAGATAACATCGACAGCCAAAAGCAACGACAAACCATCAGTGAAGAAATGTCCCATCAAAATGAAGCTGGAGTAAATGTCTAGCGACAACACACTCCACCCTACTCTGCTCAACGGAGCAGCAACTGGCTGTGGTCGTCGTCTTGTTAGTGCGGATGTCTTCCTGGCTGATGCGTCCTCATTGGCTGTTAACTCAGAAGCCTCCTAGCTAGCACCGCTCCTTCTTTACTCTCCTAGCCCTTAGGCTAAGAGATTCTGATGTGGAAGTTCTTGCCTATTTGGCATCACCTTCCTAATTGCTATTTGGTTGTTTAGTACTTTTGCTTTTTGAATTTGTCCTTTTTTTTTTTTGCTGGCAAGAAGTTGTTTGCCAGCTATCGTGTTGCTAATGCTGCCGCAACTGCTTGCGCAGTCGCTTCTGCAACAATTTGTGGTAGTTTTGTCATGGCGTCGGCCATGGTTTGGAGCAGACTATGCAGGTCAGCGGCTGTGTCCGGCTTGGAGGGGGGGCGCTTGTCGCCCCATCCTCTCGTCCTGGTGCCTGCAGTCTGTCTGGTTACTGTTGGCGGGGCCTCCTTGCATGGCCTGTTGTCCCTCTTGTGTGGTGGCGCTGTTGTCTCTTGGTCGCGTGCAGCGCGAACTGTGTTGTCCGCAGTGGCGACTGGTGTTTGGCTTTGTTGTTTCGGCGTCTTGCGGAGGTTCTTCCTAGCAATGCACCCACTGTATGAGGCTGCGTGGGTTCCGCCACAATTGCAATAGGTGGGTTGTGCATCGCGGGGAACGGGGCAGATGGATACTCCATGACTGCCTCCGCACCTCACGCAGCGCTCGTCCTCAGTGCAGTCGCGGGCCAAGTGCCCACCGAACTGCTGGCATCTGAAGCATTGGGCGAGCGCCAGTGGAGGCCTCCTCTTCGCTTCGACGCGGACCCTGTGCCCAAGTAGTTGCTGAGGCCGCTCCTCCCACCTCAGAGGCCTGTCCGGTTGGAAGGCATAAAACGGGAGGCGTTCCTCGGTTCCTGGGCGTCGCATTTGATGGAGGTTTGTGGTGACAATGCCGCCGCTTCCTAGCTCCTTGATGATTTCTTCCTCCGCAGTCTCCGCAGGCAGCCCACGGATTACCAGCTTGTTTGGTCTTCTTGGAGTCTGGAAGGAATGGCGGATGCCATTTCCCTCCAGAAATTTCTGCAATGTCTGCAGCTGGTCCGGATGTTGCGGTAGGAAGCGGAGGCCACCATGCACTGGGAAGCTCAGATCGCCGCTGTTTCCTCCCCATGCTGTGATCGGTCCACAGTCGACTAATAAGAAGAAGGCAGCTAGTAAGTGATGAAGTCTTTGCTCGCCATCTAGCAGGAGAGCAACATTGCTGCCAACGACGGAGGCGTTGGCTGTGATTGGGGAGAGGTGCCTGTCACCCTGTTGGCGACATATACCCCTACATTTATCTTCGGTTTAGAGTTTTCATAGCATTTTTTATTTCTTAACTTCTATTTGCCCTAATGATTTTACATGTTAGTTTGTCTTATGGTTTATTTACACTGGAGTCTTTAACACTGGTTTCTTTATTCATATATTTTTGGTTCACTTTACCCATGCTTTGCGTCTTGGCCATTCCGCATCTTCCATGCTGTTACCTGTTCAAGATTGCCTTCGGTCTATCATGGCGCAGTCCTTCTTGGTCGTAGTCTCCCAGTCCGCTTACCAGTATGTTTCTGGATGTTGCCGCAGTCTCGTAGAATTTGTGCGCGGCAGCCACCATCCTCGTCATCAACCTCGGAAACTGGGACATCTGGTGAAGGTCTGCTGTCGGGAACGCCAGTGGAAGGTGAAGCGCGCGCTTTAGGGAGCGGTTTTGCAGCACCTGGAGCTTTTTCAGGTGTGTTTTGGCAGCATAAGCCCATACTGGGCTCGCATATTCCATGATGGGCCTCACGAGCGCCTGGTACACGTGAACTCCACAGCGTGGTGGCAGGGATGAGGCGTGGTTCAGCACCGGGTATAATGCTCCCAGTCGCCTGTTTACTCTGCTGCGCTCCAGGTCAGTCGTTGGTCGATCGTGACGCCCAGGTAACGCACTGTGGTTTTCTGCGGAATTGGTTCCCCGAACAACGTCAGGCCCAGTTGTCTCGGAGTCCCTCTTCGGCTGAGTAATATTGCTTGTGACTTTGTGGGGTTGATCTTGACCCTCCAGAGAGTTGCCCACTCCTCGAGCTGGTCTAGAGCTGCTTGTAATCTTCTTGCGATTACCAGTGGGCTCCATGAGGAGGTGAAGTAGGCCGTGTCATCGGCGTAGAACGCCGAGTAGACGTCGATCGGCCTGGGGATGTCTGCAGCAAAAAATGAAGAGGATCGGACCCAGTACTGACCCCTGCGGCACTCCCGCCCTCACTCGTCTCCTCGATGACCACGACTTCTCCACTCTGACTTTGAAGGACCTCCTCCTGAGGTAGCTGCGTATTAACTCAATATATGGCCTTGGTATTCCCGCCGCTTTTAGTTTCAGCAGGAGTCCCTCGTGCCACACGGTGTCGAAGGCCTTTGCGACATCTAGCAGCACCATTCCGCAGTGTCGTCTGCGGTTGAAGGCATCCGTTGCTTCCTCCGCCACCCTCAACAGTTGGTGAGTGGTGGAGTGTTTTGGACGAAAACCAAACTGTTCGTCCGGGATGATCTGCAGTCGGTTTACGTGTACCATCAGCCGTCGAAGCAGTAGTCTCTCGAAGGTCTTCGAGACTGCCGGTAGCAGCGAAACGGGCCTGTAGTTCTGCGGAAACGTCTGGTCCTTGCCCGGTTTTGGGAGAGCGACTATGTCTGCCTGTTTCCAGGCAGCAGGGAACTTGCGCCTTCTCAAAATGTTGTTGAAGATCTGGGCCAGACGCTCTACTGCTGCGGGTGGTAGTTGCCGTAGCATGAGGTTATTTACCCCATCGCTGCCTGGAGCCTTCTTCACCTGAGTCTTCCGTAGTATCTCCTCTACTTCCTGCGTGTCGACCTCCCCTATTTCGTCTTCCACGCCTTCGTTTGTGGCCCAGTAGCGGCGCAGCTGTTGGTGTACGTCTTCAATATGGTCGTCGTCGTATGGCTCAGCTACTGGTCGGAAGTTCTCTTCAAACACGTCCGCCAGCGCATTGGCTTTGTCTTCTGCCGTGTAGACGAGGCCCTGCGCGCTGTGCAACGCCGGTGTGCGGTTTCTGGCTCTTGTGAACTGACGGGTTTGCTTCCACGCTGTCCCGTCTTCCACTCGTAACTGAGCCACTCGGTCATCCCATTGCTGGTTCCGATAGGTTTCAAGCTTCGCCTTCAGCTCGCGTTGAAGTTTGTTAAGGAGCGACTTGTAGACTCTATCCCTCGTTTGCTGCCAGCTCTTCCTGACCCTGTTTTTCTCCTTTATAAGCTCTAGCAGTTCGGCGGGGACCCGTCACTCGGCCGTGCTACGGACCAGTGTGGACGCGAGAGGACCGAGCCGACACTCGGCGGAGTGTTGGTGTGGTGACGACGTGGGCTCGGCTCGGTCAAGTGTGGCCCGACTTTTATTAGTCGTAAAGGACCAGAAATTTCTGAACTCTGACACCGGCCCGCACCCCAGAAATGAAACCAAACTAATGACGGCCGACACACGGTACGGTGTCTTTTGAACTCACTTCAATTGAGTGAGCGACAACAATAAGTAAAGTGTCGGTCGGTGACAGTGCGGTATGGGTGCGATCTATTGCGGCCCGACCTTTACATGCTAATTCAAACTTGTAAATTCGTTGCTTAGGTAAAAACACCGTTTAGTTCAATGTTAGTTTTATTGCAAGATAGTCACAACCACTTTTCTTGTTATCTAAGCGACGATTGCCAGAATCTCGAATAAAGAGAAAAGAATAATATATATTGTAATGTAAACAAAACATCCGCCATACATCCGCATTAAAAAATTGCGGATTCGAAAGCGCATGTAGGATTTCACGCGAAAGTTCTGCACTTGCGGATGCGGATATCCGTTACATCTCTAGTTTGGTGTACATTAATGACGCTTTCTGCGCCAAAATATGGCCAACAAAAAAATCCAACTTTGTTATATTTGAAAACTTATACGAAAACAGCAGTGACATCTAAATAATAAAACTATCTGAATTCTGGAGCAAGGATAATTCATACCTTTTATTTAGATGCACGCGGATATACAAACATCTTTTTCGGCCGCCCTTCAAGATAACCCCCCTTTTTTTTGTAACATCAATTGTAGATTAAGCATTGAATGTTTTCTTTACAACAAAGCATCCCTTACTTCTTGATTGTTTTAAAAAATAATGTTGATTTCGTGGCGCAAATGTGTTTTTGCAGGTGTCCATGTACCAACCTTAAACAGATACCTGTACTTATTATCACAGAAACATGTCCTCAAATTGCCATCCTTACTCCCAGGACAATATATTAATCGTAGGCTGGAAAAATAAACTTCAGCGCACAAAATACAGGTTCCCGTGTATCGTTTGTTCTCAGTTCTGAATAAATTTCTTCACCAAACCTTTTTTTTTACCTTCACTCTTAAGCGCAACATACACGATTATTTACAGGATCAGTATTGATATACTCGCACCAACCAGTCTCAATACGGCACTACCTTACACGATCAATATTATTGACAATACTCTTGTCAATAAAATTGCTCAATGTCTCTCTGTCTAACAAGCAGGGTGAATCTGTCTGGTTTTATTCTGTAAAGTTCTGGATTCTGTTCTTGCAAATAATATATAATCGTACAAAAGGTTGTATAGCTATTATTTTGGTGCTTGTAACTAACTAGCGAAGCTGTAGCATAACGCTTATACTCGTTATATAAGGCTATATGAAGGCAAGATTTCATACTTTTGTACCTATTCGTTAATTTTATTAATTTTGTTTTTACTCTACAGGTACTTTGGATTCTTAGCTCCCTATGCACATACCTGTTGACTTTCACTACAATATGGAAGAATGTCGATTTATTGACTGGGTTTTTTTTTTTTTTTTGGCTTTACGCCTCGTCGACGGCTAAGGTCATTAGAGGCGGGATGGGACTGGGGACAAGGAATGGGATGGAATTCGGCCATGGCCTTTTTCAAACAAGCATCCCGGCATTCGCCTGGAGTGATTTGGAGAAACCATGGAAAACCCAAATGGATGCCCGGATGGGGATTTGAACCCGCGTCCTCCGGAATGCGATTGACTTGTTGACGCTCCTCGCTACATAGGTATAGTAGTGAGCCAGTACAATGTCTCCCTTCACTGTCTAACTCAGGGGTCCCCAAAATTTCTATCCCGTCGACCCCTTCAAAGGATATTTGTGTTCTTATCGAGCCCCAGATTAAATTTTTAATAAAACATAAATAATTTTTGGCATTTCTAAAGCCAAGAAATAAGGAGGCCTGCATAACAACCCAACGAAATAATTTATAATTCCCATATGTTACACAATCCACCCAACAACATTAACAGAAAAAGGAGATATTTTTCACTATTTTATCTCAGAAAATAATAACAAAATTATGGACAGATGGAATAAATTTCAAATAAATTTATGTCAAATAGAACATATGGTTCTTGCACTGTTTTAACTTGTCATTTGGCGATAGATCATCCACCTTCCTAAGAAACTCTTCAGATTATCGTCTGCAAACTATTACCTTTTGACAACCACTTTACCTCAGTGTGCAAAATTAATTGGTTGAAAGTTTCATCATTTTCTTTACATAACTTTGCAAGCAGTTGAGAATTGAGAGGACGAGCTATAATTTTATTTGTTGGCCTCATTTTTATTGGAACATTCCTATTTTTTGCTCGACAGTTTAATCGATCTTCTACAGTATTAATCGAACCACTTTCGACCCCTGTGTATTAATCGACCCCTGACGAATTGTTATTGAGCCTAAGGGGTCAATATTGACCACTTTGGGGACTCTTGGTCTAACTGAAAGTAAACAGGAAGTTCATACAAGGCATATGGTTAGTAAAGTTAAAGAAATGCGTTAATTACTTGAACAGAAGTACGTATATTAACTATAACAGACAGTACGAAATCAAAATTTACCTAAAAAAATTGAAATACTGTAACTATCAAATAATAAAAAACTGAAGATAACGAAAAACCTTAACCAAGCACTTAACATCGCCAATGCTCAGAACGTTTGACACAGTTCACGAATTTGGAACGTGACATCATTTTTGTAATAGGATGGGCTCATTGGATGGAAAACACGTAGTTACAATGAAGATAAGTTTAATTGCATGTGTTAAATTACAAGGAGTTTTTAAATATTGTGTTTTTGGCCCTTGATGATTTTAAAAAGGAGTTTATATTGGTTGATGTCAGAATGAATGATCAAAATTTGGAAGAAAGTTAGTATTATGTTCCAAACTAAGAGAATTGTTCCAGGAAGGAAAATTGAATTTAACTTACCCTCATCTGCACTTTTGCCGAATATAGCTGATCTTTTCCCATATGAATTTATTGCAGAAGAGGAATTTGTATTGCACAATTTATTGAAACCCTATTCTCAATGGTTACTGAGTGAATCGGGACAAATTTTCAATAAGGGGTTATCACGAGGTCGCGTATTTGTAGAGAAACATTTGAAATATTGAATTCACGATTTGGTTTGTTCCAAACACCTATCAACTTCCAGCTGCCAACATCTGTTGCAGTTGTTTACGTGTTGCTATTTGTATGATTTCCCTGGAAAGGAATATCAACTGTATCCCAGTTCAAATGATTGAGGTGAGAAAAATTCGATGACCTTGTGCAGTACTTGTCATGGACTGTGCTGGCAACTGTTTCTTAGTAATGATTATAACAATTATGGCAAATTTTGAAGACTTTTGCTTACGGACGATTTATTTTACTACATTTTTAATTTTCTGAAGTACTCTGCCATTAATATTAAATTGTTTGAAGTTTCTTCTATCCTGACATGTACAGAATAATGGGGAAATCCCGAGGAATGTATTGAGTGTACTTTAAATGAGTCAACGAAATTTGCAGTCGAAAACTACCCTAAATATGCTTAAAAAAGACGTACCACCAAACCTATGAAATTTTAAAATACAATTTACAGTGTTTTTAACTTTCCAATCCCTGTATCCAGCTTTTATGTGTTTTCAAACTCTTTTGAAACTGCACGATAAAACATAAAAATTGAAAAAAAGAAATAGAGGATAGACTCAGAAATATAAATGCATGCCAACGGGAGCATATTTGTATATTTAAATAACCATATAAACGATCTCTATGTTTTCCTGTTTGTGATTATTCTAATTGCTCTGTGCTGACTTCCAAAATCACTTTATGCATTGCTGTGGACCCGAGAATACAATCCCGTACTTTATTTAGGAATGAAAATACGCAGCGCATCAAAGTGAGAAGGTAATAGGGCCACTTCTGCAACTTTACGACGGCGAATACTACGGGAGCGTCCATAAACCACGTAGCTCCTTTTTGACGTTCTGTGAACTCCCCCTCCCCCACGTAGCCCGACGTGGCTTATGGCTCTACCCCCTCCTCTCCTTCTCCCCTTCCCCCTCCTATCTCCCCCCTCCCCCTCCATGTAGCACCTAGCTTTTTTTCCCCCACGTATCTCAGCGTAGCTTTCCAGTCAACCCTTCCTCCCTCCCAACTAGACGGAGTCACGTAGTTTATGAACACTCCCTAAGTACTGATGGATATAATGATGCTCGTCCCTACACGACCAATAATATTGACAATATCCCCTCCACTTTCCACTATTGATGGCCGAATAACAGAAAATCCGGATTTCCATCAATATCGACCATCAATACAATCTTTTCACCCTACACGGTCAATATTATTGTCAATATAAGAAAGTATTGTCAATACTATTGATCATGTAAGGTCAATCAACCCCCTACGAACTCTTTATCGGTGTTTCATTCGACCAAATGCGAGATTTAATTATCGAATGATACAAGTCATTTTCGATGAATACTTAACTCTGCCGCATATTAGTCCCTTAGGCTTCGAGCATTGTAAGCTCTGTAATCTTCTATTAATATGTAAGAATCATTTTTACCATGATATTTTTGGTTCTGAACGGTACATTATATAACCGAAAGAATCTTAAGATTAACTTCTTTTCCGCATTAGACTGACGATTTTATTTTTATCAAAACTTAGCTGTTCAACAATTTGCATAATCTACCAAAACAATATTACTACACTTTAAACCAAATCTACATTTCATATTACTTGTGCTTCAAATTACTCTTAATCGTCTCGCTACCTTTCGATAGTAGACTTTCTCGTCTGAAAGATTTACTTCTAGCTTGCGATTATCTTGATCTCTATAAATCTCTCTTTGGCTTCACTTGTTGAATTTTTATTTTTAGTCCCTAGAATAATCTGTGGCATTTTGTCACGTTCTCGTGATCTAGGGCCCAGGTTTCCATGTTAGTAATGCGCAAACGACTTCTATCAACCTTGGATCGAACTCTGTTTATTATTATTATTATTATCCCACAACGCCATGAGTAATTGTAAATGAGCACAAACATGCATTTGAGCTTCTTCGGTGTGATAACCTTTTCTCGTTACCCTGAAGATCCTTTAGAACTTCCCAGTCTGTACCTGATAATGGCTCTACCATTTTAGCAAACAATCATTCCCCTAGGGGTACCTATTCATTAAATACCCATGTATCAGTTGTTGTCGCAAACACATTCTGATATTTGCAATCGCTGATTTCTGCCCCAAAGATCTTCAACACGCTGTTTGCATAGTCCATTCCCGACTGTTATTATTCCCTTCTTCAACTTTATGTCTACAAAATTTTTGATGATAAGAGTTTCTTGATCTTGGGTAACATTTTATTTCCCCTCTATCCATTTGATTATGCTTGTTTCAACTTCCAAGGATTGTGCAACCGTTAGTGTGTATGTAATAGCATCTATTCTGCTTCCTGTGTCATCCGTTTCTTTCACAGTATGTGCAAATTCGAAAATTTGGCCAATTTAATTTCAACAATTTGCAAAAATCATCGTTTGTCTTTCCCAGAGTACTACACATGGGTTTCGAATATTCTGTGACTTTGGGAAAGCCCGCTTGCAATTAAGCGCTTATGTTCAAGCGAGTCAATTTTTCGTCAATCTTTTCTTATATCCGTTAGATCGGCTGATAAATCCTTTTTACACTGGTTAGATCGGCTGACAATTCTGATTTTATGTCGCCTTGGGATTTTTGATGTTGTGTCATTTGTGCCAGAATCATGGCCATCATTTCGACCAATTGTTATGTATTCTCTGAGGCATTATCTGCTGTGTTTGTGTAGTTTGATTTTAATGACACGAGACGTTTTCTGTAAAAACATTATTGTTTTCCAAAAAAATTTCTGTTACTGTCTCGCTGTATTTACCGTGGCATGTGAGATGTAACCCTGGTTCAGAAATTACGATCAGATTGCCAACAACCTCGGCTGCTAAGTTAATGCTCTAATGCACCGTCTACTATATCGGTTCATCCATGATTTCACGTTTTACCAAAGTTACAGCTAAGTTTTCCATCGAGATAACCCTAGATCAGAGTTTCATGAATATATGACGTACAGTAACAAACACAAAGATCCCGCAATTACCCCACACAAATTCGATATAAAACTGGAAATTTCAGAAACCTTTTATGATCCCAAAAATTACTCAACCAGTTATAATCGAAAATTATATGTATAAAAAAAATCACCACAATTTTAAATCGTCGCCGTCATGAATACAACACTTCGAGTGCATGTGGACAGAACCTCTTCAGAAACCACACTTACTTTAAATTTTATGTTTTGTGTATTTGAAATATCTCCCTGCATTACCACAAACTATTGTTAAGTCTTATGTTTGTTATAAATCAATACTGTGGGAAGTGACAGGCAAAAAAATAAATAACTTTGTCATATAGTCAAATTTGAAGAACGAAAATACTAGCTGATTGCTAATTTTATAATGATGACAGACAGTTTAATATTTCCAACACAGCAACATTTTTAAATTTTTTGAATGTGGTAGTACAGGAAAAGCATAAGAATAAAAATTTCACAGAATCAACGATTTATTTAAATTCAAATACATATTGTCAGTTTGATCGTGTTTGTACGAAAATGGCTTCGATGAAAATGATTAGAGGGAGAGCCATATTGAGCAACATAGTCAATGGATGGGATTTTTTTTAACATTATATTCAGAGTTATACACGGTGTGACAAAAAGATTGAAGAACTAGAAACGGAGGAAAAAATGAAATGAATCTTCACGGTTTGAAAGGGTATGTGATGTTATTTCAGTGATTATAAAATCGAGTCAAATTATCAAAGAACTTGATAGTATGAGCCCACTTATCAATATGAGGCTGCACCCTCCTCTCGCCTGTATACATGCAATGATTTTGCTGGGAAGATGGTCATAAAACCGTCGCATCCTCTCCTGAGGCAACTGCTGTAACTGGTCCTTGATATCCTGGATACCGGGATGAAGTTGACATCTGCGCTGGTCCTACACATGTTTTATCGGAAGTGCTAACAATTCTACGGATTAATCCGTAGATCTACGGATTTCTTTAAAAAGTTATGATTTTCAGATTTTGTTACAATATCTACGGATTTTTGATACTTTTTATTATTTGTTGATTTTCCTTATATTGGTGTTCGTTAAACTCTGAGCGTATAGTGTTAATGCATTACAGAATTGTCAATAATTTCCTTGCAACCGCTCGTGTGAATCAATGACTGAATTATAAAGCTCATATTTTGTTTGATTATAGATTTTATACCTCTTAAAAGACAGTAATACAAAACTATCGGCGCACTATTTATGCACGGTGACACGCTCTTTGGCACAGCTTAGGGGGCATCCATAAATTACGTGAGGTGTTTTTGCCGGATTTCCGGTCCCCCCCCCCCCCCTGTGTTGAGATTTCGTGAGATCTGGCCCGACTCTCCCCACCCACCCCCCCTCTGGTGAGATCTGGTCCGTGAGACCCCCCCCCCTATAAATCGCCCTCACAACTTTTTGAGACCTTTTTTTTTTTTTAGATCTCACCCTTCCAAAGCCGGTTTCACCCCCACTTTTCGACGAAATACCACCCTAAATTCGACTTTCGCTTCAGTTGAAGACCTTTTTTTTTAGCTCTACAGTCGAACAAAAATTTTCAAAACCTCACGTGAGATTTCCGTTGACCTCCCCCCTCCCCCTTTGTGAGATTTGGTGAGGTTTCACCGGACTCCCCCCTCCCCCTATTTCACCTCACGTAATTTATGGACGCCCCCTTACAAAGCAGTGCCTTCCGAGAATATCCGAGAGTCAAAGGGGTCGCAGTTTTTAAGTTTCTTCTTACACAAGATATGCTAAATCTAATGTCAACAATGAAAATGTATAGTCCATAATATTTAAAAAAAAAAAAAAAATGTAAGAACAGCAGCAGCAGTGATGAAGTGATGAAAGTGCCTCTGTATAAAATATGTTCAAAAATATTTCTTGCTTTCAGTGTAGAATATTATTTTGTAATTTCGAATTTTAAAGACCTGGAAATTAAAATTCTTAGTTTTGATACTCCCTTCAATAATTATTGTTTCATTCTTTCATTTAGAGAGTCTCCAGATTTTTCTACCTAATCTACGGAAATTCTAGCGGCTGTCTACGGATATTTGAAGACAAGTGGCTGGCAGCACTGTTTATCGGTCATAGACCTAGCGATCTTTCTAGCCACGGGACTACCTCAACATCACGCATGCAGTTTATAGAGACAGGTGCCGTATGCTGACGAGCATAGTACTGCTGAAAAATGGCATCACGATACTATCGCATAAGAGGTAACACATGAGGAGGCAGGATGTCTGTGACATATGGTTGTGCCGTCACAGTTCCCTCAGCCATACCAGTCATACCCAATGGTTCTCTACAAAATCGCGCCAGGAGTAATGAATGGCGTCACATTGTGTTCAGCGATGAATCACGGTTCTTCACTACCAGGGATGACTATCGTCGGCAAGTACGGCGTCGACCTGGGAAGAGGTCCCATTCTTCCAGAGTTTTGGAGAGGCACAGCGGTGGTACTCCTGGCGTTATGATGATGTGAGGAGCCATTCGGTATGATTTCAGGCCTCGGCTGGTTGTGATTGAGGGTACTCTGACGGCTCAACAGTGAGTTATGAACATGCTGCGTCCTGAATAATTGTCCGGCCAATTGCTTTACTCTCTTTCACATTCATTATTAAATAAAACATGTGAGGAAATGTCTAGGTAAAAAAAGTTGTAATCGTAGGCTTCCGCGGCCAGAGTCAGTTGATTCTTGGCTGTCCGGGTGGCGCCGCGTCATGTTCATCGTAGCCGACGTTTCGACCCTCATTCTGGGGTCTTCTTCCAGGACCCCAGAATGAGGGTCGAAACGTCGGCTACGATGAACATGACGCGGCGCCACCCGGACAGCCAAGAATCAACGTAAAAAAAGTTCCCCGTAAGAATTTTTCCTGATCTTGGAAAAGCGTATGACTGCATTAATCATGAATTAATTTTGAAAAAATGGAATATTACGGTATATATACGGAACTGCAAGTAATGGTTTAATTCATACACGGAAAGAGGAATGAAAAGTTTTACTCTGATATCAGTGCAGATGCTTCATTTGATTGGGAGAAAATACAACATGGCATTTCTCTAGACTCTGTCCTTACATTTCTGCTTTTATTATATACCAGTGATCTTCCTGGAATCTTATTCGACAGTTAAGGGCGTTTAAATACATTACATTACGTTTAAAACAAAAAAAATTTGCGCAGTAAGATTTTTGTATAAGTTATCAAAGTAACATAATATTGAAAACGCATTCTTCTTTGGAATTCAGACAAATAAGAAACTTAGATGGAAAGAGCATATAAAACTACTACTGAAGAAGTATAGAAATGCCACCATTACATTAAGAAAACTTTTTCTAACAGCAGTTCTGGAGTTAACAAAACGGGTGTACTCCTCTTATTATCATTTAGTAACATCATATGGCATAATTTTTTGCGGAACTATTTACAAAGTAAAAAGTTTTTATAACGCAGAGAAGAGCTACCAGCTGTGTAGGCTAAAACTAAGAACTTGTAGACAACTCTTTATAAAGCTCAATATTTCCACAATGATTTCTCAGTATATACATTCTCTCATGTTCTTTGTCATAGAATATTTTAACTTATATATTGTTGATATCAATTTCACGGGTTGTAATATAGGGGTGCTTGGAGGCATTTACTTAAAAAGGGAGGGGGGATTATTATTAAAATAATAATTAACATCTGAAAATGAAATGCATTTAAAATATAATAAAGGGAGCTAAAAGGAACCAGAACCATGAATATTAGACACAAAATAATATCCCATTTATTGATTCTTATGGCTTATACAAGGCCGGGTAATAGTTAACTTTACGTTAAACATATCCAGAACAACAAAACAAGCAATACCCGACGTTTACAATCCGCCGATGAAAAGCAAATAATAACTGAATGAAATATTTCAACAAATAAAATAGCACAGTTAACATATGAACAGCATGGCAACACAGGCCATCAAATTGAAGCTAATATTTACTGTAACAAAGGAGTATCCCAGGGGCGCCGTATAAAATTAAAGAAAAGCATCCTAGTGAATTTACAATTAGCAAGATGCTTGAAATTTACAGTGAAACATAAAATCAAATCGTACAAAATATAAACGTTATTGTTATTGATACAAAGATTAGTTAATTATTCGTGTAAACGTGTTTAATAAACTTCCTAAAAGTATGAAACAGTTTCTAGATAAAAAAGATGTATTTAATGAAAAGCTTAGGAATTATCTTATTGGCAAATCCTATTCAATTCAAGAATTTGTAGAAAAGGATTAACTGTTTCTAATATACCTATTGCAAAATTCGGTTGTAAAAATTAATGCTTATTTTTGTTTGTTTGTAATCTTGAATTTATATAATCTTGACGTGTTCCACATTTCAGTGGTTCTTCGTTAGCAGGGATACATGAAACAAGAGTAAGAAACAAATAAAGTATAGTATTCCTCTACTCACAATGGCTCTTACATGTTCCTACATGGGCATTATAAAATCATTCCCTGTAACTGGTCCAGGTCAATGCTATTTCTTTCCACAGTCTTAGTAACTTCTTACATCATCATACTAGATTTTAAGCAACCTGCTGCCAGCTTTCACCCGTCGGTTTCTCACATTCGACCAAAGTAACAATCTTTCCATCACTCCTCTTCCAGTGGACCCTTTTATTTTTAAGTTGTTTATAAATGAAAGAGTTGAAGTGTGAGACTGGAGAGGAAATAAAAAATTATACAGAAGTTAAAGATAATTCAGCAGGCAGTTTCTAAGGGAATGGGGAGTACGAGAGGTCATCTAAAAAAAATAAAAGGTTTATTTATCAAACTAGTCGGCTGACAGCTGTTAAAAATGGGGTATTAAGTATGGAAGATGTCTAACTCGCTATTTCTGTGTGGTTGCCAATTGCTATTTCGAATGACGTGACTATTAAATCTCATTTGCGAATAAAGTGGTATATTCTTTAGATTAAAATAGAGCATTGTGCGTATTTATTATAATTGTATTTTTAATTTGCTAAAATTTTTAAACAGATTTCTGTTCGGTGGCTATTCCTTAAACAAATTTTATGAAGTTGGAAGTTTTTTGTGTGCTGATTTCATATTATAGTTGCTAAAGGAAATAGAACTAATTAACAAGAATATTGTAGTTCTAACTATTTTGAGAAAGGGTTCAATATATTCTACTTTACTCAACGATCAGAATATTGGTTTCATTTTATTTATTTATTTCGTGTCAGAAACATAGTAACACAATCACATCAAATTGTGCTAGACCAGAACTTGGCCACTTCCAGTGCATTTTCTGAGGCCTCATACAGATCAGCTGCCGAGCAGGACGCTGGACACAGTCGACACTGGATCATATGCTGAACAGTCTGGTCTTCGCAATCGCACTTGATATCATTGATCTCAGCATAGTCCCGTCTTGCTAAGTTGACTTTGAATCTGCCCACTCCTGATCTTAGCCTATTCAAAGACTTCCACATCAACCATCCCTTGCCATAGCCAGGTGGCAAAGATTCGGACAATCTTCCCCAGCCATGCGGAAGGGGAGCCTTAGCTTCCCATAGTTGTAATATGGCTTTCTCAGTTGTCATCGTAAGTCCCTGAGACTTTCTTAGGGAACTTTTCTTGGACTTCAGTCTTTGTCTGTGTGGCACATGCCCATATAATGGGTGAGATTTTTCATGGTCCACGCTCCTCATATCCTTGTTCGCTGCTATCCCTGCGAGGTGGTGGAGCCATTCGACTGGAGTTGATTTTAAGCAGCCTGTTATAATTTTGCAAGCAGAGGTGGCCTGGGGGGGTGGCGAACAGGGCAATCGCCCGGGGCCTCGCTCTTGGAGGACCTCGCGCAACACCCCGTGTTGAAAAAAGTTTATATTAAAAAAATTATTTTATTTTTTACTATTATTGATAACAGAAAAACTAACGCATATTTGATGCTGTCATCGACACGAGAAGAAGAAGATTGATAACAGTAAAGTTGGTTAATTGATAGTAAAGTATGTATTAATTAGAGATGTGCCGGATATCCATATCCGTATCAGTATCCGCGGATATCCGAGGGTGAAAAAAGATCTGTATCCGTATCCGTATCCGTTACTTTTTTAGCGGATCTTTAACGGATCTTTTATAAGGAATTTCACTAAGCAGGTGTATAAAATTTTAAAGATATCTCGCAATGAAATACTATTAACTTCAATTCCAATTACTTCATATTTCTTAAAATCTCATATCTGGCACATTTATATTGCAAAAATTAATTATTTAAATATATATTTTACTACAAAGAAGACTTCACGCGTGTACCGCCGGATTGTGTTGTGAAAACACGATATTTCGACGACTAGATCCGCCGTCTTCTTCAGGTGTGGAGATATCTGCACTGGTCGGCTGACCCACAGATACCCTATCTGTGAAGATGGCGGAGCTAGTCGTCGAAATATCGTGTTTTCACAACGCAATACGGCGGTCCACCCGTCAAGATTTTATTGCAGTCGAACGCCGGAAAAGTTTTCGTTCTTACATTTATTTTAATAGTTTACCAAAGGTAACTGGTAACTTACCACTGTAGTAAGTTTTAAGGTATTATTTTAACTATCTTTATAGTGAGATTAGGCCTCTAATCTTTGTGATTTGCTAGCTAAAATTATGTTTAAGGTACTGCTAAAATGTTTACATCAGATAAAATAATCACTTTTACAGAAAACTAAAAAAATAAATGTTATATTTAACATTAAGTTTGGTAAATTGTACTTCAAAAAGAGTAAATTGGCAGTTTTGTCACCCAAAAGTCTATTGCGATGAGCATCATAACTTATTCCTGCTGCACTGAAAAACTGCTCACTTGGAACGCTTGTTACAGGTGATGATAAATATGTGCGACCCATGTGTCACAGACCTCAAAATTTATTTACTATTATTGTTAACAGCTTTTTTAATAATCAGGTGCAGCTGATGTGCTGCACAATCAATATTATCTACGTCAGATAAAGTGCAGGAACTCTTCATATTGGATCCTCCTTCTCTTACCATGGTGTGCACATTCTGTTTGGGATTTTGAAATATTTCCAAAATGTAATCTCCCGTTTGTAGTTCTTCAAGTATCTACACTTTTAAAATTATATTTTCCCTTATAAAATCTTTTATAATGTTCTGGATACCAATGAAACACCTTAGAAAAAAAGCCTACCAGAAATAGGATGTGAAGGAAACTCTCTCAAAATCCTTCAACATGTCTTTATTTTCTATCCTAAAGTTCGCTGCAGATAAATTCCGTAAAATATGTCCTACGGTTTAGAACATAATTAGCAATAACATTATCCAGCAATCGTCGGAACCCAAACGTGTTGAAAAGGTAATCCAGATAAAGCTATCATTTCTGCAATTAAATAATTTTTATTTTTTATTCTCCCACATTTTGACTTTTTCTATGTATTCGTTAACAAATGTTTTTTTTTTTCTAAATTCTCTTTTTACCGCTTTAAAGACGTTCCGTGCTGAATGTGTTAGCCGGCAATCTTCTTAGCGGAGTCTTTTTTTTTTTTTTTTTTTTTTTTTTTTTTTTTTTTTTTAAGAATAACTCATATTTTTGTGGGTGTTTCGTCTGAAGATGATTTTTTTTAGAAAGTTGTATATTCATGGGAATACATTCCTTCACAGATTTTGTATTTAGCAGATTCGTCATTTACTATCGTAAAATATTTCCATATTACACTACTAACCTTTTTTGTATAAATTGTTTTTATTTTAATTTAATTTACAACTTCAAAAAAAAAAAAAAAACAACAGAAATTTATATCATCTACACAATCCTATGTCATCATAAAATATAAACATAAACACTCCACTGTGTCAATAATAGTTCGGTCCAAGTTGAGAAAGTGGAGATCCGTATCCGTATCCGTATTCGCGGATCTAGATAATAATGATCCGTATCTGTATCTGTATCCGCGGATATTCATTTTTAACGATCCGGCACATCACTAGTATTAATAAGTACCTAAGATTTATTCAGTATCACATTCATTTATAAAGTAAGATTAATGGTATCAAAATTAAATATATTATCAATGACTATTTTTTTTTTTTTTTTTTTTTTTGTTATTTAAGTTTAAAATAGTCTAAAATTTCATTACTATTTGAATCTCGTGCTTCGCATCTTAGAAAACCCACTTGAACTCTCAGTTCTGTTACTTTCATAGTATTTACGATTTACGCTCGGGCAATCCGTGTTTCATTTCGTTCGTCAACTCTTGTCACCTTACGCTGGAAGATCGAGTCACACTTGACCGGCATACTCCGCACCCTTCCTGTGTTCACACTTGTCCGTAGCTCGGCCGTGTAACGAACTTGTTCCTGCTGTCTTCAGTCTCCTTTAACGTTTTCATTTGGTTGTATCTCAAAAAGTGGGTTTGGAGTCACAGTCAGGGTTGGCAATCATACTCTTTTACATGGCATTGTTATTTATTGTGCCTAGGCGTACTTTATAATCAACGAAAGTAATAAAAGTATGTTAAAATATTTTCTTTACCTGACTCACGTTATCACCTCATTGGTTGATCTTTTACTTACAAAAATAGTATCCAAACAGTCTTAACAAACCACCATTAAACGTTTTTCATACGCTATACTGGACTGAAAGATTCTCGCGTTTCTGAACGCAATTGCAGTGAAAGTCAAACGTCAATCACTTCGCACTTGACGTGTTTGTTTCGTTTGAGGTTACTTTCAATTTAGTCGACAGTTTTTGTTAATAAACAATGAGGTCATTAGCCCTATATATTTTGTGGTCTCAAAGAACTAGTGACAGAGTTTCTACCAGCTGTGCAACGCACATCTATCTTATCCACCTATTTTATTCCGATAATCCTACCAGGATTAGAAGATATTGAGTTTAAGGTAGAATTCTAGCATCTTCACATTAACAAATCCAAGCTTTGCCAGAAAAAAGGGTCGATTTAAGCTATAACCAGGGATCTACCAACCGCAATCGCACGCCATAACCATCTAAGACATTACATCAAAATTAGAAGTAATGAAATATATATCCAAACATAATAAAATAAATGTAATCTTTTTCTATATGACTTACTTCATATTTGCTATCCCAAAACACACACCAAAAATAGAGTGCTACATTTCTCATAGCATGTGATGGATGATGAAACGAATTTTTACAAATGTTTTAGAATGGCACAATCTACATATTATGATCTTTTGATGAAGATGGAAGTGAGGATGAAGAAAAGACACTTTTTTAAGGCATTCAGTAACACGGATGTATAATTTGGTCGCGAAGAAGTGGAAACTCCCTCCATATGCTTCTGCACATCCACCAGCCCTATACCGGACCGCGCCGTCAAAGAGTAAACCAAACGCCCTGAATGAAGAAAGGCAGAGTTGGAGAGACAGTTTAGAAAGACTGCTTGAAATTGTAAATTTTTTGATATCTCACAATTAGGACTTCAGAGATCATAGAGAGAAATTAACTTCTGACTCAAGTTCAAGTGAGACTAACGGCAACTGAATAGATTTAGTAAAGACAATAAGCCGGATTTGATCCAGCGTTACGACTTCACCTAAAACAAGTAAGAGGCAAGACGATTAGAGCCATTATTTCCAAAAAAATATTCAACATGAGCTGATACAAAAATGGCAAGTCACTTGAAGACTCAAATTGTCGACAAAATAGTAAAGAATAAATATTACTCAATTATTTTGATTGTACTTGTAATGTTTCTCGTGTTGAGCAATTGTCAATTAGTATAAGTTTTTTAATACAAATTTAGCTAACGCTGAAGAACATTTTATTGGCTTTTTAGCTGTCGAAAAATCACAGCTGATAGTTTCATTAATTATATAATCGCATAGCTAGAACAGCTGGATAAATAATTGTATGCCAAGGATATGATAATGAAGCCAATATGCGTGGATAAAAAAGTGGTGTTCAGAAACATATACTTGAAATAATCCACCTGCATATTTGTTACCCTATAAGAGTTATAGCTGGAATCTCATCCTACGAGATGCAACATCGCCTTTCTGCCGGATTGAGTTATAAATGGGATATTTTAAAAGCACATGTAAAATCCTGTTCGCTTAAACCACTTTCTGAAACAAGATGGGGAAAGCAGGGTAGAATCGGCGAAGGCTTTTAAATACCAACCGAGAGATATATCTGATGCTTTGAGGGATTTAGTAGAAAATAGTACCGATTGACAGTTGGTTAGTGAATGCCACTCTATAGAAAAGGAAATAACTACCTAGGAATTTGTAGTTCATCTCGTCGTATGGTATGACATATTTGTTTTCATGTATAGCGTAAAAAGATTAAAGGAAATTAGTGACTGAAATTTTGGAGCAATGCAGTTTCTTGCAAGTACCTCAAACAGCAGGAGAATCATCTGATATTGTTGTACAAGAATTGTATGAAGAACTGAATATGTTTATCCGTGCAAAATAAGAAAATGACGGCGTTATCTCGGTAATGAGATATGTAATATAAAAAACATTAACTGAAGTGTACCCCACTATCAATGTAGTCCTGAGAATTATTGTCACCACACCTAAGACGGTTGCGTCCGCATGAAGAAGTTTTTCCACGGTTGAAAATTATTAAAGCATATTTGAGGAATTCGATGACACAATATCGGTTTTCAGCCCTTTCTATTGTTTGAATTGAAATGACATAGTTCATTCGTTAGGTTTTTGTGCTTTAATTAAATATTTTAGTCTTAGGAAAAGCTGCAAACATCATTTTTAAATCCCTGCGTATATCTTTCAAGGCATTTATGTACTTCATCATTAATAATTTAACGTCTTTACGTTTTTCAACTTTTAATAACTCTTCATATATAATATTTTAAAACTCAAAATTTATTTATTTATGACTTTGCATCAGAAATACCTATTTTCGATTCACAAACTTTGCACACAGTGCAAGGGCCTCGCAAAAATCTGTCTCCCGGAGCCTCGCAAAGGCTAAGGCCGCCGCCGCGCTGTCTGCAAGTGTCATTAAGTGCAATGTCTACTTGTTTGGCATGGGTTGAGTTGTACCACACAGGCAGGCATACTCTTCAGCCGAATAACACATTGGTAAGGCAGAAGTTCGAATTGTTTCAGGTTGGCTACCCCACTGTGATCCAGCCAGTTTTCTTAGGAGATTGTTCCTAGTAGAAACTTTCAGCTTGGAATTAATGCAATGTTTCCTGAATGTAAGTGATCTGTCAAGGGTCACTCCTAGATATTTTGGAGTTCCACAGTGTTCTAGTTCGACCCCCGACCATTTTACCTTTAACCTACGAGTGGCTTCTTTATTCCTTAAATGAAAAGAACATACTTGTGTCTTCGCAGGATTTGGTTTTAGCTGGTTTGTGCTGTAATACCTTGACAAATCTTCCAGAGCGTTAGTAAGGGTGCTCTCTTCTGACTCAAAGTCTTTGCTCTGTGAGGCCAGAGCATGATCATCAGCATAAACGAAACTCCTGCATGGTATATATGTTAAAAACAATAATGGGGCTAGCACACTTCCTTGGGGTAGAACATACTTCTGTAACCTTCAACGGCTACGCTGTCCTTGGAAGTCAACAATCTGCGATTCTGCAAGAGAGTAGCAATGAACTTACTAAAGCGGCCCCTACACGATCAATATTATTGTGCAATAATATTGCGCAATAATATTGTTGTCCTCCCTAGACTTCTCAATAATTATTGCACAATAGTTTAGTTGACTACGAAATGCTGGACGAGCAGGAGGTAGCAGCTGAAGCTATTGCTTCACTGTACTGTACTGCGTGAAAAAAAAAAAAAATTAAGACGGATAAAGAATTGGTATGTGGAGCGGAAATATTCACACATGATGGAATTGTCTTCGAACTGTCTTGGTGCTTTACGCAGGAGACATCTAGTTATCAAGATACCTGCTGGTTCTGAACGCCTTTTTATAAGTTTAAACACTTTTTCAGCATTGCTCTTTTGGGTATAGTAAACGCGAATTACAACTTTTTAATGGTAGACGTCGGATCGAATGTATGTTTCTTCGTGTATATGATGGTGGCTTTCTTAATGTTCCAAATTTGGAGATATACTTATTAATCACCTCACAAGAACTTTTACTAAACAGTAATAAGCTGGCACCATTTTTTTTTTTTTTTCTGTGACGATGCGTAACTGTTTTAACAATAAGCGAAAATTTCTTTGGAAAGATCAGTTTTGTTAGCATTGTTTGAGTAAATTTTGCATTGTATTCATACCTAATAACTCCTTTTAAGGCCACATGTGTACTAACTCAAGTTTTGTTGTTATTATTGTGGCTAATAAAAAAACAGAAATAATAAATACTTAAATCATCCATTAATTTTCTGTGCTCTTCCAGTGGTCCCATTGTATGTTTTGAGCTCACCACATCCTGGTCTTCAAGAAAACTCAGCTGGTCGAAGTACCAAAACGTTGGATCCACCACTTCATCTCCACCCACAACTATTCTTTTTTGTATCTCTAATTCGTTTTACTTCTTTTCCGTAGTTAGTCCTCAAAGAATCGATCCTTTTTGTAACATCTTCCCTCGTAGTAATTGTATGTTTTCTCTTTATATTTGTGCAGCAGAATTTCGTAAGCCTTATTTTTTCCTGTCTGTTTTTATACTCAGACGCTTTGATATTCCATAATGCTGGTAAATCTTGCACTCACTTCACTTATGCATTCATTTTCAGAAGAAACAATCAATGAAAAAAATATTACAGTAACAAAATACAAGCGGAGACTAGTGATCATGCCCGTGTCTCGAGACCAACTGAGGGGATATTACGCAATATCGCCCACAGATGTAACAATGTATTTCAGGTTGCGCAATATATTTCAAACTGTTTAGATTCACTCAATAATATTGCACAACCTCTCAATCTAACCTACAGACGTTCAATATTATTGTGCAAGTTCAACCAGACCCGCCACTAGCTGTTTGAGCGCCCGCGTGCAATACCGATTATGCCATTATGCCGCCCCCTGTCTAACTACAGCCAGTGGTGGATCTAGGAATTTTCCGAACCGGTTAAAAAGACTGTGAGATTGCCGCCCCTCCAAACATTATTGGCCGCCCCCATTGTTGCCACCCGGAGTGTCGCCGGCCGCCCGAAGCAACAGTTGAGTAAAAAAAAAAAAGGTCGCCCTCTACACAATACGATGAAAATTTCATCGCGGTGACAATGGAATGGCAATTGTCGCGGGGCGGTGACTGTTGATCACTCGATTTGTCGCCCCCCTCAACGTGCCGCCCGCGTGCGGTACACGCCTTGCACGCCCTCTTACGGCGGCCTTGTGTGCAACCGTAAATATTGTGCAATAATATTGACCGTGTAGGGGCCGCTTAAGATTGAAATTCCTGGTCAGGTTGTGGAACTTGACTATAGTGCGCGTCACGAACGATGGCGGCCCAGTTTAGCGAGGCTCTGCGCATGTACGTCACCACTATGCCAGCAGCCAATCGGATTCAGTAACAATCCAGAGCCTGTCGTGGTAACACGAGTGTCGAATGTGCTGTTTTTGTGATGTAGACGGTTGTAAATCAGTGATCATTGCAATAATTCCTATTCTAAATAATGGAAGATGAGCAGCATAAGCGTAAGGTTCTGCATAGTCAAAGCTAAAACTAAGTTTTTAAAGTATATAAGCATTTTAAGCGCGAAGCAGACGCGAGAGGGCCGATCTGCGACGTTGCCAAAGCTCAAGAGAGAACTGCTAAAGCGTGTGATACTAGCCTTAGAACTGTACTGATAATAGTTAAACGCGGCAGCATCGGATATTCTACGTCAGTCCTGTTTCTCTCTCTCTCTGCGTGACCCGCCATGGTTCGTGAGGCGGACTATAGTAGTAGCTGATGGTTGACGGTGTCATACACTGCTGACAAATCAACAAATATCACTCCTGTTACCTACGATCTTCAAATTCATCTTCTGTAAACTGCGTGAGATTTAGTAGTTGTCCTGTGCAGCTTTTAGCCGGGCGGAAAGCTTGTTCAGGATTAAGCAAATGATCAACTACAGGCAACAGCTGGTTTAAGATAATTGTTTCAAGAAGTTTGTAGAGGTGACATAAAAGTGCAACTGGTCTAAAATTCCTTGGATTGTTTCCTTCTTTGCCAGGCTTAAGCAAGGCCAATCACTCGGCTCTTCCGCCAAATCTTTGGAATTTGACATCTGCTCATACAGTTGTTAAAGAGCTGAAGGATCCAACTTTTTGTTGTTAGACCAAAGTGCTTAATTTGTTCTGACCTAATGTCATCCAGGCCTGCTGATTTTCCATTTTTGCTATGTCTTATAGCCTTATCTAATTCTTCCATGCTGAATGGTGTTGTGAGGTCTCCTCTCGGCCTTCTTTTCGCAGTTTAGGAATTTTGGACTTTTGATTAGCTTGCCCATTTGGTAGTAACTGGTGTGCTGTGTGGTTTGCAGTAATACGAGGTGCGGCTAGAAAAAAACGGGACTGGTTTTCTGTGAGATAAACCGTGCGAGCCTCAAGGTCAAACGCCATATTGCCGAGTCGCCTGACATCCCCCCTCCACATTCCTGCCAGTTGGACGAGCTTAGCTTGCTCAGTCGAGTCTCAGCCTTCGTTCATGTTGGACCGTGTGTATGCCGCTCGTCGGAAAAATGGTAGGCGTCTTAATTGAGCAACGTGTCAACGTGAAATTTTTAGTGAAGCTGGGTAAATCCGCAACAGAGATTTATTCTCTCTTACAACAAGTGTATAGGGAAGAATGTATGTCACGTACACGCGTTTTTGAATGATGTAAGCGTTTCAAAGAAGGGAGAGAAGAGATTGAAGTTGATCCGCGCCCAGGACGTCCTTCAACCTCGAAGACGGATGAAAACATCGAGAAAATAGGCAAAGTAATCCGTCAAGATCGCCGATTGAGTATCCGTGCAGTTGCCGAGATTGTGGGAATTGACAAAGAAACGGTGCGGCAAATATTACATGAAAATTTCAATATGAGAAAAGTGTGTTCCAAAATGGTGCCAAGAATCCTCACGCCGGAACAAAAGGAGTTACGGATGGGAATCTGTTCTGACATGTTAAAAAACATTAGGGAAGATCCTGAACTGTTGGAAAGAGTTATTACGTGTGACGAATCATGGTTTTTTACCTATGACCCAAAAACTAAGCGACAATCAATGCACTGGAAGAGTCCGAATTCACCACGAAAGAAGAAAGCTCGAATGTCCAAATCAAAATTCAAGGTCATGATGATTGTTTTTTCTGACATCCATGGAATTCTGTATGTAAATTATGTTCCTGAAGGTCAAACCGTGAATAAACCTTGGGGTTTTGGCCACCATCCGTGAGCGAGTGCGAAGAAAGCGACCAGAGTTGTGGAAGAACAAGTCGTGGATTCTTCATCAGGACAACGCCCCAGCCCACACTGCACTGGTGGTTAAGACATTTTTGGCTAGCATGGGATCCCTGTGTTGGATCATCCATCCTACTCACCAGACCTAGCTCCATGTGATTTTTTATGTTCCCAAAAGTGAAGGAAGTGTTGAAGGGGACCAGATTCGAGACTGTGGAAGCTGTGAAGCAAAAAGCGACGGAGACTATGAAAATGCTAACAGAAAATGACTTCAAACACTGTTTTGAACAGTGGAAAATTCGAATCGAAAAGTGTAGGGATATTGGAGGGGAGTATATTGAAGGTGATAAGGTAAAAGTTGTAAAGGAAACAAATGCCCGTGTCTCGAGACCAACTGAGGGGATATTACGCAATATCGCCCACAGACGTAACAATGTATTTCAGGTTGCGCAATATATTTCAAACTGTTTAGATTCACTCAATAATATTGCACAACCTCTCAATCTAACCTACAGACGTTCAATATTATTGTGCAAGTTCAACCAGACCCGCCACTAGCTGTTTGAGCGCCCGCGTGCAATACCGATTATGCCATTATGCCGCCCCCTGTCTAACTACAGCCAGTGGTGGATCTAGGAATTTTCCGAACCGGTTAAAAAGACTGTGAGATTGCCGCCCCTCCAAACATTATTGGCCGCCCCCATTGTTGCCACCCGGAGTGTCGCCGGCCGCCCGAAGCAACAGTTGAGTAAAAAAAAAAAAAAGGTCGCCCTCACACAATACGATGAAAATTTCATCGCGGTGACAATGGAATGGCAATTGTCGCGGGGCGGTGACTGTTGATCACTCGATTTGTCGCCCCCCTCAACGTGCCGCCCGCGTGCGGTACACGCCTTGCACGCCCTCTTACGGCGGCCTTGTGTGCAACCGTAAATATTGTGCAATAATATTGACCGTGTAGGGGCCGCTTAAGACTGAAATTCCTGGTCAGGTTGTGGAACTTGACTATAGTGCGCGTCACGAACGATGGCGGCCCAGTTTAGCGAGGCTCTGCGCATGTACGTCATCCACTATGCCAGCAGCCAATCGGATTCAGTAACAATCCAGAGCCTGTCGTGGTAACACGAGTGTCGAATGTGCTGTTTTTTGTGATGTAGACGGTTGTAAATCAGTGATCATTGCAATAATTCCTATTCTAAATAATGGAAGATGAGCAGCATAAGCGTAAGGTTCTGCATAGTCAAAGCTAAAACTAAGTTTTTAAAGTATATAAGCATTTTAAGCGCGAAGCAGACGCGAGAGGGCCGATCTGCGACGTTGCCAAAGCTCAAGAGAGAACTGCTAAAGCGTGTGATACTAGCCTTAGAACTGTATTGATAATAGTTAAACGCTGGCAGCATCGGATATTCTACGTCAGTCCTGTTTCTCTCTCTCTCTGCGTGACCCGCCATGGTTCGTGAGGCGGACTATAGTAGTAGCTGATGGTTGACGGTGTCATACACTGCTGAC
Source organism: Vandiemenella viatica (assembly GCA_031002005.1). NCBI lineage: Eukaryota > Metazoa > Arthropoda > Insecta > Orthoptera > Morabidae > Vandiemenella > Vandiemenella viatica. The sequence goes on along the minus strand of CM061919.1, from coordinate 90,881,717 downwards.
AAATCAACAAATATCACTCCTGTTACCTTACGATCTTCAAATTCATCTTCTGTAAACTGCGTGAGATTTAGTAGTTGTCTTGTGCAGCTTTTAGCCGGGCGGAAAGCTTGTTCAGGATTACGCAAATGATCAACTACAGACAACAGCTGGTTTAAGATAATTGTTTCAAGAAGTTTGTAGAGGTGACATAAAAGTGCAACTGGTCTAAAATTCCTTGGATTGTTTCCTTCTTTGCCAGGCTTAAGCAAGGCAATCACTCGGCTCTTCAGCCAAATCTTTGGAATTTGACATCTGCTCATACAGTTGTTAAAGAGCTGAAGGATCCAACTTTTGTTGTTAGACCAAAGTGCTTAATTTGTTCTGACCTAATGTCATCCAGGCCTGCTGATTTTCCATTTTTGCTATGTCTTATAGCCTTATCTAATTCTTCCATGCTGAATGGTGTTGTGAGGTCTCCTCTCGGCCTTCTTTTCGCAGTTTAGGAAGTTTGGACTTTTGATTAGCTTGCCCATTTGGTAGTAACTGGTGTGCTGTGTGGTTTGCAGTAATACGAGGTGCGGCTAGAAAAAAAACGGGACTGGTTTTCTGTGAGATAAACCGTGTGAGCCTCAAGGTCAAACGCCATATTGCCGAGTCGCCTGACATCCCCCCTCCACATTCCTGCCAGTTGGACGAGCTTAGCTTGCTCAGTCGAGTCTCAGCCTTCGTTCATGTTGGACCGTGTGTATGCCGCTCGTCGGAAAAATGGTAGGCGTCTTAATTGAGCAACGTGTCAACGTGAAATTTTTAGTGAAGCTGGGTAAATCCGCAACAGAGATTTATTCTCTCTTACAACAAGTGTATAGGGAAGAATGTATGTCACGTACACGCGTTTTTGAATGATGTAAGCGTTTCAAAGAAGGGAGAGAAGAGATTGAAGTTGATCCGCGCCCAGGACGTCCTTCAACCTCGAAGACGGATGAAAACATCGAGAAAATAGGCAAAGTAATCCGTCAAGATCGCCGATTGAGTATCCGTGCAGTTGCCGAGATTGTGGGAATTGACAAAGAATCGGTGCGGCAAATATTACATGAAAATTTCAATATGAGAAAAGTGTGTTCCAAAATGGTGCCAAGAATCCTCACGCCGGAACAAAAGGAGTTACGGATGGGAATCTGTTCTGACATGTTAAAAAACATTAGGGAAGATCCTGAACTGTTGGAAAGAGTTATTACGTGTGACGAATCATGGTTTTTTACCTATGACCCAAAAACTAAGCGACAATCAATGCACTGGAAGAGTCCGAATTCACCACGAAAGAAGAAAGCTCGAATGTCCAAATCAAAATTCAAGGTCATGATGATTGTTTTTTCTGACATCCATGGAATTCTGTATGTAAATTATGTTCCTGAAGGTCAAACCGTGAATAAACCTTGGGTTTTGGCCACCATCCGTGAGCGAGTGCGAAGAAAGCGACCAGAGTTGTGGAAGAACAAGTCGTGGATTCTTCATCAGGACAACGCCCCAGCCCACACTGCACTGGTGGTTAAGACATTTTTGGCTAGTATGGGATGCCTGTGTTGGATCATCCATCCTACTCACCAGACCTAGCTCCATGTGATTTTTTTATGTTCCCAAAAGTGAAGGAAGTGTTGAAGGGGACCAGATTCGAGACTGTGGAAGCTGTGAAGCAAAAAGCGACGGAGACTATGAAAATGCTAACAGAAAATGACTTACTTGTTTTGAACAGTGGAAAATTCGAATCGAAAAGTGTAGGGATATTGGAGGGGAGTATATTGAAGGTGATAAGGTAATAGTTGTAAAGGAAACAAAATAAAAAGAGTTACACTAAAAATCCCGTTTTTTTCTAGCCGCACCTCGTATAATCAACATTGGTCTTTTTTGGATCATTGTTTAGATGTTTCAGAAGTCTCCATGATTTATGGCTGTCTCTTGCGAAATCTAAGTCTTCAACAGTTTTAATCCACTGATTACGCTTTCTCTCTCTAATAGTGGAAATGAGTTTGTTTCCTTCTTCCACTGTTGTTTCACCAGAAGGATCTTCCATAAATAAATTGTTGTATTCTTTAAGTAGAGCAGCTTGATCTGATGTGAGACCGGGAATGTAAGCTGTCCGACAACCACGAGCGATAGACATTCTGGAACATCTCTTTGGTTCTATTGAGAGTACTTCAGAATCCTACAGTTCTGAGATTTCAGACCAACTTGCCTTTTTGATGTTGTATTTTCTACGGAAAGTCTTGTGGTCTGACTGCGGCATAAATGTGACACATTATTGGCCTATGCTTTGATTTAGGCATTGGGGAACAGACAGATTTAACGGATTGGTGGCTAATACTGCTATTACTGAATATGAGATCAGGGTTGAAACCACGCCTCCACCGACCATTGTTGAATGATGCAGGTAGTTTTGCATCATGGTTTAAAGAGAGGTGATTTATTTCAGCCCATTCTTGTAGTGCAGCCCCATTCCCATCTTCATGATCATAACCCCAAACATTGCTATGATTGTTGACATCACCGACCACAATCTGTATGTATTTATAATGGAAATTAGGTGGTTTTTGACCATGAATACAGCACCAGATGGTTTATAAAGAGACGAAATGGTACAGTTCGTCGTTTCTAGAGTGAGAATTTCAATGTCATTTTGTTCCGTGAACGTAGTGGACATTTCTTGTATATCTGGACGGACAAAGATTGCACTTCCGTATTGATTATGAGGTCTTTCTATAGCAAGACGCATTCCGTTTAGTTTTTGGTCTACGCATTTCATAGCTTCTGTGTGTCTCCTGTAGGCAGAATATATGATACTGATAGTGACTGCATAGGTCTCGTAGCAGCTCTTCCTTGGCTGGTGACATGCCTTCTATGTTAACAGAGATAATTGTGGCCCTGAAAAGGGTTTGGGTAGTAATGTTTCTGGTGTGAAAGGATCAGCCGTCAGGTCATTTCGATTCATTTTCTGACGTTGCCCAGAGCAGTGGTCCGCAACCTTTTTCCTACTCGCGGCACACCATAAGGTTATACGTAAATATCCCGGCACACCTTACCGGTCGGGCGGTTGAGCAAAAAGAAAAAAAAAAAAGGTCCTCAATACACGAAATTTTTTTCCGGGGTATATAGCCCCCTAACATGTAAAAAATTATAGCTAAGAACAGTGGTTGCATAAAAATAATAATCAGGCAATTTTATATTACTATTAAAGTAAATAATTGTACACATGCCTTAAATCTGACACAGTCAACGTCGAGAAGCCCAATTCATATAGATATGTATTAGGAAATGGCAATAACACATTAACTGCCTTGTTGGAGATAGCTGGATATTCACTCCTTATTGTTAGCCAAAATAAATCTAAAGAAACATTGAGAAGTTTTAATTCCAAAGTTCTGTCAGCTTTTAAAGCTGCGAATTCTTCTTGAATATTTATTGAAAGATGTTCCGAATGGTTCATGAACCCAGTCGAAATCTTTAACACTTTTCCAAAGTACTTTTTGAATCTCTGCTGGGGGACTTATAAATGTTATTTAATTATGTCCATCACCATTTTATTACCGTCATCAAGTGACCATACAGTCGGAAATATCTCACACGACCCATTTTCAATCCTCTGTAACCACAAATCCATCTAATTCTCAAATCCTTTAATCTTATCCATATTAATAAGAATATTTTCGTTCCTACCTTACATTTTGATGTTCAGCTCATTCAAGTGTACGAAAAGTCGGTAAGATATGCCAACTTACATACCCATTCGCCATCTGGGAATAAATCCGCGTACTTATGTCTTTCAAGAGTCAAAAATGCCTGCACCTCTTCTCTAAGTTCAAATATTAGCGTTAACACATTTCCTCGTGACAGCCAGTGAACTTCTGTATGTAGCAGGAGTGTAGTGTGTTCTGAAAACATTTCCTGACATAAAATGAAAAAGGTTGCGAATGTAGGGCCGCGATTTTATGAAGTTCACGACTTTTACTACTTCGTCCAGCACATCTTCCAGAGAAGGTGGCAGAGACAAAGCAACAATGGTTTCGTGGTGAATGAGACAATGGTCGCATCGTACGTTGGGATTTCGCGTACTTTAGCTGCAAATCCATTCACTGGGGCAGTCATAGTAGCCGCTCCGTTTGTACAAACACTAACGCATTCCTTCCATGTTAATTCATTAAGGAGAAAATACTCATCAGTCAAACGAAATACTTCTTCACCGATAGTTTGCTCTGGAAGCTCTTTGCAAAAGAAGAAATTACAACTATATCTCCATCAGTGGCGTAGCTATCGTGGGTGACACCCGGGGCGGATATCGATGGTGTCACCCCTCGAAAATTTAAATTCAAAATTAAGTAAAATATAATATCTTGTAAGTGTAAAATATCATATTAATAAAATATAATTAAATAAACATTTATTGTTATTAAAAATTATAGTTAATAAAATTGTAATATTAACTTCATTTAAAAAAAACACAATAAAAAAAAACAATCTTCTCTTTTTAGCTTTAACAGCTGCAAACTCGTAAATCACATCTTCAAAATTATCAATTTTAGTTACTTCATGTTCAATAGTCAATATGGCAAGATTTTAGCCACGTGTTGCTCACCGGTGATCGAAAGTGGTTTATTTTTTTAATGGCTTTCGGCGACTAAGCCATTCAGCCAGCTCAATGGGTTTACGATATCTCTTCATGTGAATTAGTTCTCCAGTACGTTTTTTTATGATTCCTAAGTATAGACACCACAGGACGGACAGGACATTCACACAGACACACAACACTTAACATCCATGCCCGTATTCGAACCGGCGACCTTCGGCACGCGGAGCTAGCACGCTAGCCCCTACGCCACCGAGGCCGGCGAAAAGTGGATTGGTTTATGTTTTGACGGTGCGGATCAGTATCGGCCTGCTAGATGTGGAGAAGCGCATCGAGAGAGTTCGGAAATTTACCTTCCCATACGACTAAATGTTGTTTCCATGTTATTATTTGCCTTAAAAAAAGTATTTTTTTCATCCATGTTCATCAGATGTTCGTAAAATGTAGGAAGAGTCCTAGCATCAGAAAAATCAGAGCTTTGCCAGAGTTGAAGACCAATTTTACGACCCACAAAAATTGCAGCCAAAATCCGCATTTGTAACCGAACCTCCCACACCCGAATCGCATGCCGTAACCAGACGCAAGACTAATCTAGAAGTACTGAAAAATATGTATTCAAACACATAAAAGTGGATTCGTGTCTTTTTATAACAAAAATATATGGTATAGAAAAAGAATATGTTTATTTTATCATGTTTGAAAATTTATTTTTCATCACACCTATATTCGGACTGGTGACTCAAATGATTACTGCGTGCGATTTGAAAACTGTAGGTCCGGGTTCAAATCCCGGTCTCGACTGTAATTTTTGCGTGCCTTAAAATTGACTTTTACCAATGGCAAAGCTTTTATCTTTTAATGCGAAGGACGCTCGGTGGTTTGAATTTCACTTTAATCTGTAGGTCTTCTTTTCAAGTTATGTGACTACGATATAGGTGCACTGCGAGTTTCCAAATAAGAAACTAGAACATTGAGATAACATGAAATTATTATTTTTACTATACAAAATCTTTACGACTTATATTTAAATTAAAATATGTTATAATCTCGTTCTTCACTAACAAAAAGTATTGAGTGAATCGAAAAGAACCTGAGACAAAACAAACACGTCAAGTGCGAGTGATTGACATTTCATTGAGATTGCGTTGATATTGTTAATACTGCGCTGGCATACTATTTTGTACATAAAATATCAACCAGTTAGGTGATTACGTGAGTCAGATAAAAAAGTATTTTAATGTACATTCGTACCAAAACTGTGCAGAATAAAGTACAGTACTCTATAATAAAGTAGGGTGTCAAACCTACCTGTCATCCCCAACACTGATTCCCTGAAACAATCACTTGTAAACGTTGAAGGATAATAAAGACCGGGTAGGAACACGGGTGAGCTATGGAAAAGTTTGGACGCGAGGGGGCGAGCCGTCACTCGGCCGGCTGTCGTTGCGGTTAGGGTACAGGCCAGTATTGGCAAAGTGCAGTTCGACCTTTACACTTAGCAACTGGTGCAAATTAAAATCCCAGCACCCAGACGGTGTTGTGATAAACGAATGAAATTTGGCCCCAAATATGCCCGCATGAAGAGTTTAAATGATTTAACATTAAATGTGAGAATTACGGTGCTATATATTATGTAAATTGCAAATTTTTTTTAGCGTGTAAGTGGCGAACAGTGTGGTGTCACATGACAAGTGGTTGCACACAAGTTTTTGTTGTCTAAGTATGCCAAGGCGAAGAGTGACAACTCTCTACACCCAAATGTCTAACAGTGAGAGAGGTCGGAGAATTGACGTGTTTTGAAAGGGTGCATCATATCGTGAAATCTCCAGAACGATTTGCCGCAGTGCAATGTCAGTATACAGACTTGTTACACAGTGATAAAAAAAAGCTCTAATACTCCTAGAGCAGGCACAGGTCCATACAGATGGATAACAGCACGTGAAGACTGCCAAATGGTGTGGGTGGCTGCTGCTGGCAGATGGTTGACTGCAGGCCAGGTCCGAAAGTCCGGAAAAATACCTCACGTAATTTATGGATGTCCCCTTACTAATGTTACGATTTCGCTAGCAAGATACGCGGTTCCGACTGTTTTAAACACATGTCCTACAAAAACTGATTACCGACAGACGATAGCACTTGAACTCGTCCGGATTGACTTGAAACCTGACCGTATTGCTAGTTTAATGCAGTTTTCCGAATCATTTTATTTGCATAAATTCGAACATGATACGATTTCATGTCGAGTATAGGTGCACTGTCGACAAAAGGAAGGTACACAGAGTGTATATCGGATAACACAAAATGTACTCAATTCGAATCTGTCAGATGATAAATTCAAAAATTACTAGAAAATACTTCAAGTCACTTGTGAATCTTAGCTAATAGAATTCTAAAAAAGCAAAACAATTTTGAAGAGTAGACTACGCGTATTCCAGCATACCCTTGGTTGCTTTTTTTCCATTTTCAAAGGAAAATCTAACATTTTTCTTGAAATAATTTCAAGGAATTACAATTTAACAGCCTAATTACCATGATTTTAAGAATTTTAGATATATCCTTTAATTTTAAAACTTCCTCTCTTAATACAAGAAAACTTACATTATATCCACCGCCGCTCGTAACAAACCAAACAACTGTGACGGACGGCAAACACAACGAGTTCGTGTGATTGTTGGAGCAACAGAGCGATGCTCTATTGTTTAAGCGCGCGGTGTAGCCAATAATATTATTATTCTCTACTGTAGTGGATCGTATTTGAAAAAGCGATAGATCAACTTAAAAAGAAATATTCAGAACATTAAAGGTAGACGTGTTTCGACACCAAAGGATTAAAAGAAGTCTATCAAATATATATATATATATTTTGTATCACACTAATTTCGATTACTATTTTCGAAATGCGGGTGTCACCCCCAAACGGGTGACACCCGGGGCGGACCGCCCCCACCGCCCCCCCCCCCTAGCTACGCCACTGATCTCCATCAACGTAGCGAATGTAAGCCAGAAGTTGTGCGTGGCGGCTAATATATGTGGACTCGTCGATCTGAAGTGAGTACTTCTGACTTTTGTTGACTTTTTGCTTCATAATGTCTTGAATATCACGAGACATATTAATAACTCGGCGACTGATTGTGTCAGCAGAAAGAGGAATTTTTGAAATTTCACTAGCAGGTTCTAAACCCAGAACTATTATCACCATCTCTTTACGAACAGGCTTTAACGGTGTTTCACCTATTACATGTGGTTTCTTGGCCTATTGCGATAAGTTCGGCTGCTTTATAACTGGCTTACTGTACTTTTTCCGAAACACGTACTATAGCGGTCATGATCGTTCTTTGTTTTCTCATATTTTCCAACAACCAACGAAAATAATTGACATCTTTGCTTGAAAGAAAAGAATATTTCGTTGGCAAATGTCGTTTCAATTTACTGGGAACCATAGCAGCGTTACTGAGTTTTTCACTACAAACGATACATTTAGTAATTGAGTACGTTTTTCACCACACCAAAAAAAAAAAAAAAAAAAAAAACACAATATTTCCGCTGTATCAACTTTTTTTTCTTTTTTCTGGCTCAACGCTTTCACCAGTTGCACTCATAGACGGAACACTCCGTTCAAGGAATTTGTCAATCTTGAAGAAATAAAATAGTCTGGTAATCGTAATAGAAAATATCAAGACTAACAACTAACACAGTTATCGGACCACTTCAGAGCACAGCTATGATGGAACAATTGAAAGAAGCGGGATTTATACACTTGAAAGGAGTCACATATAGGGTGCCTATTGTTTTTACAGTGATGTCTAACAATGTGTGGGTGCAACGGTACAGGAACAAAGTAGTATTGTTGGAGAAACACCAACACCGACAAGTTATTAAAATAACAAAGGCTTGGAAGGTTCTGCTAATCCCAGCAGTTTAGACTGAGGGAATAGCACACACACAGAACATGTGGCAAATATAACAGAACCCCAAAGCGCAGGAATAATAACACTGGGTAACAGCCAAAAAATCTTCCGGGGTTTCGCAACTGAATTAGACTAAATTCGATGCCCTGAGTTCGAAAATGACCTTGGTTTTGCTCAATCAGGTCAACTTTTTGAGATACAGCCATAAACCTGCCTGACGGGCTATACATACATATGCTAATATCACGGGTTTTGAGTTCAGTCATTTCTCTAAATTCGCTGCCTAAAAATTAGCAGGAAAATAATCACAATTATTAGTAATATTATTATTATTTTTTATTACTTTCAGATGGCTTCGGCGCGACGTTCATGCAGGAATAATCCGGACGCTTTCTGCTACATCTGCGGAGAATACACGCTGTCAGCGGACCGGAAGAACATCACAAGATTTGTGAAGCACGCATACCAGGCTTACTTTAAAGTCAAGAAAGGTGAGCAAGATAAGTCGTGGGCACCGCACACGGTGTGCAAGACGTGCGTGGAATACCTCAGGCGGTGGACTAAGGGCGCCAAAACTTCACTGAAGTTTGGGATACCGATGGTTTGGAGGGAGCCGTTTGACCATGCATCGGATTGTTACTTCTGCGCCATCAATACTACTGGCATCAACCGGAAGAATCGGCACAGCCTCCAGTACCCCGACCTGCCATCTGCCCGCCGTCCAGTTGCTCACTGCGAAGAATACCTGTACCAGCGTTCATACAGCTTCCGTACATCGACGACGACGAGGCCACCACTTCAGACAACGTAGGAGATACAGATCAGGAGTATGAAACACAAGATAGTCCGCAGCCCTTTTCACAATGTGAGCTTAATGATCTGGTTCGGGATCTCAGCTTGTCGAAGACTTCCTCCGAGCTGTTGGCCTCCAGACTCAAATAGAAAAATCTACTTGGCGAGGACGCGCGTATCACTTTCTTCCTTAGAAGGCACGAGGAGTACATGGGCTACTTCTGCCAGGAGGAAGACCTCGTGTACTGCCAAGATGTCGCCGGTCTTCTTCATAAACTCGGCGCTCCTACATACGATCCGACAGATTGGCGACTCTTCATTGACAGCTGCAAGCGCTCTTTGAAGTGTGTGCTCCTCCACAACGGGAACCAGTTCGCCTCAATCCCTCTTGCGCTGTCCACAACTCTCAAAGAGTAATATGAAACAGTGAAGTATGTGCTTGACAAAATCCAATATAAGCAGCACCAATGGATGATCTGCGTCGATTTCAAGATGGCGAACTTTCTACTAGGTCAGCAGCCCGGGTTCACGAAGTACCCATGCTTTATATGTATGTGGGACAGTCGCGACAGAGTCCAGCACTATGTAAAGAAAGAGTGGCCGGCGCGAGAGCAGTTAGTACCAGGAGCGAGAAACATCATAAACGAACCTCTTGTTGACCGGGAGAAGATATTGATCCCACCGCTACACATGAAGCTTGGGCTAATGAAACAGTTCACACGCGCTCTGGACAAGGATGGGAGGTGCTTCAACTACATGTACCGAGCATTTCCTCGACTGACCATTGAGAAGAGGCCGGCATTTTCGATAGCCCACAGATACGGCAGCTCATAAAGGACACTGAGTTCCAAAACTCCATGAACACGCTTGAGTGTGCCGCCTGGAAATCGTTTGTGCAGGTGGTGAACAACTTCCTGGGGAACACGAAGGCAGCAAACCACGCCACACTCACCAGCAGTGCTAGGGCGCTAATGACCCCGTCGTCGACGCGCCCTAAAATCCTAATAACAACAACAACTCACCAGCAGCATTCTAGAGGCCTTCCAAAAACTCGGTGTGTTCGATGAGTTTAAAGATGCACTTCCTGTTCTCACACATGGACAAGTTTCCTGAAAACCTTGGGCGATGAGTGACGAGCAGGGAGAAAGGTTCCATCAGGACATGCGCCAAATGGAGGAGAGGTACCAGGGAAGGTGGGACGCAGTCATGCTGGCGGACTACTGCTGGTCGCTGAAGAGAGACAACCCAGCAGCAGCTGCTCACACACGGAAATCGAAGAAACGCCGATATCTGCCTTGAAACTCTGAACTTTTGTGTCATGTAACGCTCATTCTTATTATATTTTGATTATTATACTTATCAAATGTCATATAGTAAATAAATATTGAATTAATTTGGATACGTTGACTTTTATTTCTTGAGGAAACGGAAAGATTGGTCAGAGGTTTATCAGCAGACATTTGTTTTTCTTACGAAAAACAGATTTGTGTGAAATATCTGTAGACCAAATTCCTGACCTGATTGAGCAAAACCAAGGTCCATTTTCGGACTCAGGGCATCAAAATTAGTCTAATTGAGCTGAAAAACCCTGGACGATTTTCCAAAAGTCTTTTTTTGTTGCCCAGTGTAATATTTCAAAAATGAATAAACAAAACTAACAGCAACTGTGTGTAAATAAATAACATTTAATTTCTTAGAATACGACAATATGTAACAATTCGCGCCACATGAAATTATAATATAATGCGGACGACTGGCCCAGAGTACGCCCGATTGCTATTCTTAGCTTGGTCGCTTAGCATTGCAATATTCGGAGGGGCTCCTTTCATGTACCCCATTGCTTTCATAAAAATGATTGATCTCAAGGCTATTAGGGAGCGTGCATAAACCACGTAGCTCCATTTGGCCTCCTGTGAACCCCCCTCCCCCCCACATGGCCCGACGTGGCTTTAGTCTCTACCCCCCCCCCTCCCACGTAGCACGTAGCTTTTTCCCTTTTGATTCTATAAGACATTTTGTACTGTTTTCTCTTGTCAGACTATTGTAAATTACCGCAATATGCTGTAACTAAAATCGCGGTCTTCGGCGAATAACCTGATTTTTCCGACTGTGGCCTAATACCGGTAACCGCATTTTTAGGACCGCACAGAGGACCGGAATTTCGAAGCGGGCGGAAGCGCTTATGAGCACCAGTATACCGACCTACAAACACGATATACGCGCCGTCCGTGAGGAGGGGCCCCTGTCTCGCCACGCCCACCTGGGCAGGTTGACCCAAATTAGTCTTTCAGAAACTACTATTAACAAATGACTTTGACCAAACAGTGTACAAGAGCCTGGTTCCAGTAGCCATCTATAATGATGGCACATGAAATCATGTGAGTGTGGTGAGCATTGAGCTGTATTGTAAAGACATGCTGTCCTCTGACCATCGTGTAACATCTCAGTCTGGAAGTGAAGTGTCGAGTTCCTTTCCTCCAGTTACTTGTATGTTTGTGGTAACGTATAGAATTGTGTGTGTATGCATGGACATATGTGTGTGTGCATGTTCCTATGTTGGTTGTATGTCTAATTATGGTGATGAGCATTGAGCTGTATTGTAAAGACATGCTGTCCTCTGACCATCCTGTAACATCTCAGTCTGGACGTGAAGTGTGGAGTTCGTTTCCTCCAGTTACTTGTATGTTTGTTGTAACGTATAGAATTGTGTGTGTATGCATGGACATATGTGTGTGTGCATGTTCCTATGTGGTTGTATGTCTAATTATGGTGATAGGAGTCTACTCCATATCGAGATTTCACCATCAGTGACCATCAGTGTTGATGGTGGACGTAATCAGTTGGGTGTGATGAGCACTGATGTATGTGCAAAGACATATCATACTTCACACATGCCGCACCTATTCAGTCTGAACGTAGGGTGTTCAGTCCCTTTCCTCGGTTACCTGTATGTGCATAGTGATGTATGGAATTGTGTGTATGCATGGCATGTGTGTGTGTTGTGTGTGTGTGTGTGTCTTTCTATGTGGTTGTGTGTCTAATTATGGTGATAGAAGTCTACTCCATATCGTGATTTCACCATCATGGCCATCAGTGTTGATGGTGGACGTAATCAGTTGGGTGTGATGATAACCCATATGGCATAAGTACTGGGATGGATGGCAACAACATGTCATCCGTTGCACACACTCTAACACGTCTGTCTGATGATTTTTGGCCAGTCATGTGGGGGTCAGCTCAACTTTTTCGTTGTCATGATTGGTCTAGTTTTGTGTCTAGATCGCTGTAGGCATAGAAATGCACGTGTGTGTGCTTCTTTCTGTGTATGCATGTGTAAATATAGTGATACCTTCCCTCACTCATTTGTCTGGATATATGATGTGATGATCCTGCACTTATGTTTGTGTGTGTGCTTATGTGTGGTGACGTATGGATATCTTGGTGAGACCTAATATGAATATGTGAATTATGACATCTGTCTGATGACAAGTGTCTACTGCTACTCATGGTACCTGAGGCATATGTTACTGTATGTCGAAAAGGCTTAGGTGTGGGATAAACGTGTTGCTGATGTGAACAGTTTTGTACGTAGGACACAATACTGGATGGTAGAGAGGTCTGTAGTGTGAGATAAATGAGACGATGTTGATGTGACGAGTTTGGTACCTTGCACACATGTTACTGATGATTTTTTGGTTAGTCATGAGCCATTGGGGTTCTACACCACTTTTTCGTTGCCATAATTGGGATGGTTGTTGTGTCGATATCACTGTAGGTATGGAAATGTACGTGTGTGTGCGTCTATCTCTGCGTCTGTATGTGTGAATATGGTATACATTACGTAAACTCGTCTGTTGGATGTATGATTTGCTGTACCTCCACTTAAGTATCTTTGTGCTTGTGTGTGGAGACGTGTGGATTTGTGGGTGAGGTCTAGTATGAATATGAGGGGTTCTGGTATCTGCTGATAGTCATGTATCTATTGCAACTCATGGTACCTGGGGGAGGGAGGGCACTGTTAATGAATGGCTGAAAGGGTTGTGGTGTGGAGGAGACGTGGTGGTGATCTGTTTGTTGATGGTACATGTAATCAATTGTGTCTGATTAACACTATTAATGGGATAAACACTGAGGCGTGTGGCGAAACATGACATCTTTTGCACACCCTGTCTCTCGTCAGGCCGATGATGTGTGAGAAGAGTTCTGTTTTTCAGTCAGTCATGGGGGCAAGAGAGTACTGCACCACTTTTTCGTTTCCATGATTGGTGGCGGTAGTTGTGCTGAACTCGCTGTAGACATGGACATGTGTATCTGCGCCTCTCTTTGTGCATGTAAGCGTATGTATGGTGATACCTGACTTTAACTAGTCTGTCTGATGATTTTTGTAACGAGAGTTCTGTCCAGTTAATCAGTGGTAACGACAATTCTGTCCCACTTCATCGTTCCCATGATGCTTGCTGTTGTTTATGTCGAACTTGCTGTATGCATGTACGTGTGAGTGTGTGTGTTTGTGTGTGTGTGTGTGTGTGTGTTGTGTGTGTGTGTGTGTGTACGTCTCTCTCTGGGTATGTATGCGTAAATATGGTCAGACCTTCCTTTAACTCATTTGTCTGGATGTAGGATGTGCAGTTTATTTCCTCCACTAATGTGTGTGTATGTCTTCTTCCTCTGTGTGAGTTCTATCTTGGTGCTGTTGTGTGTAGGCATGGAAATGTGCGTGTGTGCGTGATTCCTCTGTGGATTTGAGTCTAAAATATTTGGTTATAGAATTATACCCACCATCAATGTGTTTCTAACCATTGTTTCAGGGCTTAGGCACTATCCCATTCCACTGTGCTGTTTACAGTTTACTGCTGTTTCTTACGTTTTTCACTATATGCACTTCGGGGTAAAAATCATTTAATGGAGAAGGTGCTGAGGGGTGTGCCAGAGAAGCAAAGTACTTGGGTACAAACACACAGTCAGGCTATAGTGGTGTAGTATGGAGTCCACATTTTTTGTACATCAAATGTAGGTGCAAAGCAGGGTAGCTAGATTTATTAGTGGAAAACATTCAACAAGTGACATAATAAAGGAGCTGGGCTGGATATGACTGGAAGATATGAAGAGTGCTGGGAGAGCTGTATATGGCGTATAATGATGTTAGAATGGATATTGGTAGAATAATTCTGAGTGGTGTATGGAGCCTAAGTTAACCATGACCATAATCTGGCATTAGACTTTAGGTGATGAGGCCTGAGTGGATAAAATATCCAAACACGCACTTTCACATACAAATGACCTTAACAATTTACGACAGTTTAAGTATGGGCGCTATCTTCGGCGTAATAGAACCAGTGTCTGCACCTATGGTGACGTTTTGGATACTTTTCAGTGTGTAGGGATCTACTATGAAAAATGTGGGTTATGATGTCTGTTTGATGACCATGAAACTATGAGTTAGCTAAGAGCATTATGGTAACTTTATCGTGTGTGATGTGTTTTTTCCATACCTTTGTATGTGAATGAATTTTTAAAATTATGTGTTTGTCGCGGCTATCTTCCCAGTCTACCGTGTATTATTACTGGCACAGTGCTGTCGTTATACAGACAAATTTCAACGACCATCCAAAATTCTAGTATTTCCAGCATATCAGGCCTTTTTCGGGCTCGTCGATGTCATTGTCATTAGAGGTGAGAAAGGATGTATGGCAAGAAACGGTGAGGAATTCGGCCATGGACTTTTGAAGGTCTCTTCCCTGCATTCGTCTGGAGTGATTTCAGGAATCCAAGCACTCTTCCATTTCACTGTTCTGTTTACAGTTTGCTGCCGTTAGTTTTGGGGTACGAACTATTTTTCTCAGGTTGTTCACTATATGTCCTTCGGAGCAAAAATCGTGATGAGTGGATGTACCAGAGAAGGAAGAACTTGTGTTACAAACCCACAGTCAGATCATTGCTTGTATGTAGTGGTATAATGTGGGTCCACAGTTTCTGGACTTGAAATGCAGTGTGCACGGGAAGACAGCTAGAGTGTAAATATGGTGGTACCTTTCTTTCTCTCGTCTGTCCGCATGTAGTGTGTGTAGTTCATTTCCACCACTAATGTGTGTTTTGTGACGTATGCAGCTGTGAGTGAGCATCCAAAGTACGGTATTGCATCCTGTGTTAAGAAATGCTCTTGAATCTACTCATGCCTTTGTGGTACTAGGGACACATGTTACTGGATGGCTTGTGGTTATGTGGGTGACATGAGATGATGCTGATGTGAACAGTTTCGAACTTGTGCACATGCTACTAGATAGCAAAGTTGTCTGAGGTGAGTGAGAGGCGATGCTAATGTGAACAGTTTAGTACCTGGGGGTAGCTGTTACTGATGGCTTTTTCTGGTTCCAGGGTTAATATGGAGTCCACAGTTTTTTGGGACTTGAAATGCTGTTTGCGAGGGAAGGCAGCTAGAGTGTAAATATGTTGATACCTTTTTCTTTCACTCGCCAGTCTGAGTGTAGTGTGTGTAGTTCATTTTCACCATAATGTGTGTTTTGTGACGTATGCAGCTGTGAGTGAGCATCAAAAGTACGACATTGCAACCTGTGTTAAGAAAGGCTCTTGAATCTACTAATGCCTTTGTGGTACTAGGGGCACATGTTACTAGATGGCTGTTGTTATGTGGGTGATATGAGGTGATGCTGATGTGAACAGTTTCATACTTGTGCACATGCTACTAGATGGCAAAGATGGCTGATGTGTGTGAGAGGCGAGGCGATACTAATGTGAACAGTGTGGTACCTGGTAGCTACTGATGGATTTTTTCTGTTTCCAGGGTTAATGAAACTATAGAAAAATGTGTACATATCCTCATCAGGTATTGTTCTCATTGTTTGCTGTATATTATTTACAATTACCACTCGCGTTTCACCTACAGTGCCCATACCACATCCATTTGCCTTCCTAAAACTTATCCTTTAATGAGTGCGGGTGTGTTTTTTTATGTATAGAGCAACAGAGACAAGAGACGATTGTGATATTAAAATTGTTCATCCGACTGGCTGAGGTTTGATCCCCCCCCCCCCTCAATGCAGTATGAATGCTCGTTTAGGTCACGTTAGGCCTTCGTCTGATTTGAATCTTTGCTTTTGAAAGTGTACACAACAATAGAGTTGTTATCAGTGTAACGTGGAATCCGTGCCACAGAAGCGTTCTGTACCAGAGGTGAAGGTGGGTTAAGGGCTTGTGAAAATCACCGCCCAGAAAGGGATTCGAACCGAGGACCTTTCTACCTCCGGTCAGACTCCTTAACCACTGAGCCACTGTCGAAATGCTGCGATTTGATGTTTATACGAATTCTTTCTTCCCTCGTGACATTCGAGTTTGATATACACCCGTAAGTTGCATGTATATGTTATTCACAGCAATGTGTGACAGAGAGTATGTGTCACCCACATAAATATATTTCTCATCTCATAAACATTAGCAACGTTTAAAAGGTATACATGCTTTGGCATGGAATTTCATAACGTGTAAGGCAATAAATGGATATTAAGTGAAGACTCAGGTAAAAATGGGGCATGATGTGAATGCAAGAGAGGCCTATGACACACATGGAATCATAAGTATTGAATGATGTATTATATTGCAATAAAATGACATTTAAAAATTTCAATAAATCTGTAACATTTATCAAGAAATTATGTTTTTTATTTAACGAATCCCCTACCCAACAATTTTTTTATATTCCTTGAGTATGATGGATTAGTATAGTATTCTTATTACAAGTATGAAATACTAGAAATAAAAATAGAACAGCGTTTAGAACTGACATATCACAAAAGGCGTGTGGGGTAATAAGACAACTTGGAGTGGGTATAAAAAAATGGCAGCTACAAATAAATGACCTTACATAATGTACAACGAACAGGACTTGTTATTTGAACCAATAAAACTATTTTCAGAATGCAACAATATGTTTTGCCCCAAAAAATAGTTTTAGAAGTTAATTTTATGGTAACTAAACAATTAATGAATTATAATGATTCGAAATATCAATAAGACATGAAAAAATGCTCCTCGAAGGTCCTAGGAAGAAAATTTAGGTTTGGTAATAACGATTGTTGAGGGATCTATCATTTGTACCAGCTAGCAGTGTATAACATGACGCACACATTCCACGCCAGAAAATCCGTAATAATGTGCCTAACGGGACCCGACGCGTCACCCACACCAGAAAATAGCGCTGCGTTAGTAAAGAACGCACTCCAGGAATAGTGTATAACGGGACCCGTTGCTCGCCGACGCGTCATTTGTGACGCGCGCCGGGAATAGCAACAACCGTTGTCGCCTGCGGGGGTGTGCGCCCGACTAAGCTCCACAGAATACTCAGATAGATTCAGGTTACCGCTGTACGGTGCACCAGGCGGCGCGGCGGGGAGGGGAGGGGAGGGAGGTACCCCCCCCACACAACGACGGTGCTGCCACCTGGCGGGTGTTTGATAAAACACTGTGTTTTATCAACGAACTCACTTTTATGGTTTCGTGATGAAGTTTGACACTAATATCAGCCACAAAGCTCGTCAAAAATGACGGGTTAGACGATGTATTCTGTTAATTTCTTTTTAGTTGCTTACCTAAATAGAATTTTTATAAAATGTGCTGTAATTTCTCGTCCCTTGTGATGCAGCAAAAAGTTTCATTTGTCAACTTGGTCCAGGTTGCATTACAGTCTAACAACTATATTCGCTAATATTGCCGCTAGAATATCAAAACTTCAATTACAAGCGAATTAATATATTCCCTGTATCGCATTTCAATGTTATCATGCATCGCGATATAAACTTGATCCAAATTCTTCACGTGTTCTTACATCTTTGTTTTTTATTATCTGTGATGAAGATCGATGTTTTAACGGATGACACAGCTTACATGCGGTTGAAATAATGGCCCCAGCGAAAACGAAGGATGCTAAAAATATGTCTTAACAACTTATGTTATGCCACGTTATATTAGTTTTTCTGTGGTTTAACCCGCATATATTGCGATCAATTTGTTACCTCTTTCATTAAAAGCAAGTAATGATTTCAGTAAAAAAAATCAACTTATAATTAATATACCAATTTAAACGATCAAGTGATAATTAATATGTCAGTTTAAACGAAATATGTACATTTCTTTCAGTGTTCAGTCAATTCATTTCTTAGCAATTGCTTAAATAAATAGAAAAAATAAAGCATAATGTAATTCAGGGGTCCCCAAAGTGGTCGGTATCGACCCCTGGGGGTCGATAACCCGGGGCGCACATTGAGCTGCGTGGCGCAGTAGGTCAACGCAGAGCATGGCAGGGCAGCACAGACTTGCAGTTACTCGCGCATATTAGAGCGCAGTTTCGTGCGGCAGTTTACATGCATTGTGCTGTACGAAAAACCGACAATAAAGCGTTACCAAAAACATGTCGCTGCAAAAACTCGATTTTTGATTTCTGAATCAGATTGGGATGCCGAGCTTGGAAAATTTGTTAGTACTTTAACAGAAGCTGAGTTAGATAAAACTATGCAAAAGTGAGTATATGAAAGAAGAAACTCTCATCTGGCTTTTGCAGTGACAAGAGAATTCTCAAAAGATAATTTCCGGATGACTCGAGCGGAGATTCACGGCATAATGTAACCCTGTTATTTTCTAGACAAAGCTCAAATATCTATTAGAACTGAAGAAAATCTCGCTGTATTTTCGTGGTTATTTATTTAATTATTTAGCGTTTGACGGTACATGACATTTATAAGAATGTTTTCTCTCTTTTATTTCCATATTATATTTTTAAGAAAACTGTATAACAGAACATGGAATGAAGATAAATGCAAAGAAGAGTCAGCTTATTAGATACACAAATAAAAAACAAAAGGTTAATTATGAATATAAGGTGGGGAAAGAATTGCTTGCTGAAGACTTGAAATGTAAATATCTTGGAGTTACTTTTGATAACAAACTTAACTGGGCAGGACACATAGGACAGGTGGTAGGAAAAGGTTTCAAAGCTCTGCACTTGTTGGAGAGAGTGATGAGGGGATGTACGAGAGAAGTCAAGGAATTGGGTTACAAAACTTTGGTCAGACCATTGCTCGAATATGGTAGTGTAGTATGGGACCCTCATTTTACGTATCAAATACAGGAGTTGGAGAGGGTGCAAAGAAGGGCTGCTAGATTTGTTTCTGGAAATTATCGCAGAATGCAATCAGTGACATATATGATAAAGGAGCTGGAATGGGATTCATTGCAAGACAGGAGGAGGATGAGGAGGGTCATGGGAGTGTACAGGGCATATACTGGTGATGAGGCATGGAAAGATATTGCAATAGGTATGAAAAGTAGTGCATGGAAGGGAAAAGATGACCATGACCACAAGCTAGGCACTCGATTTCAGGCACAAGGGTGTGGGAAGATTCTCTTTTTTAGGTAAGGGTGTCAGGGATTGGAATGAGTTACCAAGAGAAATGATGAATAATTTACCGGAAACTTTGAAGGAATTTAAAGATAAAATTTGTAGAGGGCAAATGTAGGTAGGTGCAGGATAGGGGGAAGATGGGTGTGTAGGGAAATTGCCACCGGAGCCTGTGCTCCATTGCAATTAAATTAAATTAAATTAAACATAAACACTTGAAACTAGAAAAGCAGTGTCAACAAATTAAGTGTTTCTTGCGGACACTATTGAATGATGTAGTACAAATAATAAAAAATCAAATAATGTGATAATAGCCTATATCTATCAATCTTTTTCGAAGTTTTATTAAAATGAATTCAAAAAAAGAAAAGAAAAGTGAAAATTGTAAGTGGACAGTTGTATGATAAATAAATGCTGAATTTACTCGCCACTTGTTGGGCTCATTGTCCAAATCTCTCGTTTTAAATTTAATTTTTATGTATTTTTTATGACTGATATTGTGAATCGCAGGTTGGTTACGCACCAGATTAATCAATTTTTCTTATTCCATAGTTGAAAATGATTATAAGTAAAGCAAGATTATAAATAACGCAAGAAGTGTTACGTAGTAAACCGGCACGAGTGAGCTGCGTGGCACAGTTTCTGTGTCGTGATCACAACCTCGCGCAGGCCACGTGCGGCGCAGTACTGCGTCTCAATACGCGCTGTTCCGCCCCAAAACATAGAGACACAGAAACTGTGCTGCGCTGCGCTGCGTCGACTGCGCGTCAATGTGCGCCCGGCGTAAGAGTTCTCCATGGGTCGATTAATACACGGGGGTCGAAAGGGGGTCGATTGATAATAAAGAGGATCAATTAAATTGTCTAGGGGAAAAAATGGGAATATTTCTATAAAAATCCAAAATAACTGACTACCCCCGTTATAACTTGAGTCTTACCGAAGCCTGCGTCGCTTTAGGTATGTGTTAAGGAGAAAACATACTGGAGCGGAGCAGGGTTGCCAACTAAAATATTTTTTTACCCCTAAAACTTAAGCCAAAACCCCTAAAATCACCAAAATTAAATGGAAAACCCCCTAAAAAAATAAATACTATATTTTGATTATTAATATCTTTATTTATAAATTATTCAATATTTCTAACACCATTTCGTTTTGTTCTGACTGTACAGTTTTTGAGATCATGCATTTAAACTTAAAATTTTAGTAGAAGGATTAAATGTTATGCAAGATCTTTTTTATTTACAAATCGACACCACGTCGTTTTTGTTATGATTCTACAGAGTTTTTGAAATTATTCATTTTGACAATAAACAAACATAACATTTTAGTAGAAGGATCAAATGTTATGCAAGATCCACCGTTTCGTTGCAATGTGAATCGGACCATTAACACACTTTGTAGCATTTCAATAGATAACCTATCACGCAACTCATTATTAACAATATTATAAATTGAAAAGGGTCGTTCAACACTCGCGTTCGAAATTGGAACTGTAATTAATGCTATGCCAAATTTTGAGACGTTTTCAAACGTTTCCAACCAGCTGCATTACATTCATCGTAGACTTTTGAATAAAAATCAGCTGAAGTGGAAGTACTGTTTTAAATCCATGTTTTATTTTTCAGTTGGTACCACTCTGACTCAATGTCATTTTTGTTGCCATAAATATGAGACCCCTGAATGTAATTTATTATTGTTTTATCTCAGGTTTCTTGAGGTGTAAATCAGCAACCATTTTCAACATTGCTAAATTGTCTGGAAGCCGTGTTTGGGTCTGTTCTACTAGACAAAATAAAAAGTTCTTACATCTTTCTCTAACATCTAATAAGTCATTTGCTTCAATTTCTTGTGATATGTTTTGAAAATCACAGCCGAAATACATTGATGTTGTATGCATTATATGTTCCAGGAAATTGAATTCCACGAGTACACAATCGAACAATTTCTCCAATTGTGAAGGTACAACAAGACGTTTTAACGAGTTTTTGTACAATAAAAATAAATCTTTAAATAATTTAGTCGGTTCAACATTGTCACTTTGAAAAAGTATATTTAATTGTATCAACTTTTCAATTAGTTTTTCAGAAAAATAAAAAAAGCTTTGAATGGTAGTCTCCTCATGATATCGTGATGCTGTTCTGCCATGTAACATTTGTTTTCAGTCTTAGCAATTGAAAAGAGAAACTTTAGTTCGTCCCACTGCTCTAATATTGTGTTAATTGCTTGAAAGCGGGCGAGCTATCGGGTTCCGCTGAGTCCTTGAATTATTTGAGGATCTCTGTTAGCATTCATGGTCTCAATGGTTTGTTTGTCGATACACTACAGCACAGTTAACTCGACCAGAAATAACTAAACAATAACGGCTACATTGTTGCACGTTGGCTGTTGCCGCAACAACCAAAGTATTTCCATAGGGAACCGAATTAATTATATGTCTCTGGTAAACATTAAACACTGAGTCTATAATTTTTTCAAAACAAATATGTATCAGAAACAAATATTTTATTCTGTGATCAGAAAAATATATTCAGTCATAGAGAAGTCCGAATTGTTAGTAACGAGGATCTGTACGAAGCTTTGATGTTGCTATTTAAATATTCAACAAATAAATACAAGAAATCATAAAATGTCATGAAAAAAAATTACCCCTAAAAATTCCCCTAAAATTATAAAGCCCCTAAAAAAATCCCATCACGCCTTTATACCCCCTAAATTTAGGGGGAAAACCCCCAAGATGGCATCCATGGAGCGGAGAGCATAGCAACGACAAGAGCGAAGAACAAAGCAGCGAAAACAAATAAACCAATTGGATTATATTGGGGCGCAAAGCGGTGAGGTAATAATGGAGCAAAGCTTAGCATTCAAACTGTTTGATTTCTCCTCTTTACTCTTCACTCGCATTGCAGGTTTGCTAGTGGTTATTCCTGAGAGAAACGAATGTAGACCAATTTATGAATTTTGTCTCTACTAAGGTCCGTCTTTGGGATAAGAAAGAAGTTCAACATCACAATTATTTTATTTTAGCTAAGCTACTTGATGAACTCAACAAGTTTTAAAACTTTATTTTTTATTTGCTTCGGGTATTTAACTATTTTATATTCGGGAGGACACCGGTTCGAATCCCCGTCCGGGCATCCGGATTTGGGTTTTCCATGGTTTCCCCAAATCACTCAAGGCTAATGCCGGGATGCTTCATCCAAAAAGCCATGAACGAATTCCTTCCAGTTCCTTGTCCCGCCTCTAATGACCGCGCTGTCGACGAGTCGTAAAGCCACAGAGGTGTGGTAGGGAAAGGGGGGGGGGGGGGGGGAGTGAACGCTGCTGGTTCATTATACACAAGTTGCACTGTTAAACTCCAGTATGGATAGGGTTGGTAGCAAACTAATAGGTCGGTAGGATTTTGGCGACCTCTTGTCCTTTCCCGACTTTGGAATTGGTATGATTTCAGCATATTTCCATGTCTGCGGAAATTCACCCGAGCGTAATATTTCATTAAACATGTCTGTGATGTATTGGACTGCCAGGGGAGGCAATTGGCGTAGAATTCCTCCTCCAATGCCGTCATGTCCCACAGCTTTTTTAGTGTTAAGGTTTGATAGAGTGGTGGCGACCTCTTCAGTGGTGGTTTCGGGAATGCGGTCATCCTCTGGGGCGAGTTTATCTGAAAAGGCTTCGTACAATTATTGATAGAGACGGACTACCTCCAGGTGAGCAATTTGGCTTCAGGAGATACCACTCCACCCCGCATCAACTGCTCCGCCTAGCAGAAGATGCCTTCTCGGCTTTTGAACGGCGCGAGTACTTCGGCGCCGTATCCTCGATGTCAGCCGCGCCTTTGACTCGGTCTGGCATAAAGGACTCTTATACAAGTTGTTGGTGCAAGGAATCCCTCTTTCACATGTAAAACTACTAAGGAGTTACCTAGAGGAGCGAACCTTTCGAGTAGTGATGGAGGGTAGCCACTCGGCGGTTAAAAACATCTGCGCTGGTGTCCCACAGGGTTCAGTGATAGGCCCAGTCCTATATAACCTGTACACGGCAGACTCACCATCAACTGCAAGAGTTCAAAAGGCTCTCTACGCAGATGATACCGCACTCTTCGCCAAGAGTCTAAACATCGAAATTTTACGATCTCGACTGCAGCAGGCCTGCAATAATATACAAGAATGGGCTACCAAATGGCGCCTTGGCTTCAACGCCCCCAAGAGCCCAGCTATCATTATTTCCAGAAGGAAGGTCCCACGACAGCTCCAACCTCTAACCCTCTTCGGTGGAAACATCGTTTGGACAGACACGGCAACATATCTTGGCGTAAAACTTGACAGGCGGCTGACATGGAAACACCACGTGGCTAACGTTCGCAGCAAGGCAACAGGTAGACTAACTACCCTCTACCCTGTTCTAAATCCGAAAAGCAATCTGAGACCTGATGTAGGCATACAGCTGTACACTGCCCTCATCAGACCCGTTATGGAGTATGCCTCCGCAGTCTGGGGCAACACTGCGGAATGCCACCTCCAGCGACTCCAGACCATTCAGAATAAGGCTATCAGATTCGCGTACCACCTACCAAGGGAGACGCATACAGAAGATCTACACAAAATAAGCGGACTTTCCAAACTCAGAACCCGCTTTCAAAAGCTGGCAGCGCAGTTCTATGAGAAGAGCCAGCACACGGCCAACCCCCTGATTAACTCATTGGGTGCTGGGCCCATTTATGATCAAAGATTAAGGTGGCCAAGGAAACTCCTTGATCACCAGCAATAGAAATTTATCGGAACCGACAATTCCAACAATGTCAAATAAGTAAGGCCAGCCAAAATCAAAATGGAAGGTGATGCGTTATCACGCAAAAACTTCCCCGCACTCTGGGGACCTATGTCTTCCCCAGCAATTTGTTGTCATGTCATGTCAAACTCCAGTATGGTTTCCACTCTATGTATTGTATATCCAAATGTAGATTTTGTCCTTTACATAGAAAATATCGTAATACACCGAAAACCATTAAATTTAGATACTTCTTTTTTTTTATCTTTTTCCTATCTAATTCTATTGAATAGGTAACTTTTAGATGTAATTATTATTCCTTCCAAGTCTAGATATCTATTGTTAGCAAAAAGTAGCAACAATGCACTCTGAGATAGGGCTGTTGATATTTTAAAAAATATCGGATTTTCGATATATCGATATTTAAAAAAATATTAATATCGGATTCGATATATCGAAGAAAAAGTATCGATATATCGACCCTATTATATAAAAACAATGTTACAAAAACAAATCATTTTAAAAAAGGGCGAAGTCTTGTGACTATTTAATGATGAAGAGTTGTGAGATATTTTTCTAAATCAATTTTTGATTTTCTGAAAAAAAAATGGTTTTTCATGACGTTACGGATAAATCTTTTTTTTTTTTAATTGTGATTTAGCCATTATACTACTACTTTACTAAAAGAAAAGGCATAATGTTTATGATTTACTGGAAGACTTGTGAATCCAGAAAGAGCATCGAGGGAAATCTTGGCTTTTGTGAGTTTAAAACCTCAATAATGCAACATTGTAGAGGCATTTATTTAGGTTGATGTTCTATTATCAGAGTTTGCATAGTGACCAAGTCACTTTTTTTTACAAGTATTGTTTTATGTGGAATTTAATTTCTTTTTGTAGGTTGATAGCTTATTCTGAGTCTTCTTACTTTTTTGGACCATATGTTTGCACCTTAGCAAAGATTGTGTATCAGAATTTATCAATATTCCTGCTTACATCCAATTTTTATGAAGAAATACTTTCCTCGACAACGCACGCTCATGTAAAACAACGGGCTCCGATTTGTTCTGTGCGAGCGACGCCGTGCCTGCATTGCTACCATCGGTGTAGGCCTATCAATAACTTCCAAATTAAATGTAGGAACAAAGTAAAATTAATTGTGTTTTTTATGCTCCTGATCTTCGTGCAAATCTGAAATTTAAGGCATATAGCCTCATCAAGAAGAAAGCAATTAACTTACAAATTTTCTCTAAGACGTTTCAGCTTTTAGATTGGTATTGAAAAAACACAGGAACTTTTCTTATACTGTGGGGATGAAACCAAGTATGTGTACCAAATTACCATTTTCTAGGACAACTGGATGTTGCATAGAATTGTGATGAGAGAATGTCATAGTCATTTAAAAGAGTTTCAAATCCAAAAAAGTTCCAATCTAAGGTGGTGAATGAAGTAAAATTTTGCACCAAAACTCATGTCAGAAACTTCATTGGACATACTTTTAAAGAGCATGAACTCATGTTCTTCCCGTTGTTTCTTCTACTATGAATGGAGAACTCCCTACATTAATAGAAAATTTCCCCTTCTTTGATATTGCTTTGCAAATGGGTAACGCTTTACCATAATACAATTTTTTAAACCTGAGATTCTAGGTGGAATGCAGGATTTATGGCGAGGGGTGAGGGCAAACCGCGGTACTTGCTCTGGGCGATAACTTGAGGGGTGGGGGGCGGCAAAATCGTGTCCAACAATGCGTTTGGCAAACAGTGGCTTCATCAATGCTTTTGGCCAACAATCAAGGAGGCGAATCTCGGGGTCTGGCTGGCAACAATGTTTGAAGAGGCGGCAATCTCAGTTTTTCGTCGACTTGGAAAAATCCTAGAGCCGCTACTGTCAAGGCAGTTCCTTTGGCGTTAACAAATTGTTTTTTAAAGGCACCAATCTATAATAATAAGTTTTTAGAATAGCGCTTTGTAAAGGCAATCCAAAAGTGGTAGATTCTTTTTTTCAATTTCTTATCTTAATAAATTAGTAAGTGATACAACAAAACTGGCTGTGACATAATTTTGGTTGCTCAATTCTTCTGTTGGTATGTATTAACTATAGCAGTTGGTACCTGGATCCACATTCTCGTCCACCACTGCAGGGCCCATCACAGGGGTGGTCTTTAGTTTGTCTGCCCCCCATGCTGCCTTTCCCTTTCAGATTGAGGGTTCTGCTCTCTCACTCCTCCATTATCATTCCTCCTTTGATAATTACTACGATCCCTTCCCCTAGATCTACCATCCCTTGACCCATTACCCCTTCTAGGGGAACTCCTGCTGCCCCTCCTATGGTGTTGATGGTGGTAATGTTGTTCACTTGAATGACTCCTGGGCATCCAAGCGTCTCAACAATTCAGAAACTCTATCCACGTTTACTACATCCAAAGTGGCAATTAAATTTCTTGTTTGCTGAGGTAGCCTAGCTCCTACCAAATCAATGAATTCCTCCTCTCCATAAGGATGGTCTAAGTACTTACAACGGATCCAACATTTATGAAAAAAAGTCATGCTGAGTTTCCCTACCAGGTTTATAGGGCCTGCCCGTCATCAACTCTCTCTTTTCTTGAATCTGCCTGCTTGTCGACCAAAAATGTTTCAAAAAGTTTTCTTTAAACAGCTTGTAGTCAGTCACTTCCCTAGCTTGTCTATCACCCCATGCCCTAGCATAAGATTTTAGATGTTTACCCACAAGTGAAATTTTCTTACTGTTGGGTAACAAATTAAAATAGTCTGATCTTTCAAAATTATCTATAAACTCAATAGGGTGAAGTCTTCCACTGTCATCATAGAATTCAAATTCTTCCTTAATATGAGCACTGATAACTGGATTACCTGTTAAGGGAATCTGACTTAACTGAACCTGTAACCCAGTAACCCTTTTTTCTAACTGATTTACATTACTTTCTAATCCATGCGCTAACTGTTCCTGTTGCTGCACCAATGTATTAACATTTTTCCCTAAACCAACCACTTCCTGTCTCAACTCATTGACCCTTTGAGCAGCTTTACTATCACTGGCTTGGAATAAAGTGACATATTCCTCCCTCATCTTATCACAATTTTCACTGACTTCCTTCACCTCTTTATAAATCAAATTTTCACATTCAGCCTTATTCTGTTCACAAAATTTTGTAACCTTTTCAAATTTCTCCTTACATTCTGTTACTGCCTTCCCCAATTTTGAATCTAAATTGTTAATATCCTCCTTGAATTGAGAGCTAAAACCCTGAAATTGTTCTGCGATTTTAACATCAAAACATTTAGTCAAATCAGAATGTTTTATCATTGTTTTGTTGCAGTTGAGAAAACTGATCATGGATTACAGCAAACTGAGAATTAATTTTAGAAAATTTGCTGTCAAGATTTAACTCATTTTTAAATTCTGAAAATTTGTTATCATTATCACTTTTTAACTCATTTCTAAATTCAGAAAATTTGCTGTCAAATTCGGAAAACTGAGACTTAATTTCAGAAAATTTGTTATCAAGATTTAACTCATTTTTAAATTCAGAAAATTTGCTATTGAATTCAGAAAATTTTGCATCAAATTTGGCTACAAAAGACTCTAGAAAAGCTTGCAGGTTCTGACTATCTGCCATATTCAATTAGTTATGAAATCGATTTTAAAAGAAAACTTGATCGAAATTTTGCTAATCTGCCACAAAATCACATGCAAAAGAAATCACTTGAATATTCAATGCAGTACTTACAGTTCTTCCTCAATTTTGTATCACATTAAATTTCACTTAGAAGCACTTATTTAACCATTAAACACCACACTGACTTCAAACACTTAACCACACTTTTCACAATTCACTGTAGGAAGACGATTTTGAGGCCGAAGAAAATCCACTCGTCGTCGGAAGATTACAGCCGATTCCTGTTGGAAAATCTCCGCCTTAGGCCAAAGAAGGTCCGCTTGCCGTCAAATCCGTCAAATCCGTGTCGCCTGTATAACCTCTACGTGTCGTAGCTGGTCGAAATTTCCTCGCAGGTTATGTTCGCTTATCGCCGATAATTCGTCGCAATTTTCTGCAGATTCTTTTTAGAAGATAAACATCCCACAGATGTTTAAGAACTTCTCGTCATGTCAACGGTCGCCATGTTAGGGTCCTCGGTGGTTTAATTACTGATTAATTAATTAAAAAAGTCCACCAAAAAGCAATGTTATGTGGTTGTTCGTTTATTTTGATCCAAACAACAAGTCAGCGATATTCACAAGCATACAATACAGAGATGCACTTCTGAGCCGTTGCAAATAAAATCTTTGTGAACTCAACTGGATGAAACTCTCTGTAACACTGAATACTCCAGTAACTAACTTACTTAATAACAGAATGAATGAATTTCTCTGTCCAGGCGATCTGTTTATATAGTCTTTATCGAAATTACGAGAATTCTTCAAAGGCATCCGCCCGATATTTCTCGATCATTAACAATCACTCAAACAATCTAACATATTAAAAACAATCGAAATTAATACAAAATTAACTAACAACATTACAAAATGATCAGAAATGGTAATTATAGATACTTAAATACAAAATTATTTACAGAAATCCCTTCAAACGGTAGAAAATTGTCCTGTAGACATCGTAACTTACATTAATACATATAGTCCAGTAACGGGGTCGTAAAAAGGGGGTCTCACAAACATCACATCACGTAGAAGATTTTTTTTTCTCATCTTGTATATATTGGTGAGAGTATGCAGAAACCAAGTTTTCGACCTCCAACACCCTCGGCACAATTTTCTGTGGCCAAAAAACATCAAAATTTGGGTACTTTTTTCAGTTTTTCGTCTATAACTCCTTCCTGATAAGTCCTATCAAGAAATATTGTATTTCCAATTTGAAAGAGAACAAAATTTCCTACAACTTTCGTATTACAAACTTTTTTCTAAACTCAAAATTAAGCGAGCTACAGTTCTTCGAAAATCAGCCAAATTTCACACTTTTCCTAAAAGTTGGGTTTTTACCTAATTTGCAGCTCAAAATGACCTGAAACCCCTGTATATATAACTGATATATATATATTTTGTATGACATAGTATATATATGTACTATACTTTGATTACTGATGGTCCATTCAATAATCATATAGCATTGTTGGCCGGGAGATCCCGAAGGATTGTTCGGCCGCCAGGTTACAGTGTTATGGATAGGCCGCGCAGTGCGCTTTTTGTGGCTATCTAACCTGACCAAGTACTAGTACCGCATATAGGGAACCTACAGCTTAAGGTGGAATTAAAACCACAGAATCGTTCTGGCTTTCTCCATATTACACAGCAAGCTGTGGCAGTGGTAAAGCTCGGGTTAATGGCCTTTGAAAATTACTGCTGAGAACGGGATTTCGATCTTCAGTCAGATACCTTAACCACTGAGCTACCATTTCGTTCTATTACCTGATGGTATTTGTACCAGTTTGAAAAACGGATTTGCAAAACTGAAAACATAATGTTATGGCACAAAGTTTATTTATGCAGTCAAAATTAAGTCATAATAAGTCAAAAATTAGTCATAAATCCATTTCTTTTCCGTTTTAATGGATTTAAACAATGTGTTCCATTTGAATTTGTTCCGTACAACAATGGAAAAAAATTGTCGCTATATGAAGCATTTAAATCTCTTCAAGATACAACACCCAACACAAAAATTTTTGCTTTGCACGGATGATTCCTCCTGCATAAGGTTATGTGGCATAGTAGTAAATACCTTGGCTGCTTCTGTGGAAAATATGAAGCCTATTTGACAACGAACTATAGATCCAACATCACAGTTATATTTGACGGATACCGAAGTTATGCTGCGCAGAGAGGAATAAAGTCATCTTAAATGATTTGTAGTTTGAAAACATCAGATACTTCAGCAGGCATCATTTTCAGTGAGGAAACAAGTCCTACAGTGACGCAGCAAATGAGAGCAGCAAGAACTGTGTAATGTTGATACTAATGCAAAAACTGAAAAAGGAGGCATCCAAGATCAACAGGCAAAACAAGATGCTGCTGGATTGATCGTTGACGCAGCAATTTCCCAAGCAGCAAAATTCGACAGTGTGATGATTCTAAGTGAGTATATTGGCTTTCTCATTTTGCTAATGGGCTTTGGTACCACGAGTTTGAACCCACACACATCCTCTTCATCCATGCATTTGCTGGATGTGATACAATATCAGCATATTTCGCCTATGGGAAAGAAAACTTCTACTGCATGATTCAATGCCAACCATATCTGAAAGTAACATGCATGCTAACTTCTCAGAACTCTAGCCTCCAGAGAACATTTGGAGAACACGCAGGGGAACAGATCATCTTGGAACGGTACGGAAAAATTGCTTGTGGAACATTGGAAGGCTCAGATATGAAATGATTAAGAAATCTGCCCAAAAAATGCATTTCAGACTAGCACGGTTGCCACCAAAATCAGATGCGGCAACGTTTCACTCAATATGCACGTACCACCAAGTAAAGGTTGGTTGGGTCGAGAAACGTACCCATTGCCGTGAGGATGAAGGAAAGGCTCGTCCAGTCTTATTACAGTTACAATAATAAATGCATTCAGGAGGACGTCAGTTCGAATTCCCGTCCAAGCATCCAGATATGGGTTTTCCATGGTTTCCTCAAATCACTCCAGCCGAATGCCGGGATGCTTCCTTCAAAAGGCCATGACCGAAATCCTTCACGTTCCTTGTCCCCAGTCCCATCGTGCCACTAATGAACTCGACGTCGACGAGGCGTAAAGTCATAAAAAAAAACAATAATAAAAGACGATGCACTTGAGTTTACTTCGAAGGTTGTATCATATTCCTTCCAGAAACCTTGTTCTCCTCCATGCAGCTGTCGCTAATCACGACTGCATTGTTCAGCTGCTTGCAAAAATTGCTCTCGCCTGCCTCGTGAAAGCGTTCCTGGAATGTAGTAGATGAAGGAGAGGAAGATTTCTTCGACCTCGAGGAAGCTGTTCCTGATGCAATGGATGAAAGAAACACAATTCATTGATAAGCCGGGACAATCCAAACGGAAAAGAAATTTATTTATGACCATTTTTTTAACTTATTTCGAAATTATTATGACTTTATAACTTTGCATCATAACATTATGCATTGTTGTTCGCTCTATTCAGTAATAGAGCGATCTGGTAGCTCAAGGCGTCTGACTGGATATCGAAATCCCGGTCTCAGCAATCATTTTCAAAGGCCATTAACCCGACCTTTACCTCTGCCACAGCTTGCTGTGTAATATGAAGTAAGCCAGAATGATTCTGTGATTTGGATTCCACCTTAAGCTGTAGGTTCCCTATATGCGGTACTAGTACTTGGTCAGGTTAGATAGCCACAAGAAGCGCACTGCGCGGCCTATCCATAACACTGTAACCTGGCGGGCGAACAATCCTTCGGAATCTCCCGGCCAACAATGCTATATGATTATTGAATGGACCATCAGTAATCGAAGTATAGTACATATATATACTATGTCATACAGAAATACATATATATCGGTTATATATACAGGGGTTTTAGGTCATTTTGAGCTGCAAAGTAGGTAAAAACCCAACTTTTAGGAAAAGTGTGAAATTTGGCTGATTTTCAAAGAACTGTAGCTCGCTTAATTTTGAGTTTAGAAAAAAGTTTGTAATACGAAAGTTGTAGGAAATTTTGTCCTCTTTCAAATTGAAAATAAAATATTTCTTGATAGGACTTATCAGGAAGGAGTTATAGACGAAAAACTGAAAAAAGTACCCAAATTTTGATGTTTTTTGGCCACAGAAAATTGTGCCGAGGGTGTTGGAGGTCGAAAACTTGGTTTCTGCATACTCTCACCAATATATACAAGATAAGAAAAAAAAATCTTCTACGTGATGTGATGCAAGTGAGAACTACCCCGTTACTGGACTAATAGAATTACAAACATTTAAGAAATTCTCTTGCATCATTCGGTTCTTAAACATATTAAATGGACTTTAAATAATTTTCTTACCTAAAACAAAGTCTATATACACTGATTTACAAGAAATTACAAAACAAACACATCAAATCACTTTCAACCAAACATTAGCTCACTACAAATACTTCATACAGTACAATGCTATTCAAAATTCAGGTATTAGGGCTGTTACAACCTCTTCAAACTCCTTTACTCCATAATTTAACATATCCTCATTTGGAATGTTAATTGCATCAAAAATGTTTATATTTTTAAACATGCAATTAGTTCGAAGATCTTCGAAACGTTTTGTTAATCCTGTTAAGAAATTTCTGATTATATCTTCGCGATTTTCTTGTAACTCTAACAAACATGGGTAATCTGTGAACGCAAAGTTGCCTTTTGCAACGGAGTAAGCAGTATTAAATAAAACACACATTTTTTGGTGTACTTTGTCACTCATGGCACTCAACGTAAGAGCTAACGGTGTCTGCAATGATTTTTTTTTCGCCACATCTGCCGCACGCGAATTCTGATGGACTTCACTTTTGTCATGTTTTTTAACTGTTTCTAATCTTTGCATTTACGAAACTCGTTAAAGATGAATTCGCAAACTGCCTACAAACGACGCAAAACATACTATTTTCGCTGCCTTGTTCTACTGATAACCAAGGAAAACTTATTTGCCACTTACTTAATGTGTATTTACCCACGGCATTAGTTGTCGATGTATTGGTGGTAACAGCAGGCATAGTAGCTGATAAATCTTGAACTGTTTTTGATCGTTTATTTGCTTGTTGACCTCCTGGAGCAGGCCTACTGGTCGTAGCTGAAGGGCCTGATGATTTGTCAGCGGCTGATGTTTCTTCATTTTCTGGCAGTCCTCGTTTATCGGTACTTGTAACACTTCTATCACCAATACTTGTCTTTACAAATGGTATAAAGTCAGTAATTTTACGAGAATAACAGAAGAATAACGCACGCGCTAGAATTGTTTTTCCCCCCCCCCCTCCCTTCGCGGTACTTCCCTCTACAATGTTGCCACTTCTGAACTTCAGAAACGTATTATTGGAAACATTGAAATAGATCAAAACGACAAGAATTGAAATTAATTATTAGAATTTAACCTTGAACACGCAAAACTAACTGAAAACAAGTTCCGAAATGTATTTTTTTAAGTTTTGATGCTTAGGAGTATTTTCTACGCCTTTGACGGAGATTGCAGGCGTAAAACGAAAATATTCAGGCGTAATTACGCCTAACGCCCGGTCAATTTCGAGCACTGGCTAGTTCTACACTTGTTGTACACAGTACATGAATCTCTCACGCTAAACACAAACGGAAATAGAATACGAAAGTGAGCTGCTGCTCTTAACGGTGCTAACGATGAGCACTGACGCTAAACAGTAAATAATCAGAAATTAAATTAAACAAATCAACACCACTAAAAAATAAATATAATGCGAAAATGGGCTATTGCTCTCAACGGTCATTCGATTGCTACTAACGAAAACTAACTACAAACAGTAAACAATCAAGGTTAAACTAAACAAATCTATACCACTAAAATATAAATATACTACTCGTCATTTACTAAGTGGGTTTACCAAGTGGGTACAAAAGGCTCAGTCTCAAAAGTTCCCCGTAACTGAGAAGATCAACATTTATTCCATCAACACCAGCGGGTTTTTCTATTTTTTATTTGTTTCAGAGCATCATACAATTCTTCTCCGGAAATATCCAAAGCACCCACAATTCCTGTTAGTAAGTTATGTATTCTCGCATTCACATTTCCGTTAATGAGCAGATAATCACTCTTAGTGACCTTCATTTGCTGTTGTATTTCTTCACCGAATGATTTTGTCGTTTCTGTGTCGCCTTTTTCAGGTGCATACAATTATAAAATAATTACGTATCTTCTTTCTGCCTTCAGCTGAAATTTTACAATTCTTTGAGTGACAAAGGAAGAGCATATTTTATCTGTGAATATTGCCACATATTGTTAGATATACAATTATATTATACAAAATATCGTGCAATCGGGTTTCTTCTTATGTTGAAACAATTGTTCCTCTGACTTTGATAAGTGATGGTTTTTTTTTTATCCTTGCTTGTTTTTATTTTACCTTTATGCATTTTCATTTATATTATTATCATCATAATATCTTAGTAAGTAATTTTACCGACACACCGTTTCTTAAGTGACACAATGAAGGAACCTTTTATATCAATAAATAATTATTTAAGAAATCACTTTGCCAAAAATAATAGGCAGATCACCAAAAAACAGAGCATCTATATTTTACTGATAAAATAAATATCACAGTTGTATGGGATGAAGAAAATACATACCATAGCTGTATCAACAGGTGTTGGCACAAATGCAGTGTCATTTTATGGCTTCACGCCTCGTCGACGTCGAGGTCATTAGAGGCGGTGGAACTCGTATATTTATATCTACTCCATAGAGTAATTAGAGCCTAGACTCCGTAACTTCCATGTTAAAAAAACTTAACTTAGTCCACAACCCGAAGGTTGGTTGGACCCTCCCGAAGGAGGCATACTAAGCCATTGTGTCAGTGGTAGGACGGCCAGTTACTTTCCTCCGGGACTTACAGTTTAACGTGGAATCCGAACCACGGAAACTTCCATGTTACCAGTTTTAAATTCTTTACCACTTGTCCTTGACTTGTCTTTGCCGTTTCTCTTGAGATCCGTTTTGCTCTCCGTGAAAATCCTGAGTAACAATTTTTTTTTCTCTATAAGAGGTTACCAGTATCCTGGTAGAGTTCTCGGTTCGAGGGGCTGCAACATCAAAGCCATGTAACCTGCCTTTTTTTTCTGTCATGTTTGTTTCCGTTATCCGGTAAAACTTAGTTTTAAGGAACTAGGAATTCGCTTTCCATTTTTTCCTATCTGCTACGCTTGCTACAATGCCCGGGAACTACGCAGCTTTCACCTTTTTGGACATGGGAGTTAATTTGCTTGCGGAGATGCTAAGAGATCGGAGAGGCTTTACTCAAAGTTTAATAATGGCCTGGTCTCTGGGACCCTTTAAAATTGTCTCTCTCTGTAGCCCCAATTTTTTTAATATCTGAATTTCCGAAAGAGAATTGGCAGCTAATTGTGTTAAAGTGACTGATGAGTGTTAAACTTGTTAATTCTGCATTATATATAACCCGGGGTACCTTCAGGGAAAGATATCCTGTAAATTAATTCATTGGTAAACGTTTATTAGTGCAGCCTCGATCGAGTGAATCTAGGTGTGTCACTAATAGCAATAATACTAGCGGAGGTTGTGTTGAAAAGTAGCCTCTACCATGATTATTTGCTAAATAGAGCAGAAAGTTAGGTTAGAATTTTATCTATGGTGTAACATAGCAACATTGCAACATTTAGTGTAAAGTTAAGTCGTGTCGTCAATCAATGGGTGTTTTTGTCAAATTGTTTGAGGCGAAACTTTTCTGTCACCAGAGGCGAATATATGTAAATTTACGAAATTACCGGAGCACATTATAAGTCAAATCCGAAAATTTCGAACAATAAAAAAATAAAAATGACGCGATTTGTTACTATTACTACTATAAATTCTTCAGTCTCCATTTCATAATTTTATGAAGGACTGCTCAAGATTTAATGACTTAACGAAATTATTGTACCATGTGGTCGCAAACTTTTTTAACATAAAAAAACAATAAATAGTAGCACGAAAACTAATTCCTTGTTTTTTTTCTGTATATTTTTATGGTAATTGAATTGTTTATTGCGGATCTTATGTGCAATCTCTGGCTGTGAATTTTAAGAATCTTTGGTGGGTATATGTACGCTTTAACAGAAGATTAACATTTCTTGCTCTGGTATATGGTTACGTAGACGCATGTGACATACCACAGATTTTAAGTATGACCATAAGGTGTCAAGTTGTGAAAACTCCATTAAAATCGGTTCTATAGTTTTTGGGTGCTACAATTTCAAACAAACATAAAACGACAGCTCGCTACAGATTTATGAACGTAGAGATTCCTAGTGTTGCTATTGCGAAATACTTCATTCCTAAATGGTCGAAAAGAGGGAAAACGCAGAGCGTGTTTGGAAAAAAGTGTGAGAGATACTGATAAAGCGTACATAATTTGCAGAAGAGATAAAACGTATTTCTATCTGGTGATATAGGTAAGTTTTCGGTTCTTTGGTTCAGGCGTGTACACATTAGAAAAACGATAACCTTCAAACTGCCTAACTCTGTTTATTGGTATGAATGTTCAACATGCAGAAATAAATTTAAAATAAACAAAGAGTGGCAGCTGTTTGTTTGTTTACAGCCTGTAAAGCTAGTTCGACAACACGAATGCGTGGCGTGCTCCAACTTCCGTTCTGGTTTATCTGAAATTTTGCGCAGCTGACAGTGTTCGGATGGAACAATTCCCACGCGTCGAGCCAGGTCCATGAAAACTCTCGCAACGCGAACGGCTGTGTTTTTCGGCGTGTTTGTGTGAGGCAAAACGCGAACTGTTTGTTTATTAATGAGCAATCACTCAGCGCAGCTGCCTTCGGTTGGGCAGATATACCGCACCGCACAAAACGACAGTTCTGATATTATGGGTTAATACCGCTCTTTGTGCCCATTTCGTGGATGCGCCGCGATATAACGAAAGGGAACAATTACTGTGAGTTGAATGCTGATGAGGTCGAACGCAGTTCGGTTATATTTTTTCGTTTAGCTATTGTGTGATTAACGAAACGTATTTCTGAACGGGTGTTAGAAACATGGAATTTGAGGAGAGTGCGCAATTAATAATTAAGCCTGTAAATTGAAATAAGTAGATTTTATGTTTATAATAATAGACGTTAATCCTGTTTCATAATTTCCTTCTACAAAGAGCTTCACTTGATAGGTAACGTATCATGCGATCGTAAGAGTCTTAACGAATAAGGTTATTGCTGAATTTAGAAGTAGTAAAACCGTAACATAATGAAATAGGCGTCATCACAAATTTATATGACTAAGTTTAAAAATTACATCAGACACATAATTTATAACTACATAAGACTGAAGTAATTGAGAAATTACATCAGTCATGTGACGTTTCTCATATTATGCTATTTTCCTTATTTTTTCCGTAACATCTTTCAAGCCTTATATTTAACGTCCAGTTGCTTCAAGGAATATGTTAAAAACTTCTAGCCATATGTGTTTAAAAGTTTATTTTACTGAGCCTAAATAATCACTCCTTAAGTTATACTCAACTAAGTGTTCCCTGGAATACATCAATGAATGAAAGATGGAAAGGCAAGGGAGCGTCGGAATATTTAGTTGATCAAACAGGTGTCCGCGAAACTGCGCCCAGTGAAATTTGGCGGCCAGTGAAATCTGCGGCCAGAACTCTCAACAATGCTGTAGCGGTATGTTTATTATAGAACTAGCTGTGCCCGCGACTTCGTCCGCGTGGAATAGTTATTTTGGGCATCATATTTATTTTTGCAAACAACCTCCTCAGCTTTATAAATTATAGCAGTTACCCACGACTTTGTCCGCGTCAATTTCTGTTATTATTTTAGACAATTTTTTGCAATTTAGTTTTTAAGTTTTTAAAAGAACATAATTATTTTAAAGTACTTCTGCGTAAATTATATTTTTAGTTTTATTTTCTTGTGGCAGAAGAACATATTGGTTTTCTCCGCAACCCGATCTTGCAACGCGACATATAGTTGGCCGTGTGAAAAGCAGTCTTGACGTAAATCGATTCCTACATGTTTAAATGTTTGCCCTGTGATTTTTTAATTGTAACGGCGAAAGATAGCTTAACGGGAAATTGAATTCTTTTAAAATTAAAAGGTAAATCATTTGGAATCATTGGGATGCGAGGTATAAGCACTGTTTGACCAACTGCTGGACCAGTCCAAAACGATTGCAACGATCACGTTATTGCGTAGAAATTTAATTTGAAGTCGGGTTCCGTTACATAAATTTGGTGGTTTGAGATTTCTAAGTAAAATTATTGGGGCACCTATTTTTAACTTGAGGGAATATGGGGGAAGGCCACTTGGGTTCAAAGAATTAAGAAACTCTTGTGGGTAATGTACCGCATCTTTGATCCATTACGTTATCAATAGATGTGTAGGTAACTATGTCTCCTGGAAGTTTACTTAAAATTAGGTCGTTAATTTCGTCCACGCTACTGTTTCTCGCCGCCAATATTGCCCTGTTGACACATCCATTGATGATCTTTATTTCTATTTCGCTGATTTCAGGGTAAACTTTCGATATTAAGTCCTCAATGTTACTTACTCTTTCTCCTAAATCGCGATCAATTTCATTTTATTTTTCAAAATGAGGTACTTTCCCGTCTACTATTAAAAGTAACTTTGAAGTAAAAGTTATACTACCTCCCCCCAAATGTGCTCTCATATTTGTAGTTAATTAACTGGTCATTAACTAATTTTGGTTCATTTTGAGTAATTTTCTCATTTAATTCAGTTAGATCATACGGTTTTCGCAACGCTACTTCTAACGGATCCAGATGATTAAGTGAATTAATCCTTTTTGATACAGGAAGCCCAAAATCGGTTAGTGATTTATCGCAAATCTCATGAATTTTATCTTCAATTATGATTAGTCCATCATTGTATATATCATCATTGTATGTTAATGTCATATCTTGATTCTCATTACGCATTCTGTTTAATATATCTTCACATAAAGCATTACGAAATTTATTCCATAACTCTAAGGGGTCAGATGGTTGGCAAAATATAAGGATGATGGTAAATAATTCTCTTAATTTTGTGGCTGGCTCGGACATGACAGCATCTGACATTGTATTTTGCCAATGTTCATCTCTCTCCAGTAGAACCTAACTCCTTGCAAGCGCGTTGATAAGTTTGGCAAATAACACCATTCACGGTCCTTAGATGTTCAAATGACATTGGACCGCGAACATGTTGCAGTAACAATCTTAAATAAAAACATTCAGTTTGAGTTGGATGAATGTTGTAGACACGGCCTAAAGTTGTGTCTTTTTTTACACCGGGATATCCTTCAACATCTTGCCCACGTCTTCTTCTAGAAAATGAATTGCTTTGCCATACGTAATACTGGGGTACTTCGTGATATAAAAGGGTTTTTGCAAAATCGTCACTTTTGCAAAGATCAAAGAACGCTGTAAGTGTCGTTGATGAAGGATTATTAACGCGATCTTGAAGGTTTGCATTATTATGAAAATAAACTCTTTTGTCCATTTTCCAAATGTACTGCTAAATGAACTACTGCCGGAAAACGTTCGTGAATAGGAAATTGAAAAATTCTCCAGAGTGCTTCCGAGGAACTTATATAGCGAACCATTTAGATATTTTTATACTTCATCGTTATTACTTTGTAACGAAAATGTGGCTTGATCAGAACATTTATGAATATACTTACAGATGAACTAGAATACGTACCGTCACGGGTTTTCCCGGTTTCTGGCTAGCTAAGACAATCTCTTCCTACTTGAACTTAATAGCTTTGACCGATTCACAAAACTCTACGTTAATGTGTGCATTGAAAATTCGTGATAGCACTGGATTATAGGGAACAACCCACCTGTTATCCACGCTCATTTCTGTACCTTTGACACGAATTATTGCTGTGTTTCCACCATCATCTGGAGACCTGCGCCTAAAGATTGGGTAACCGTCATCCCCGGTTTGTGTTTCAGAAATAAAATGCCTAGGGTACTTTTTAGAACAAATGTTTTCTTTCATACATGGTGACTCAGGATTATGAAATCCGCAAGGACCATGTATCAAATTTTTTATGACAATATTATGAAGAATTGGATCTTGTTGTTTGTCAGGTATTTCAGCCGATATTATTGCATCTATAGAATCTGGTTGTACTTTGTTAGCCAGCCACAATAAAATGTGGGAGTGAGGTAAGCCTCTTTTTTGCCATTCTACGCTGTAAACAAAGGCTTTCGATGGTCCAAAAATATTTTTCTTCGTTAGTAGGTCTATCATTTTTTTGAGTTTTAAATGAAACACTCTAGAAACCAAGTCATGTCTGTCGTAAGAATGTTGATCGGGTAATAACTCAATTTTTATTTCCGGCCATTCGGAGTTACACGTAAATGTAATGAAGAGATCTGGTCTTCCAAATTTCCTGACATATGTCATGGCATCTTGACTTTTTTCGTTCATGTATCTGGGGGATCCTGTAAATGACGACGGCAATATAACATGCTGGCCAATATTAGAAGCGTTTATATTGGCATCATTAACCATGGCATCTCTTAAATGAATGTACTCTTCTGCTCTCAATTTTTTTGATTTCTTTTGATGAAGTCAAGCCTCTCAGAAATCATTTTTGCCGCCATATCAACACAATATTGGTTGAATAATCATTTGAAATAATGTATGCTGTTAAAGTCATTTATTCTCACCATGAGTCTAAATGCATAGAACTGCATACATGATACAGTTTTAGATCTAGCAGCAGTATTCTGCTGTGGAATATTTATACAATATCCGTCATTACCTAAGGGAAACAGTAAAGGATACTGAAGTGGATCATAAGATCTATGAATTTCAGAAACTCGTTGAAGTCCACCATCTCGCGCAGTCAACACAATATCTCGGGGACCTTTGTCTTCATCTATCAAAAGAACAGCTACTTCATCTACTAGTGGCACATTATACCGACCTCGATGCTCGTTAGGAGGTTTCACATCAGCATGAATAATAAGTTTTAAGTCATTCGGTGGTCTATTTTCCAGATTGTATTTAAAACTTTGAATATACGTATTATGATCGTGAAGATATGTTTGGAGAACGTCGATTAGATCGGTTTGCAAGCTTGGATTTAAATTTGAGCGCAAGGATACCTGATCTGCATGGGAAACAAAATATATTTGCAAAAATTCGGGTTGTGCCCCTTCAGCTGGAAGTAAGTTACCGATCAAGTGATAAACTTGCCCTTGGACTTTAAAAGTAGGCATAAAGTTTCCCTCACGAATTTCTTTGGCACCAAATGATCTGAAATAGTGTATTATAATGTCTTGAGTGATTTAAGAAATGCTTTGATGATGGATGTGAGCCTGATATCAGTTCTTTTAAAACTGTAGTTGATTCCGGAATTGTAGGTATATTTACTTTGCCACCACTACAACACAGTCCAGGAGCTTCAGTCGCCCATTTTTTTGCTTGGCATAAGTTGCATATTTTATCCATTCTGCCAATATCAATATCATTTAGCTCAGTATAGTCAAGGGTACAATCATAAGCAAACGCAGCATTTAATAAATTAAGTTTCCTGCGAGTTTTATTTCTTGCTGATCGTGCATTTTGCTGTGCTAATCGATGGGATCGTTCAGTGTTTGATTCCCGATCGCGGTTAGCCAAAGTTCGGGAATTCTGTGAGGCTAAACGTTGAGAACGTTCAGCGCTTGATTCCCGTAGTCGGTTCACCAAAGTTCGAGATCTCTGTGAGGCTAAACGTTGAGAACGTTCAGCGCTTGATTCCCGTTCTCGATTTATCAAAGTTCGGGAATTTTGTAAGGATAAACGTTCAGAACGTTCAGCGCTTGATTCCCGTTGTCGGTTCGCCGAAGTTCGGAAATTTTGTGAGGCTAGACGCTGCGAACGTTCAACGATCGATTCATTAGCATGGTTTTGTTCACTGATTGCTCGTTGAGTAGCCAACCTATGCATATTTTCATCCTCTGTTTCATTGCTGCGCAAAACACGCAGCCGCTTTGCAGTAGCAGTCTGCCGAGAAAGCTGAGATCTTTTTCTAGGCATTATAGTGACGAAGAAAGAACGTAGGAAATGAAAACTTAACTAAACCGTAATTCATAATCAATAAAAAAAAGTAAGGTTAATAATTAGGAACCTAATTATTTTTACCTGCATTTGGTAATTACGTCCATAAAATGAAAATAAGGTAAACTAACTGTATGCTTAAAGTAAAACCTAACCTAATAACAATAATTATGTAGATGACACCTATTTCCAGGTATTATCTACAACAAAACAAAAGAGTGTTAATTATTGTTAAATTATTAGAAACAAAATACTATCCTTAAAACAAACAATATTATAAACAAAACCATGACACCTACTTATAATTAATTATTTACATCAAAACTAAAAAAAAGTGTTAATAATTGTGAAATTATTAGAACCAAAATATTATCCTTAAAACAAAATGAAATAGTATTTAAAAAATATTATTATACGACAATATTATATCGCAAAAACAAATAACGCTGCATACAACCGTTCAGAAGGAAGCCGACCGCGCGTAATATCTTCTAAGATGTTCATTGAAATTAAGTGATGCCAAAGACAATTTTGTTCACAATTAAATACTCTTAATCAACAACACATTTATTTGGATAAAGATTAATATTATTATGTTGATACAACTCTAACAAATAATTGGTAATAATGCATTAATTTCGACCAAATTTGATTAGCCTACCATAAAAATGGTTCTAGTGAGTTAATCTTAAAAGATAGACATATACTGTCGCGGACATTTTTTTAGATCATTTCAAGAGGAATAATCCTTTCATACATATTTTTTTGGTATCTTGAACCGTTTTCGCAGCGTACGCAACAGAAGCCCTCAAAGATGAATAATTTTCCCCGTTTTTTCCACATTTTCCATTGTTTCTTCGCTCCTATTAGTCGCAGCGTGATGTTATATAGCTTAAAGCCTTCCTCGATAAATGGTCTATTCAACACAAAAAGAATTTTTCAATTCGAACCAGTAGTTCCTGAGATTAGCGCGTTCAAACAAACAAACAAACAAATAAACTCTTCAGCTTTATAATATTAGTATAGAATAGGATCAAACGGGTTGTATTGTTAATAGCCGTCCTGCCGGCGCTCTGAGCGGATAGCCGCCCCGCCGGCGCTCTGAGCGGATTGCTACGTTTGTAGTCCATGTTTCTAAACAGCAGGTTGACACTACAGATGTTTTATAGTTTATAACTGTTATTAAAACACAAGTTTTATTCTTGCTTAAAAGACGTAGAAAAGAATTGTAATAACGAGCCAGATACTTACAGAATCGTAGTAGATTTCATGCAAAATCTCCGTTTGCCTCACATTACTAGTGCAGGAAAAAAATATTCTACCATAAGCAGTTGTGGGTTAAATGTTTTTGCATTTATAACTTGACAACCAAAACAAGCAAAATCTATACCTACCATGAAGGCACTGCGAGAAAATGAGGCAATGTAGTTTCCTCTTTCCGAAATCACTTCATAGCATAATCTCATCCCCCAAACTGTAAAAGAAACCCAACCGTTTTCCGACGGATGTACAAGGCATAAGTTTTTACGATTTCTATTTAGTTTTTCACTGATGTGTAAAGTAACAACCAAGCGATATTTTCCAGTGAGAGGTCACACTTTTCTCCCGTGTGATCGTATCTTTGCTCGCTAATGACCCCGCTGTCGACGCGCCCTAAAACAACAACAACAACAACAACGTATCTTTGCTGTTACCAAGAGACGATTAAAATAAATGGACGGAGTCTACACAACTGATCAATATTCAAAAATTATTAATCGAGACATTTGTGTGTCTATTTAAAAAAAAAAAAAAAAAAAAAAAAAAAAAATAGAAAATAGCTTGACTGTTTCGGGCGTGTAATGTAAAATGATTTGTTCACATAACAACTTCCAAGCCACGATTTAGTGAGACCAGGTCGGTTCGCCTTTAGAGTGATTACGACGGCGCGGCATGACACAAAGAGAACAGGCATTGGCCGCAGATTTTAGGTTGGCCGCAAATTTCACTGGTCGCAGTTTTCACATATCCGATCAAACATAATTCATTATCTTTGAATCTCAAAATAAGTGTAATAACTTCCTTTCAACACTGTTTTAGTCCGTGATGAGTTAACACAAGAGGTGATACTGTTGTTAGGGGTCTTTTAAAGCACTATGATTTTATTAGGGAAAGGTAAATATTAGATTTTATTCAGTGCAATTCGGCATGAAGTCAAGGCTATAACCATCACCGACTTGGCTGGAATTGTCAGTACCAAAATCGCTGATTACACTGGATTGAACCAAAATCGATGATGCAAAACACGAGATAGCTATACACGGTCACGGTATGCTGTCTCATTTCGGTAGAAGCCTTCTAACAGTAATTATGAAGTAGCTGCCAGCTTGAACCGACTCTCTTAGACTGGTCTCGCATCATGCTGCCAACAGTAACTT
Organism: Vandiemenella viatica; assembly: GCA_031002005.1. Lineage (NCBI taxonomy): Eukaryota > Metazoa > Arthropoda > Insecta > Orthoptera > Morabidae > Vandiemenella > Vandiemenella viatica. The sequence continues at coordinate 90,837,075 of CM061919.1, read as the reverse complement.
CATGCTACCATCGGTAATATCTTGTAACATCATGTTGTCATTGGTCTGCCACTCTCACAGGAAGTTAACATCATTTATCAATTTGTAACAGTCCGTGTCCGGACTCTCTATTTTTATACAAATACATGAAAGTTTTTTCGAAATTCTGGACCCTACCCTCATTGTTGAGATATCTACTAGGGGCTTCCCCCCCTTCCCTCCTTGGTGAGCATTTAGTGAGATATATGCAAGGGGACACCCTCCCAACCAGAGTCTTTTTTTAGCTCTACTTTTCTTCAATATTTAAATGATGACGTGAGCTTTCTGCGAACCTCCACCCCTTGGTAGATTCCCGCCCCTATTTTTTCTCACGTAATTAATGAACGTCCCCTATGGTATCGAGATGTAGCGTCGACCCTCTCTGGGTGGCCACAATGGTTATGGCCCTATAGCGTTTCCAGCCACCTCTAGTGCTTAGGAAATGTTCATAAACTACGTGGCTCGGTTTAGGGGGGGGGGAGCGGCTGGATGGAAAGCTACGCTGGGCTACTTGGGGGGGGGGGGAGGGAGGGAGGGGTTCAGAGCCAGGCCACTTAGCTTTGCATTAATATTATTTGTAAAATGAGATATGGAACATTCAACAGCATGTAAATGTTTATTTCCGTCATTTAATTAACTCCGTATGTAATTTACGATAGTCTGACAAGAGAAAACAGTACAAAATTTCTTTTTAAATCAATAGGGAAAAAAGCTACGTGCTACGTGGGGAATGGGGGGGGGGGAGTAGAGACAAAAGCCATGTCGGGCTACGTTGGGAAGAGGGAGATTCACAAAAGGCCAAAATGGAGCTACGTGGTTTATGGGCACCCCCTTACAAGTCGCAAGGTGGCTGGCGAAACAGATGCCGCTATGCATTCCTCTGGGACCTCCAGAAACTGCAGAAACTTTCACTGTACTAGAGAGACGAAAACATTCTGAGACAAGGACAGAAGATTAGTGACTTGTTAAGGTGCGTTTACACGCTCTAGCCATTTGCGCAAATTGGCTTGCGCAAGCCAGTTGGTGCAAGTAGATCGTTGCGTGTGAACGCTGGCATGACGTTTGTGCAAGCCAAAAAGTTTGGCTTGAGTAAAATCGGTCTCGACAGAAAATTGGTTTGAGGTTGGAGTGTTGGCATGAGCGTCTGAACTAGGGATGTAACGGATACCCGCATCCGCATCCGCAAGTGCGAAACTTTCGCATGAATTCCTACATCCGCTTTCGCATCCGCATCCGCAATTTTTAATGCGGATGTATTGTTTACATTGCAATATATATTATTCTTTTCTCTTTATTCGAGATTCTGCCCATCGTAGCTTACCTAGCAAAAAAGTGATTGTTTTCTGACGATCTTGCAATAAAAGTAACTATGAACTAAACGGTATTATTACCTAAGCCACGAATTTACAAGTTTGAACTTACAAATAAAGTAAAGGTCGGGCTGCAATAGACAGCACCGAACCCGCACTGTCACGGACCAACACTTTTCTTATTGTTGTCGCTCACTCGATTGAAGTGAGTTCAAACGCACCGTGTGTCGGCAGTCATTAGTTGGATCAAATTTTTGACGGTGCGAACCGTTGTGGGGCTGGTCGATATGGAGAATCATATACAAAGAGTTCAGAAATTTCTGGTCCTTTACAACTAAATGTTGTTTTAGTGTTACTGATTGCTTTAGAAAAGCGTCCATTTTTCCAGCCTTACTTTAGGTTCATCAGATGTTCGTAAAATGTAGATATAGCCCTTGCATGATCACATTAACAAATGAAATTGCCAGACGTGAAGGTTGATTTTAAGGCCTGTAAAAATTGCATCTGAGACCCAGATTTTGAACCGGGGACCTTCCATACCCGAATCACACGCTACGAGCATCTGAATTTAGAAGTAATGAAAAATATGTATTTAATCATATAAAAGAACATTTGTGTTTTGGGATAGCAAAAATAAATGCTACAGAAAAAAAAGTATGTTGATTTTATTATGGTTGAATATTCATTTGTCATTACATCCAGATTTGTCTCTTGATTCAGATGGATATGGCGTACGATGTCCTTTGTTCAAATCCTTGTCTCAGCTGCAAGTTTCATGGGTCTTAAAATTGACAGTCACCTCTGGCAAAGCTTTGATTTTGTTAATGCTAAGATGCTGGGACTCTCCGTGGTTCGAATTTCACGTTAATCTGTAGGTCTCCTTTTAAAAATAGGTGACAACCATAGAGGTACACTGCGCCGCTGATAAGAAACTCTGTGACTGAAATTTTTAGATCACACGAAATTATTATTAATTTACAGAATATTTACAGTCTATATTTAAATTAAAATGTATAATAATCGTATTATTTTTTGTTGAAAAAATATTGAATGAATGGAAAGGAACCTGTAACTGCATTCACGGACCATCAAGAGTTCTTTTATCGAAAATCGGATCTCGTAGGTCATACAAGTTGTACTGTGAATGCGCCTCTGGAGCGGCGGGAAGGTGGGTCGTGAGCACGGAACTGTGCGTGGTGAATAGGCGGTAACGGCATGGCCTCGCATTCGGGAGGACGGCGGTTCGAATCCCCGTCCGGGCATCCAGATTTGGGTTTTCCATGGCTTCCCCAAATCACTCCATGTGAATGCTTCCATTAAAAGACCATGGCCGAATTCCTTCCCGTTCAAACCCCGATCTTTTCACGCCTCTAATGACCTAGACGTCGACGAGGCGTATAGTTATAACACAAAAAAGCGAGCGTGGAGATTAGCGGTGGCGTCGCCTTGTGACTGACGCTTGAATTAGTGTAGCCAGCCACGAACTCCGCAAAGTTCATATGATAAAGACTGGTTTTTAGACGCGTACGTAATTATTTAAATAATTTAATTCACTAGTGAAATCATCGCACATTTTTTGTTGTTGAAAGATCAGGCAAAAATAAATCAATATGGCAGTATTATATGGAAATAGAATTTAATTATGAAAAAAGATTTATTTTTTATTTATTTTTGATAAAATATTAAAATCTAAATAAATATAAATTTATTTTTCCACATCCGCATCCGCTTCCGCTAAACATCCGCATCCGCGGATGTCAAGCTCTTAACATCCGCATCCGCAAACGCATCCGCAAAGATGACATCCGCAACAACCCTAGTCTGAACAAGGCTCAAGCCTCAGCTCCAACCTTGCGCATGCGCATGGGTGATGGCGATGTTCGACAACCTGGTTCCCCGACCTTATCAATTAGCAGTTATCTATTCAGTAATCTTATTCACTTATTTTATCATTTAGTCATCCAGTTGTTGTTTAGTTTGTTTATTTTATTATTCAAAAGTCCAAAGAGAAATAATTTCTTGTTGAATTTATTGAACAATACAAGTCATTTCCGTGTTGGTGGAAAGTTGACAGCAGGGTTGGAAAAAAAATCATGATGTTTCCATAAAAATAAAAATATCGTTTTTTAAAATGAAATTAATCATGATTTTTCACTTAAAAAAAAACACCATAATCAACTATTATGTGTGCAAAACGAAACGTATTTGTAGCCGGCATAGGAAAGGGTACTCCTCTCTCTTTGTTTTGTCAGCTCACTCCGAAAAAACCTATTTATACGAATTATAACGAAGTATTTCTATTTGACACTATACACACATCCGGAAAGCTACATACGTCTGAATAGCTCACTAAACTTGCCATGACTTTAATAGAGCATCTGAAATCTAAGTTTAATGGTAGGGTTAGCAAATTTCGGAATAGATAACGCTTTTAATATGGCTAAAATGAGAAGAGACATTAAAAATGAAAATACTATAACATATGGTTGTTTAACACATTTTCTGAATATACTATCAAATGATTTGGAAGTGGGAATGTCCAACACAAAGGAGCTTGTTGTTTAAACATTCCCGAGACATTCATGCTGCAAATTGTTTTTTAAAAAGAAGGTGGGAAAGCTTTTGTATTACCACAAGACGTTCGTTGGAACACTCCGACTGATTTTTTTGAAGTACACATTTCTGAATGCAAAAAGTTAATAAATATTTGTAAAGAGAACAGAGATATAATAGAGATTGTAACTCAGTAAAAGTCGAAAACATGGTACTAAAAAGATCTGTTGAATAATTTCTGAGATACTGAAACAGTATCAATCGCAATTGATATCCTACAAAAAAGTAATGGGCCTCTGCCAGATGCAGTAAAGCCAAGGACAAGACTTGAAGCCAAATTCGATGAAACTGGCATTAGCCATATATCTAAGTTCAAACTAAGTTCAAAAAGAGATACAACAAAGCTATGCCGTCCAGCCACATTTTGGCGAATTTATTATACACAACTCAAACTGAATTCAGAGTGACAGAAGAAGAGGAAGAGAGTGCCTTGGATGAAACTAGAACTTATTATGGTTGAGTTTTACTGCCAATAATTAAAAAATTAAAGTCACAATCAAAATCCTTCAAATCTGCGATGTTTACTGAAGAAGTTTTAAAAAAATGACAGTGGTGGGAGTCGCAAAACCCCTTTTTAATGAAGAGGGTCAAACCAATTTAAATACAATTTTCAGGCAACTAGTTGGTGCCATAGCATTATCAGTGTCGGTGAAAAGAGTATTTTCCACATTCGGACTGTCAAGTTTATTTTACGAAATAGGTTGGGGACAGCATGAAAAATTAACATTTCTTTTTGAGTATTACAATTCAGACATTGATTAGCTTTTTACTTTGGTTAGTCCACTAAATGAGAATTGGATGAAATCCCTGATTTTTTTTTTTTTTGAAAAATTCGTTTGATTTTAATCATGCCGACCCTGGTTGAGAGTAAAGAATACAGTGACCGCAATGCCAAATCTCATGGGCATAATATTTTGGTGGAAAAATTGCAAGCAGTATCTGCTCTTGAATTATCGGCGTGATTAAATTCGGCAAATGCTGGTATGTGGCTTATTCCATACGCAAATAGATGCGAAAATCGTCAGGCTCACTGCGTAAGTCAGCTATTGGTTTGAAGAAAAAAATCCCTTTTTAGCAACCAAGTCCTTTCATTTGCCTGCTATTTGATCTTTTTTATATATAATACGAACCGTAGCCTTTACAAGAATTCATTCCTCGTTAAAATTTTCCATTTTTAATACAGCAAACTATATTTTTCGGGGTTCCTCACTTCATAATTGTGCAAGCCAAACTGAACGTGTGAACGGCAACATTTCATTCAGTTCATTTGCACAAATTGGCTTGCGCAAGCCAGTTTTTCCAAATGGCTTGAGCGTGTAAACCCACCTTTAGGGTGGAACAGCACCTGACAGGTGTCAGCGAATACACAGGCAGCGCGGTGCGCGTGAGAGTGTGTGTCTGGAATAGCCAATTGACAGCTCGCGATGTGCTTGTTATTAACTAATTTATGGTTATCGCTGTTTTATGGCCAACCCAGGAGGTGTTACACTCCACGGAAGTGGAAATCTCCTAAGGTGGGCGTGACCGAAGTCTTTGCAGGACCTAAGAGAAGTGTGGAACATCTCCGCGGTCCGCAACCCCAAGTAGACTTGACTTGCGCCATGGACTTTAGTGCAGAACTTCGGTTTTTTTGCGCCATGACTTCTGAGTCGAGTCGTCAGTGCAGTGTCCGGTGGATAAGGTGCTGATAAAAAGTACCAGTGCATATAGTGCAATCTATACTGCAGCGCATCAGTACGTTGCCCATAGTGTCATTCGTGACTGCTGCGAGTGAGCGGGCCACATCTGTGCAACCTCACGCATAGACGTGATATTCGGTACCGCTGTTCTTTATAATTACCACCCGGTAATTTAGAACGCTGTAGAGGTTTCCAACGATCTTCCGCCGCCGTCAAGGATCATCTGTTCTCGCCTCTCGGCAAAGACTCCAATAATTTGCCACCACAAATTGCATCTTCGGCCACTGTCGAGTTCCCCACGAGGACTGTGCCGAGTTAAAGAGATTTTTTCGTTGTCTCTGAACTGAGCTAAAGCCAAATGTAATTGTGAATGATCTGTTGATCCCCTGCTTCATGTTTTTTTATCTGTATCGAATTAGATCTTTGTTTTGTTAAAATTTTGAATGAATAAATCAGCAATTCCCCTTTTTATGAATAAATTGTAATTGATGGTAGATTGCTACGTGTACTTGCAATTCTTGACGTCCCCCATTTCCCAGTGTGTGATAAACATAATTGTAATCTTGCTTTGGCGTGTATATAGCAATACTCTAGGGAATATAAGTTTATTTATTTCATGTGGAAGTAATTCCTGGCGCCCGACATTTGCTCATGAATGCACGATCTATGCAAAGATTCATAGTACGCACCGATAACAGGTGGAAGGTATAATATAATTAATTTTAATATTAATTTAACATAGGATACATAGTTATGCCGCATACTCAGAAGATCCAATAACCTATCATTTCATAGACTCTGTGGAGGGCCTTGTAGCAGCAATGCACAGGTTAGATACGCGGCGAATCAACAACGAAATGATGAGATCTGGAAGGAATGTGGAAGCAAATATGAGGAAGGATATAAAGGGTGTCCCAGAATTATCTTTACAACTTTGACATTGAATAAATTATCTTTGGAACGAGATATCACAATGTAGTTTTTTGCATTTTGAAGAGTATCTCTCAAAGTTTTGTTTCTGTCTCTAGAACACTTCTTTGGTGCATCCCTTGATCAATTGTCGTAATAGCTGCAGAAATCCTCTGCCTGAGATCTGCCAAATTTCTAACCGGGGTTTGATACACGATGACTTTTACATATCCCCAAAGAAAGAAATCCAAGGGGGTTATGTCAGGTGAACGAGGCGGCCAGTCAATTGGACCCCGACCAGGAAATTGTTTATATAGAAAATTACGGACATCATGAGCCCAATGCGGAGGTGTTGGAAGATGACTGTTGGTTGAAGGACTTCCAGTTGGGGAACAACAAATTTTGTTAGCTTATCCAAGTAAACTGGACCTTTGATTGTCTTCTCAGCAAAGAAGAAGGGGCCAATGATTTGGTTGTGCATAACACCGCACAACACATTAACCATTGGGCTGTCGCTCTCTCTCTCTCTCTCTAAATGCATGCGGAGGTTCAGAACTCCAAATTTGAATGTCGTGCCTGTTAGGTAACCCTTGTCTCTATAAACCAGAAAACACACTGAGCTTTTTCCTGTGGGGTGTACATTTTCAATAAATGTGATGTAACTACCTACTTGTCACCAAACTGCACCTGAAATTAAACAGAAAAAAACTTTGAGAGATACTCTGTAACATGCAAAAAACTGCATTGTGATATCTCGTTCCCAACATAACTTATTCAATGTTAAAGTTGTAAATATAATTCTGGGACACCCTGTAGATAGCGAGCGATGTGAGTTTTGTCCGGGAGAATACACAGTGGAAAAATGGCAACAATGACAATAGGATCCATTCTCAAGAAAAGGGTCTGAACACAAGGGAAGCTGAACGGAGAAAACCAATAGTAGGAAATAGAGGATACTGAAGACACATGACGGAAAACTGAAGCCATAGCAAGTGGGGCCCGGTCGGTCTCGGGAAATCCATGTAGGAAAGTGAATGGCAGAAAGAAGCGAAGAAGGCATGCAAAAGAACTATGTGGGAGAATATACACTGTGAAGACAATGAGCTAGTGCAGTGTTTTTCAAACTGTGGGTCTTGCTCGGGAGTCGCTGTCGCAAGCCAATTAAAAGTAAAAAGCAAGGGTTGTAGGTGTTACGATATAGTAAAAATACAATATTTTCGGCGAAAAGGCTGTGACTATTTATTTTTTAATAAATTGTTGAATCGTGGTTGTTTTTTTGAGACGCAAATAACCAAATAATTTTCTAACTAGAACCTATTTCTTTTCTTTCAGGTAATTGTCGGCCACTGAAACATGTAGCAGACGTGGAGGGCTGCACAGATCTTTTGAGAACTCATTTTATCCTCGCTCGCAGTGAAGCTAGTCCGTACTCGCTGGCGCATTTGGACAACTGATTTAATGAACGAAAACAAACTATTCCTATGTGGTAGGAATGTAACGGATATCCGCACACACAAGTGCGGAATTTTCGCATGAAATACTACGTTGCTTTTGCATCCGCATCCGCAATAATTTTTAATGCGTATGTATGGCGGATGTTTTGTTTACACTGCAAAGTATTTCTTTTTTTTTATGACGATCTTGCAGTGAAAGTAACAATGAACTAAACGGTGTTATGTATGGATATGTGAAAACTGCGACCAGTGAAATTTGCGGCCAACCTAAAATCTGCGAAATCTGCGGCCAATACCTCTTCTCTTTGTGTCATGCCGCGCCGTCCTAATCACTCTAAACGCCCCTTTAGACGACCCGACCTGGTCTCACTAAATCGTGGCCTGGAAGTTTTTACGTGAACAAATCATTTTACATTACACGTCCGAAACAGCCAAGTTAATTTCTATTTTTTTTTTTAATAGACACGCAAATGTTTCACAGGTTAAGTATTCTTTCTTATACTTTTTTCGCACTCGTTACTGAAAGCTGAATTTTTTTGCTGATCTGCAACACTGTTCGGAAAATCCAGTGCGGTACCTAACTAGATCGGAGTGACCGAGATAGTCTAGAGGCGGCCATACACGATCGCTCCATCCTTCCAAATGGAGCGATGTCACTCCGTTATCGTGTCGCCTGTGGGGAAATTTGATGTGGATGACGTTAACCCACAACTGCTGATGGTAGAATATTTTTTCCTACACTAGTTTCTTATCTGCTTAACGTCTCTCTAACAGCGAGGTCTTTAGAGACGGGAAAGGATGGGGGGCAAGGAATGGAAGGAATTCGGCCATGGCCTTTTGAAGGAAGCATCCCGGAATTTGCCTGGAGTGATTTTTGAAACCATGGTAAAACCCAAATCTGGATGCCCTGACAGGGATTCGAACCACCGTCCTCCCGAATGCGAAGCCTCCTGCACTAGTAATGTGAGGCAAAGGGAGATTTTGCATGAAATCTACTACGATTCTGTAAGTATCTGCCTCGTTATTACAATTCTTTTCTACGTCTTTTGAGCAAGAATAAAACTTGTATTTTAATAACAGTTATAAACTATAAAACATCTGTAGTATCAATCTGCTGTTTAGAAACATTGGCTACAAACGTAGCAATCCGCTCAGAGCGCCGGCGGAGCGGCTTTTAACAATACAACCAGTTTGATCCTATTCTGTAATAAACATACCGCTACAGCATTGTTGAGAATTCTGGCCGCAGATTTCACTGGCCGCAAATTTCACTGGGCGCAGTTTTCGCGACACCGTTATGTATTACCTAAGCGACGAATTTACAAGTTTGAACTTGCGTGTAAAGTAAAGTGGCCTATCCACGGTCCAACTTAAAGGACATCCGCGTAGAACTGCAGTAGGGTGCGCTCACCCATTCATGCTAGGGATGTAACGGATATCCGCATCCGCAAGTGCGAAACTTTCGCATGAAATCCTACATCCGATTTCGCATCCGCATCCGCAATTTTTAATGCGGATGTTTTGTTTACATTGCAATACATATTATTCTTTTCTCTTTATTCTAGATTCTGCCTATCGTAGCTTAGCTAACAAAAAAGTGATTGTTTTCTGACGATCTTGCAATAAAAGTAACACTGAACTAAACGGTGTTATTACCTAAGCGACGAATTTACTAGTTTAAACTTGCAAGTAAACTAAGGTCGGACTACAATAGACAGCAACGAACCCGCACTGTCACCGACCGAAACTTTTCTTATTGTTGTCGCTCACTCGATTGAAGTGAGTTCAAATGACACCGCACCGTGTGTCGGCAGTCATTAGTTGTATCTAATTTTTGACGGTGTGAACCGGTGTCGGGCTGGTCTATATGAATAATCGCATACAAAGAGTTTAGAAATTTCTGGTCCTTTATGACTAAATGTTGATATAACGTTACTGATTACTTCAGAAAAGCGTCCATTTTTTCAGCCTTACTTTAGGTTCATCAGATGTTCCTAAAATGTAGGTAGAGTCCTTGCATGTTCACATTAACAAATCAAATTGCCAGACGTGAAGGTCGATTTTAAGGCCTGTAAAAATTGCATCCAACACCCGGATTTTGAACCGGGGACCTTCCATACCCCCAATCACACGCCGCAAGCATCTGAATTTAGAAGTACTGAAAAATATGTATTTAATCATATAAAAGTACATTTGTGTTTTGGGATAGCAAAAATAAATGCTACAGAAAAAAAAATTATGTTGATTTCGTTATGGTTGAATATTTATTTGTCATTACATCCAGATTTGTCTCTTGACTCAAATGGATACAGCGTACGATTGGGGTCCTTTGTTCAAATCCTTGTCTCAGCTGCAATTTTCATGGGTCTTAAAATTGACAGACACCTCTGGCAAAGCTTTGATTTTGTAAATGCTAAGATGCTGGGACGGTGTCGCGAAAACTGTGCCCAGTGAAATTTGCGGCCAGTGAAATCTGAGGCCAGAATTCTCAACAATGCTGTAGCGGTATGTTTATTATAGAATAGGATCAAACTGGTTGTATTGTTAAAAGCCGCGCCGCCGGCGCTCTGAGCGGATTGCTACGTTTGTAGCCATTGTTTCTAAACAGCAGATTGACACTACAGATGTTTTATAGTTTATAACTGTTATTAAAATACAAGTTTTATTCTTGCTTAAAAGACGTAGAAAAGAATTGTAATAACGAGCCAGATACTTACAGAATCGTAGTAGATTTCATGCAAAATCTCCCTTTGCCTCACATTACTAGTTCAGGAGGCCTCGCATTCGGGAGGACGGTGGTTCGAATCCATGTCCGGGCATCCAGATTTGGGTTTTCCATGGTTTCCCAAATCACTCCAGGCAAATTCTGGGATGCTTCCTTCAAAAGGCCATGGCGGAATTCCTTCCCATTCCTTGCCCCCCATCCTTTCCCGTCTCTAAAGACCTCGCTGTTAGAGAGACTTTAAGCAGATAAGAAACTAGTGTAGAAAAAAATATTCTACCATCAGCAGTTGTGTGTTAACGTCATCCACATCAAATTTCCCCACAGACGACACGATAATGGAGTGACATCGCTCCATTTGGAAGGATGGAGCGATCGTGTATGGCCGCCTCTATATAGACGACCTCGGCCACTCCGATCTAGTTAGTACCGCACTGGATTTTCCGAACAGTGTTGCAGATCAGCAAAAAATTCAGCTTTCAGTAACGAGTGCGAAAAAAAGTCTAAGAAAGAATACTTAACCCGTGAAACATTTGCGTGTCTAAAAAAAAAATAGAAATTAACTTGGCTGTTTCGGGCGTGTAATGTAAAATGATTTGTTCACGTGAAAACTTCCAGGCCACGATTTAGTGAGACCAGGTCGGGTCGTCTAAAGGGGCGTTTAGAGTGATTAGGACGGCGCGGCATGACACAAAGAGAAGAGGTATTGGCCGCAGATTTCGCAGATTTTAGGTTGGCCGCAAATTTCACTGGTCGCAGTTTTCACATATCCGCTGGGACGCCCCGTGGTTCGAATTTCACGTTAATTTGTAGGTCTCCTTTTAAAAATAGGTGACAACGATAGAGATGCATTGCGCGTCTGACTCTGTGATTGGAATTTTTAGATCACATGAAATTATTATTAATTTACAGAATCTTTGCAGTCTGTATTTAAATTAAAATGTATAATAATCTTATTATTTTTTGTTGAAAAAATATTCAGTGAATCGAAAGGAACCTGTAACTGCTTTCACGGACTATCAATAAGTTCTAAGAGCTCGTACCTGTCAAAGCAGTTAAAACCAGTTTCACTTTGTCTTATAGGGAATTTTATAATTACATTATAAATAAAAATGGTAAAAGCAATTAAAACTAGCACTAAATACAATTTTAATAATAAAATAAGTACTTTAGTCAACAAGTCTCATTATTACTATAATATTTAGTAAAATTCATAAGTTTTTATCATATTATGGATAAATGATTATTGAAATTATCCCTGTCCTCCATAAATTATAAAAATAAACTCGAGTCACATTAAACCCATTTTTTGGAATTGTCCCGATTTGTAACTCCAAATCCCGATTTTTTTGTCCTCCCGTCCTGATTTTTAACAACCTGGACCTGGCAACACTAGTTACAACACAAAACAACAACAAAAGCGAGTGCGGAGATGCGCGGTGGCGTAGCTAGGTCAACAAGGGCCCCGGTGCAAAAAAATTATTTTCAACCCTCAGGCCAAATGGGTGACCTTTTTTTGATTTGTGTTGCTGGGAAGGGCCCCCTGAGCTGAGGATGGGGCCCTTGAGTTGTGTTTAGGGGCCCCCTGAGCAGTGGTTGGAGCCCCCCTGAGCAGTGAGAGGGCCCTTAGTGAGGGGCTTCCTGAGTCTCAGGGGCCCCCTAATACGATTGTAGAGCTAAAAAAAAAAAAAAGTCGCCATTTTTCCATGAAGACTCGGGGGCCCCCTGAGCGTAGGGGCCCCGGTGCACTGCACAGCCTAGCCCCATAGTAGCTACGCTCCAGTAGCCACGAACTCCGCAAAGTTCATATGATAAAGACTGGTTTTTAAACGCGTACATAATTATTTAAATAATTTAATTCACTTGTGAAATCATCCCACATTTTTTGTTGTTGAAAGATCAGGCAAAAATAAATCAATATGGCAGTATTATATAGAAACAGAATTTAATTATGAAAAAAGATTGATTTTAAATTTATTTTTGATAAAATATTAAAATCTAAATAATTATAAATTTATTTTTTCACATCCGCTTGCGCAAAACATCCGCATCCGCTGATGTCAAGCTCTGAACATCCGCATCCGCAAAGATGACATCCGCAACAACCCTAAATTTCATGCTAATGGAAGGGGTGCAACAAAATGTGTTTTTTTTTTTTTTTTTTTTTTTTTGCGATTTCATTCCTCCCAGCTGAAGGCTGGGAGGCGGGCTGCTGGAGAGTCACAGGAGACTCTTTTCAGCCAAACTATACTACGGGGAGGGAGGGGGGATGGAAGGTCGGCCGTGGCCTTGAAGGGAAACATCCCAGCATTCGCCTAGAGTGCCTGAGGGAAACCACGGAAAACCTCAGACAGGATGGCCGAACCGAGTTTAACCCCGGTCCTCCCGAATGGCAAGTGACCAATCCTTTCCACTTATACTTTCTCACGGCACACCATGTGTCCTTATCGCACAGTCGTAGGATATTTCCTCCAATAGCATCCTCCAATATCAATAGATTGTTGGACAGCAAGAACGCGATTTGGTTGCTTGGGAGTCAAACAACATCAAACACGTCCTACATGTAGTCCTCTAACCATTTTCACGACCCATCAAGAATTCTTTATCGAAAATAGGATCATCGTAGGTCCTACGAGTTGTAGTGTGAATGCGTCTCTAGAACGGTGGGAAGGTTAGTGGAGAGAACGGAACCGAGTGTGGTGGGTGAGCGGTAACGCTCTGGCCTCGCATGCGGGAGGACGCGGGTTCGAATTCCCGTCCGGTCATCCAGATTTGTGTTTTCCATGGTTTCCCCAAATCACTCCAGGCGAATGCTTCCTTTAAAAGGCCGAGTTCCTTCCTGTTCCTAGTCTCCATCCTTTCCCGCTCCTAATGACCTCGACGTCGACAAGGCGTACAGCCTAAAAAAAGAAAGAAAGCGGGCACGGAGATGTGCGGTGGCGTGGCCTTGGCTTGACGCTTGAATTAGCCGCGCTACGAACTCCGCAAAGTTCGTATGACAAAGATTGGTTTTTAGTACGTAGTTATGTAAATAAATTAAATTCTCTTGTTTTTAAAACATAAGGCAAAATATAAATCAATATGGAAATAGACTTTACTTATGAAAAAATTTGACATAAAATATATACTTAAAAATTATTCTGCATTTAGTTGGTGACTGAACGATAAGATTGTTTTAAATGAAACCTGGAAACCGACCAAAAATTAAAAAAGTATGGACTTTTCTTTTAATTCCAAGATTTGTATAAGCTTTCTACTAAAAGTCATAAAAAGATCCAATTTTCTTTCATAATTTCGAAACTGCAGATCAAATTCAATCCAAATTTGCGATTTAACAAGAAAGGTATAGCAACCTTTCTGAGGTTATTTTACCAAAATTAACAAAATGAGCTATTTGAACAAATTTGATAGAGTAGCAAATAATTTTTTCGACAAAAATTACAATACTCGATCGAGAATTCCATGAATTGCATAAATATGACTGATAAATAGTTTTATGATTTTTTTAAAAATTCTAAGTCCTACTGTAATATTTTTCAGCTGATTTTTCTTTCTTGTGTGTTTGTTATATATATATATTATTGGGAAGACAATTTTGTAAATTTATAATGTACTCTATTCAGGATTTTTTTTTTAGTGAACTCAGTTTAATATATAATTTTTCTTATACAGAAAAATCAGCACGCTAGTGTAATTCGAATTTGTCGGATTTCTTAAAATTTATTTGTTTAAACGACACTCAGTCCTTGCGCCCAATCATCTTGATTTTTTGTGTATTTTATTCACAAGTGTATTGAGAATTTATTAACATTATCAAAACTCAATTAAGACCACCCCCCTCAGTCTGCTTCAGACCAATGATCAACGCAAAGCCGCGTATTATCCCCTCTATTGTCGGCGTCAGCTAGTGTTTGATTCGGCGAGGCTATGTATGAACACAACTGTTGTAGATTTTCAACTCGCCGCTGGCATACATTGGCGGAAAAAAACCGACTGTTTCGTTCAGACTATTAATTAAATGATCTAATTTAATTGTGATGGAGCGCACACTCCATTGGCAATTATTCTACTCACACATTTTTCCCCTTTCCTGTACCCGCCTACTTTAGCCCTTTCAAAATTTCACCTTTAAATTCTTTAAGCGTTTTTGGTAAATCTCCTATATAATTTCGTAGGATCACCCACTCACCTCGTTAGCTATTGGCTGGAGAACGGTGTCAAGTGTCAGCCTTCGCTCACATAACAGCGACCAGATATACCATTAGAAGGAATTCGTGGTTATGTCTACAATAAGGTGACCAGACGTCCCGCTTTCGGCGGGACAGTCCCGATTTTTAACAATTTGTCCCGCGTCCCGCGGGGTTTTAATAAAGTCCAGATTTTTGGAAAGAATGCATCACAAGCTAGGGAACGGCGGGAGAACGGGAAAGGAATATACGACTTTCGGCGGCCATATAGTTATGGTGTCCCGCCTTGCCAACAGTGGCGGATCTAGGATTTTTCCGAACCGGGGCAAAACCTTCACGCTGGCGCCCCCCCCCCCCCCCCCCTTTAAAGAAAACACCACACTCAGTTGGGTACTATTCAACCAACGTGATATAAAAGACAAAAGACATTTTATTGCTTGCATTATATATAATACACATAATCATAATATGTAACGCAGAAGCCAGACTGTACTCACAATTGCAGTCCTTAGGCCCTAGCAAAATTTGCACTAAATGTTCCTACAAGCTTTCCGTCGAGCTTTCATTTCCGCAAAAGAGTCTAAACTTCATCAAAATTCGTCTCATAAGCTGTACTATTTTCGATTGATAATATCGTGAGGTTAGAAAGACGTTCCTGGCTCATTGTTGATCGCAGATAGGTTTTTATTAGGCTTGCAACGAATATTCGGCAACTATTCGGTATTCGACCACTTTTTTATTATTCGCCCGAATACCGAATATTTAGGTACTATTCGGCCGAATACCGAATACTTAGGATTTTTTTTTAGTTAGATAATTGCCTCAAATAAAACGATTGATTCATTGCATGGTCAAACTAACACGATATCAACAAAAATATTAAATACCTATTCACTGGAATCATCATAATTGAAATTTAGGAGTAGAATATTGTGACGCAGAAATACTAATTTTTCTGCATTGTCAGGTAGTAGTTTACTTCTTTTCTTCTCGTAGACATTTCCAGCTTCAGAGAAAAGCCGCTTGGAATAAACACTGCTTCCTGGCGCGGACAAGTATTTTGCTGCAAGCTTTGTTAAACACGGAAATTTCTCTCTTCCTGCTTGCCACCAAAGGTACGGATTATCATGCCACGATATACTATTAATAATTAAATAAACATCAATTTCAGTTTCAACTGCATTTTTTTCTTGTGATGTACCTGCATTGATCCTACTTTTCTCTGTAACAATCTCTTCAAAACAATCCATAAAAGATGAGTGTGTACTCTGACTGTGACCCGACTCTTCCGTCATCCTCTTGGACGAATTCGCGCTGCCGTCGCTGCTCGTTTCACAGTGCATCTTTAAACCATCGATCAAAATATACTGCCTTGATTTTTCTCTTTGCAGTTGACTAGTGAAAACATTAATTTTGAAGCGAGGGTCCAAAGCGGTTGCCGACAAATAATTTTTATTTGTAGCAATGTCTTCAAATCGTTCGTTCAACCCTTGTTGCATGACAAGTCTCACTTGGCTTAAGTAGACTTAGCTCTGATGTGTTAGTTTTATTGCAATATCACGTTAGAACAACAACATACGGAATAATTTAAGAAATGCATGCATATCCGAAACTGGTGATTTTTGTTAGTTCTTCAAATGGTTGCAGTAATCTCAAAAGTTGCTATAAAAGCTCCCATTGAGCAGCAGTCAACTTGACAATATTGCAGTTCAAGCATATAATACGTGGAATTCTACCGCGTACTGACATCTTGCACCAATGCTCGGGGAGACCCAATTGCTTTTGCAGTTTTTCTTGCGCAATACCGGAATGATTGAAATGAGTCACGATCCTCCTTCCTGCGGCTATCATTTCCATCACTTCTGACTGAACTTTCAGACAATCGACAACAATTAATTGGAGAGTATGAATGAAACAACGAACTGAGGCCAAACCTGCATTGCCATAATTTTAGATTTTCTTGTCACACTTAATATATTCAAACAAAACGGAAGTCACGAATCTTCCCAGTTCTCCAACTTGTAACTGATAAAACGTTGAGGATGATGACGTTTCGGCCCATATTCAACATTTAGTCTAAATGCCCTTCTCACAGACTTAAAAACGAGGTATGAGGATGTTGTGACTACGGAAATACTGTACTCTGTTATCGATCCATATAGTGAAGAATGGCATATCATACTACAAGAAGATTATTGATCCAAGTAATCACTATCGTACTATGTAGGGGGCAGTTCAGAAAGTGGTATCAGCAATTCGGTCTTAAGAAGGTTATACCAATTGCTTATCCCGTATTATGAACTATCGTAAGAAAGCTTCTCCATCTTCACACCTCATTCGATGTTATTCTTAAGAAAAAAAAGTAATGTCATAAATAATCCACTGTAGATACTTCAGGCCATACTTCAAGCTTGTTGAAACAGGTACAGAGTGGTGGAGGTAACTCTGCTTTAACAGGCGGGCGGGAGACAAGCACAGCAATACAGATTTTGGCTCACTCCGGCCGAATACTTTTGCCGAATATTCGGCTATTCGGCCAGGAAGTCTGCTGAACATTCGGTATTCGGCGTATGGCCGAATATACAATTCGTTGCAAGTCTAGTTTTTATGATTTTTAGTTTACTAAAACTCTGCTCGCAGCTTGCGGACGTCGTTGGTAACGTGCAGTATATTCTCAGGGTTATACAAATATTAGGAAAGCCTTCCTGCAAGTCATTTTTACACATGTGTTGCAACAATTGGAATGGACTAATTGTTTCATCGATTTCAATTAAAAATGGAGCTTGTTGTTTAAACGCGGCAAGTTCTTGACAGAAATCAATTGCGTTTAAGTCCTTGGAGTATCTGCTTGCTAGAACGGCTCCATTATTTTGGGGATCTTCTGTGGACATATTTACCTAACGTGTGGCCACAAAGGAAGGCAAAGTTTTCGTTTAGTTTTATTGCACTTTCTACCCATATTCGTATTTCTGTTAAAATTATGTCAAATACAACTTTTATATCTTTGGAAAACAGCTGTGTGGGGTCTAATGCTCTTGATTCGTCCTCGCAGATTTCGTCGTGTTGCCTCTTTCGTTTGGAAATTCGTTTACTTTTGAGTATCAGAACGATTCCCAAATTTCATGCTACAGGTGGTGCATTTTTGATCCAATATTCTATCGGCTTTAGTCGAATTTCTTACAATATCTTAATAAGCCCTTTCATTAGTGACACCTCCTTTTGTATTTCCCCGTTTACTATATTAATTTATCGAAGAGGGTTAACCCAAATTGTTAATTTGAGGATAAATTTAAAATCCAATTCATCATATAAGAGATGAGCGGATTCATACTTAGATTCTGTAGCCAGAGAAGATTCTTCAATTTCCTACAGTGCTTTGACAACTTCAGGTAAATTATACAATAGGGCAAGGTGTTTGGTCGACCATCTACTGGCTACTACCTTTTAAGTTGGTTTTTTCATTATTTCCCACCGTGTAGTGGATCCAACGAAGAAGCAATAAAGTTTTTGTACAAGTCCAAATAGACTAACCAAAAAAAAAAAAACAAAAAAAATGGATATCGTCTCATCCAGCAGAGAATAAGCTAGTAATCCAAACTTTCTGAAAATAATTAATATTTCATCTACCATAAAAAACTGGTATTTTCAGGATATGGCTGCTTAACAGTCTATTCCCTCAATATGTTTTAGAGCTACGTGGTGAGTGCTTTATTTTAGGTTTATGTCTTGAGAACCAGCGGTATATGCTAATAACAATTGATATGTTTGGTTCATAATATATATACAGAGCTAAGAAATAAGTCCCATGTAAGTTAATGATCCGATTTTTTGGGACATTTTACTGGTCCTCGGATTGACAAAGGATGAGAAACGCTGAGATATTTGCTAACGATAGATTTTTCCTTACCTGTTAATGGTTCGTTTCCAGTTCAGCACAAAAGTATATATTAAAACAAAACTGGGCATACGCTCGAACGCAGCTGCAAGAATGCGAACATCAGTTGGCAAAATTTATAAATCCAAGAATATCGGGAGTTCCCGCTAACAATGACGGAAAGAATTCCATTCCTTGAATAGAGCTTTGTTTTAAGGCCACTGTGTCACAGAACAATGAATTTTCCATCCTTTCAAGTTGCCGCCGCGGTCAGTGTACCACAGTGCTTTACCTAAAAAAAGGGTTGGCAGCACATGAATATTTCGCCCTGGCGCTTATAAAAAGATGCCACCAACACATGATTTTGGCGCCCCCTTGAAGTTGTCGCCCGGGGCAAGAGCCCCAGGTTTGACCCCCCCTGGATCCGGCACTGCTTGCCAATGTTAAATCTGGTCACTTTAGTCTACAAGTTAGTAACGAAGCAACTGCTACCAAATTAATTGGAATAATACGTTCATTAAATTTCATTTTCATAGCGTTTCATATTTAAAAATTTTTAAATAAATTTTGCGGCTGAAAAAAAAACGTGGGTCTCCTTTTCAGTAACATGTTACTAATTAAAGCAACTTAAAAAAAAATTAAACTACTCATAGTCTCTGCTGTAGCCACGAATGCCAATTGTCATTTCGGTTATGGATAAATTTCAGTTTAATTACAACTTTCACTAATGTTGTTGCTTGACCAAAATTTATGATTTATAGGCATTTTACTGACCACTTTCATTATTGGTAGGCTTGCCAGATTTCTGAAATGTTCAACCGGGTCACTAGAATGACCCCCCCCCCCCCCAGCGTCATGGGTATTCAAGGGTCCACACCCTTGGTGTGTTTCAGAGTGTTTTAGAGGGTAGTTTATTCTCAATGCTATGAATACCTAATAAATGGTTAATGATCAGTAATTACTGATTAGGAACCTAAACCAGGGGTAATAATAAATTATACTAAAATACAAATTTAAATATTTTATTTCTTACATGTGAGTGTTACATATAAATGTAATAAGTTGAGTAAGTAAGATTGTGAGAAGAAACCCTTTGGATGAGGAATAACAATTTTAACAGTTTTTACATGTACTTTTCATTGGTGAGCACTTTTTTAGAAAGTCTTTTTTGGTTTTAAGCTTGTTGTAAAATTAATATCAGATTAACTTGTGAAGATTTTTACATGTCATCAAGCCTTTAACTGTAGATTCCTTCATCAAACCCCTGTCATCAGTCCATGCATTGTTCATCAAATGAAAATACCCTCTCAACTGGTGCTGATGTCCCAGGTAAGCAGAAGGCATACTCAACAATGTTGATCAGATTGGGGGCTTCTATCTGATTCTCCTTGAAGTGACGAAACAGCCTGAGCCATTTTTCTTCACTTGAAATAATCATATTTCTGGTGGCCGCCTCTTGCTTCCACTGTTCCCAGTTTGACTGCAAGTACTGCTTAGCAAGCACAACTTCGTCAAACAACTGATCATTGTTTATTTTCATACCGGGTACATCAAGAAGGCTTCTATTAATAGTGTCAGCAGAAGTTTCGGCGTTTTTCCAATCAACAGCATTTGTTTTGGTCAGATTGATCCATGAAAACTGTTCAGCGTTTCCAAAACTATTCTCCCAGAGGTCCAAGTATGCAATGCATCTTTCATAAAAGCCATCAAATTCTTCTTTCACACTGTTTTGGACTTTCATCTAGATTCTTGTAGATGTTCTTTGCGGCCATAGGGATAAAGTTTGAAGCCTTTCTTTCTGTCAGGTTTCTTTTAAGAGCTTTATGAGCTTCAGCAACCTCAAAAGCTGTAGTGTTATTTTTTTCCATTCCCAGAATGGCCTTGTTAAACAGTGCAAGCTGTCCATGGACAAACCACAAGTAGAGCTCGCCCTTTGAATCAGTAAAATTTTTTTATTGCTGATGGACACATTTCTTGGTCTAAAAAAATGCTTTCAGACCTTCAAAAATTTGTAAAAGTCTTTCCAGCGCAGGCATCATTGATAGAAACCGGGTGTTCCCATGTTGAAGGAGTTTGTGGTACTCTACCTCGGCATATTCACAAAATTCTTTTAGTTTTGTTACACGGACTGTGTATATGTGAATGTATTTATAAATCTTCACAAGCAAGGCTTCAATATCGATTGGGAGACTATCTACTGCAGCTTGCACACAGTTGTGCACAATGTGTGCTCCACATCCGATTCCATTGATTTCCCGCCCTAGGCTATTCTTGAGTCGATGAAAAACGTTGTTTTCCCTGCTCTTTTCACACCTCCGAAGTTAGTGTTGCAGTTATCTCCACCAAAGCCAACTACTTTTTGTTCAAATCGTTTTGCAACAGGACAGAGCATAAGTGATTTGTCAGGGTTTCCGATGTTTCACCCGCCACAGATTTGAAATCTAAAAGCTTTACTTGCCACACCTGAATATAGGATTAAAATAGCGCACAACAATTGGCACAAGTTTTATCTCCTTTCTGTTGATGCATCCATGCTACAGATACATAGTTTGACTTGGTTAAGTCTTCTTTAAGCTTCTTCGTGAGCTAAAGGAGCTATGATATTTGAAACTATTGCCTCACACTATAGTTTTTCCGAGTGAGGAATTTAGGCTCAAAAAACTTGGAAATCAGTTTGATGAACAAGAGTTCGAATTGAAAACTTAGGCTATGGTTTGCTGTGTGGTAAGCAAAGGTCACCTCTTTCGCTGCTAAGTCTGAGTTTTTGTCATTAGAACTCGCAGTCTTAAAAAAATTACTCATTTTTGACGAGCCAGCAGCACATGCTAAACTCTTTTTGTGTTTAACAGACTGCAAATGATCTTTTATATCGGATCGCCCACCGTGAGCAACCGAAAACTCAGAATTGCAATGTAAGTATTACATCTATCGCCTTGACCACCGGTACATACCTTTTTCAAAAAAGTAAATTCATTCTGTAAATCTTCAGTGAATTTACACGAACGTTTGGCATTTTCACAGAGAAAGCATGAACTTAAACTTGAAACATAAATACTGTAAAACAGCGTTAGCTCACTAACTCAACAGGCACCGTAGGCTAGGCAGGAACAGACTGACATTTCTATCGCAGGCGACTTTGGACTCCAATGTTACAGTAACATTGTTTTTGCACACGAGGAGTGTAATACTAATACAATACTGGACTCGCCCGGAGAGCGCATGCGCATGGTCATGATTGGAGAGACAAGGCGATGTGATGACAATATTTTTATATTTATTTATTAGCAGACCCTCATTCTCCTATAGTTTTCACTTTTCATATAGTACAGTTAAATAAATGACAAAGTAATTATCCTAAGTTATACTACACAGTTAATTGTTTTAAGACATTTTTGGTCACCTAAATCTATAAATTATAGTTTATAACCAAGTTTAATTTTTACCGGGAAGGAAGGTAAACCGGCCGGGACACCGGGGACTTTGTCTAAAAACCGGGACTGTCCCGGCCAAACCGGGACGTCTGGCAAGCCTAATTATTGGTATTTATCCATGTTCGCTGTATGTGAGTTATTAGGTCATTTTAAGTGGACATCAGATCAAATGTGTCACCGAATCGACTATTCTGGCAACTTATTTCTGCGGAGTTGCTCAACTGTTTCATAATATGGAATGTGTATTAAGTTCTTTGGCCGTCACAGATACTATGACCAATGTTTACATTATGAGTGTTTGCCCAGTCTCAATAATAAACAACGTGATGCTTTCGAAGATCAACCTGTCATAATCTTTCATCGTAAAAACTTGAACTATTCTAGACCCGTGACGATACGCAAAAAACAGCCACGGGCTTACACTAGTTATTAACAATTTCTCATGGTAACTTATTCCAATCCCTAACCCTCTTACTTACCAAAGAAAATTTTCCCACAACCTGGTGCCTGAAATCGAGTGACAGTTTGTGGTCATGGCCATCTCTTCCCTTCCATGCACTACTCTTAATTCTTCCACCTATATCTTTCCACGCGTCATCGCCAATATACGTCTTTCTTGTACGCTCCCAAGACTGTCTTCACCCTCCTCCTGTCTTCCAATGAATCCCATTCCATCTCCTTCATCATATCGATTACTGATTGTGTTTTGCGGTGATTTCGAGAGACAAATCTAGCTGCTCCTCTTTGCACTCCCTCAAACTCCAGAATAAGATACCAAAAATTTAGGTCCCATATTACACCACTATAGTCAAGCAATGGTCTGACCAATGTTTTGTAACTCTATTCCGTTACTTAGTACATCCTCTCATCACTGTCTCCAACAAGTGAAGGATTTTGAATCCGTTCACTACTACCTGACTTATGTGTCATGCCCTGTTGAGTTTGTTATTAAATTTTATGCCTAGGTATTTACATTTCAGGTCTTCAACAAACAATTCTTTCGCAACCTTATAATAATAATAATCAAACTTTAGTTTTTTTTATCTGTGTTTCTAAGGGAGCGTGCACAAACCACGTAGCTCCATTTTGGCCTCCTGTGAACCACCCCTCCCCCCACGTAGCCCTACGTGGCTTTTGCTTCTCCCCCCCCCCCCCACGTAGCACGTAGCTCTTTTCCCTTTTGATTCCAGAAGACATTTTATACTATTTTCTCTTGCCAGACTATTGTAAATTACATACGGAGATAATTAACTGAGGGAAATAAATATTCACATGCTGTTGTGAGTTCTGTTCCTCATTTTAACTGTGAAAAATGTTATGAAAGGAAAGCTACGTGGTCTGGCTCGGAACCCCCCCTCCCCCCACGTAGCCCAGCGTAGCCTTCCACCCCCCCCCCCCTGAACCGAGCCACGTAGTTTGTGCACGGTCCCTAATAAGCTGTCCCTTGCATTTGTCTTCATCCCATGTTGACCCAGTCAGATAGATATCCTGTCCAGATCACGCTGCAGCTGTTCATAGTCTTCTACCGTTTTGATTCTGCTATATAGGATAGGACAGACAAAAGAAATAAACAATGTTCTTTGCGAACACGTTAGATACTCTGTTTCAGTGCCTGCGGGTCGTGAATGGATCTGTCGCCGTCACTGCTGACGCCATAAAGTGGAGAAAGCTGGAGCACCTTGCAGTAGGGTCCGAATAGCCAACGAGGCCTCGGAGGCGCGAATAAATTCTGCACGACCGAACGGTGAGATATGCGCGGCCGTCGCACTCACGCCTCTTCCATTATTGACGTCTGGAGGTGGAGTAAACCGGAAGGCGAGGCAGGCCCAAGTCGCAGGCCGTGCAGATTGTCCCCTGGCCATTGTCGGTGGTGCCTACGGGCAAAGTGCTTTGTATCCACACGGTGGAGCGGCTCGTGCGTAATTGGCTGCTGCCTTTGGATTATTTATTCGACAGCAGAGGTTGGGTTTTACTAAAATCACGATGCCGCCGTCACACAATCTCTTTTTCTCGTTTAGAGGGGGGAGGGAGATGAAGTCTCCACTGTGTTTATGAATGTAGGGGAACGTTTTGCAGGTATATCTCGTGAGAAATTGTAATGTCCCAGATCTCATTAATTACCACCCATGTAAATAGAAAGTTTGCGTTTAATAAAGAAGCGAAGTGGATGGGCAGCGTCCGTAAACCACATACCTCTATTTTGGCCTCTTATGAACCACCCCCTCCCCACCTCCCCCCCTCCCCACGTAGCACGACGTGGCTTTTACATCTACCCCCCCCCCCCCCCCCCACGTAGCAAGTAGCATTTTGTCCCTTCTGATTCCAGAAGACATTTTGTACTGCTTTCTCTTGTCAGACTATTGTAAATTACATACGGAGATAATTAAATGCTGTTGTGTGTTATGTGACTCATTTTAATTGCGAAAAATGATATGAATGGAAGCTAGGTGGCCTGACTTGGAACACCCCCTCCCCCTCTCCTCCACGTAGCGCAGCGTAGCCTTCCAACCAATACCCCTCCCCTCCCCAGACCGAGCCACGCAGTTTATGGACGCTCCCTTGGTTATAAATGTGTAGAATTATTTCATGAATGTATTGTGTTTTGATGTGTATGTCGAGTGAAAATGTTGTGAATTAACTGAATATTTATTGAAAAAGTATTACTGTATCATATTAATTAAAGAACATTAATTATGAATACTGCCAGCCATAATGTTTATAGTGAGAGATTATTTGAAAACGTTTTATTTCGTCAATATGATGTTGAATTTTTGTAAACATTTTTCCAATCCATATGGTTTTAACTAATTTAAAATAAGTTTTAATTGTTTTTTATAAGATATCTATTGTTTAAGTAATTGCTAACGCTGTAGAAAAGATGCTTTTGTTGTCCTCCAGAAATTTCTATGTACATATTTTGCATATATCTATTTTTTTTCTTGCTGTCATCTCCCCCTATCTTGTGGCTAACATATTCATCTCTACATACCATTTACAACCTGCTTATTCAATTACCTGTTTCATTTATTCTAATCTTTGTCTCGCTTTGCAGTTCTTACCTTTGACTGTTCCCTCCACTAACAAATTACCCAATCCCACTCGCCTTAAAATGTGATTCACCATCTTGTCTCTTCTTTCTGTAAAACTATTCTACATACTTCTCGCCTCACCTATCATCTCCAAAACACGTTCATTTATAACTTTATCCGTCCACTTAATTTTCAGCATACTTCCACGGCACCACATTTCAAATACTTCAATTTTTATGGTTCTGGTATTCCTAATGTTCATGCTTCGCGATCATAAAATGCTGTTTTAGAGTTTCAAAAAGTTCTTTCTGAGTCCTAGATCACTATTGAAACTAAAAGATTTCTATTTTTCAAGGAGGCTCTTTACGCCATTGCTATTCTACTTTTAACATCATTTCTGCTTCGGCCATCAGTTGTAATTTAACTTCCTGAGCAGTAGAATTCACTACCTTTTTTTTATTGCATTTGACCAAATTTTTTATTTAATCCAGTATTATTACCATCATTTCTGCTATAGTTCATCACTTTCGTCTTGCTTTTGTTTATATTTAAAAATCTTTTTTCAGTAATTTGTTCATGCCATTCAGTAACTTCCCAATATTCTCAGTCTGTTTTGCTAAGAGGACAATGTCATTGGCAAATCGTAGCATCCTGTTTTTTCTTCTTGTACTCTTACGCCACATTCAAATTTTTATTTTCTTTTCTTTATTGCTTCCTCTACATAAAAGTTGAATATTGATGGGGATAGAGTACAACTTTGTTTCGCTCACTTTTTAACTGATACATGCCTCTCATGGTTATCTACTTAACCGTTTAATTCCTATATAGATTATAAAGTATTCTTCTATCTCGGTGCTATAGACCTAACTTCTATAAAATTTTGAACATCATTTCATAATTAACATTATAAAATCTTCTTATAAATGAACAAAGCCATCAAAGAAACTTTGTTTTTCTTGTGATATTAACTCCCGATTATGGAAACCGGGTAATTTTGCCCGGAATGTGCTAATATGGTTCTGCGTCATTTGTGTAATGTATTGTGCCACTATAATCGTCGGATGAAATCAGATGTATATTTTTAACCTGTTTTTCAACGAAATAATAGTAAAACCAAAAGTTTATCGACGGCTTCGTTGTTTAAAAAAGCTACCTGTTATATCTGTGGAGAAGTTTAAGTATTCTAGTGAGAAGTTGAAATCACTTGGCGTTCATGCAGATATGAAAATGTTCAAATGTTTATAAGTTAGTATAAAGTATAACTATTCCTATACTTTTCACATTTTAATACGATACTTACACTGTATCAGAAACTATCAATGCCGTAGATAGTATTTGATGTATTAGTTTTTTTAATTTATATTGCTTTACCGCCGAGTCGTAGCAATTAACTAAGGACAGAGCACTCCTATTATCGCTGGTATTTTTTTTAAGGTGTCAGTATGAACATTAAGCATCTCGAAGCAAACATTGTCTATCATCATATTTGCTTTCTTGCCGGGATTCAGAGTTATGTTGATAGCTGAAGGAAATTGACGCCATCTATGCTATTTTTTTTTTTTTTTTTTTTTTTTGGGAGAAATGTGTCACTTTCTATTTGTGGAACCTAAAGCTTGGTGCTCCTGTGTTTTTCAAAGCTTAGAACATTCGTGTGTACATGTGAAAATACACATTACTCTCCACTGACATATTTAATGACTGTTGTTGCCTGTAAAATATTATACCATACCCAAATAATTCAAGCTTTAGGATTAAAAGTCATTGCTGTAGACATAGGAAACTATCATTGGCCATTTAACCAAAGCATGTGATACAGTGAAATAATACAGGGTGGTCCCGAATTCATGGTACAAACTTTAATGGTAGGTGCAGGACATTGTAACAATGATTTATTGTTTAGGAATGTATGGTCGCAAGTGACGCGGTGAGGCGCAAACAAGGGAAATAAAAGGAAAGAGAAATGGAGTGATCGGTTGGTAGCATTGCCTGTAGACCTCCCGATTTATCGAGCATCGATTACTTTTATGGGGACATCTAAAGCATCTTGCTAATGAGACTCCAGTTGACTCAGATGAGGATCTCGTTGCTCGCATATCCGTAGCTGCTGCAGGTGTGCGTGAAATACCAGGCATCTTTGAACGTGTACGCCAATCACTCCACCGACGCTGTCAAGCATGTACCGCTACTGGTGGACGCAATTTTGAACACTTAATGTAAACATGACACTTGTCAACAACGCTTTCAATAAAAACTTTGTTTTTCATTTCGCCTGTTATCTCCCCTGTTTACGCCACACCGCGTCACTTGCGACTATACATTCCTGTACAATAAATCATTCTTACAATGTCCTGTACTTACCATTAAAGTTTGTACCATGAATTCGGGACCACCCTGTATAACAGATTAAAAATTGGGAACATGTTTATGTGAAATACTGAAGAACTACCAATGGTGTTCAACATAATCGCAGACTACAGAAAAACGTGCGACTTACATACAAGTAGGTCAGCCCAGATCACCTGTAATTATTATTTAGGCTACATACTTGCTTTGAGAATAAAAACTTTTGAAATCGATGAATCGTTCTAATGGAAGCTAAGTAAACATTTAATTCTTAGGGATGGATGTTGAGAGGTCATTAAAGCCTGGAAAGGGAGTGAGAAGAAATTCAGCCTTAACATTTTGAATAAACCATGTTGAGTGGTTTGGAGAAATCGCAGGGAAACGAAATCAGGATGGCCGAAATGGGATTGAATCCGCGTCTTTCAGAATGCCAGCCCCGAAAAACATTGGGGTACGGCCTATGTAAAGGCTGTAAGGATGACATCTAAACAATGTAAAATTTCTTTGCGCTGTGGTTTATTTAAATGCAGATACCCTTATTCTGTTCCACAAACCATAACTGTAGATAAGCTAAATTACACTATAATTTAATATTGAGAAAGTTCTGAGGCCTTTCTCTTTTCCATTATACATAACCAGTGGAGGCCTCTGTAGTCCAGATGGCTCATTGTGTAGTGTGAATCACTGACCTAGTTGTAAAATACTCTTGTGTAACAAACAGCTTACGAACTTCTGTGTTACGTATCGGTACAATGTAACTATCTTTAAATTTACATCTTCATGCCAGAATGATTAAAATTACTGGAAAAATTAGTAAGAGGAGGTATCATCCAAATTTTCAGTTCGTATCTATTTTATTAAAAAAAAAAAAAAACGAAAATATAACTTGCTGACCAGAAAAATAATTAAAATAGGGTACCTCAGGACAACACCAGAGTTAAGTATAGAACAAAATTTGAAAATTTAACAATGTGGTTAAGTAGACTCCTTTACTCGTAATAAAAAGTAATCTCATAAAATTAACTTAAGTATCTGATAAGAAAGAAGAAGGTCAAAGAAATAGTATAAGGGGCACGTCAATCAGTTTCCTGAAAAAATTTATGAAGTTTTAAAACTGAATAAAGAGATTATTTACCGTACTGTTCCAGAAATATGTAAACTTGTAATCTACTGAACGCTCCAATCCGTAGCTTAAATGGAATAAAGACTTATGGACAATCGACCTCAAAGTTACCTCGTTTTGTAATACAACCCATGTAGGTTCCGAATATTACTATCTTAATCAGTATGATAGGTCGGTATTGTCACGTTCCGTGACATTTTTCCAATTAACAGTTGAGAAGGTCTTGGACATTGACTCTTACAAAGCAGCACGCACAAGCGGCGCCCAGAGTAACAGTGATTGCCATAAGGAGACCTAACAAATGTTGCCTAACCATGGTTCTGTGATTTGTTTTTCGGCAATAGATTCCGTTTCACTGGACCAGAAATGTGGTAAAATTTCGCCGTAGGGAGGAAGGACAAGCCCGAAGGATCACGGAGTTGACAGGGGATGGAAGAAATGGGGCAAGCTCGGCTTGGCACGAGTGACAATAACGAATCATTTCCAAGTTCCAGTTTCCATCATGGTAAATCATTATTCCAAGCGGTAAAAGTAGGGAGAGAAAACTTTCGTTATAAGATGCGATGGCGCCGGTACCAATAGTCGCAGACAACAGTCCGTCAGAAGATGTGGTCGGATAACGCTTACATTTGGTCACGCTGCTATGTGTAAAAAGCTTCTTTTGCTAGCAGGCCTGGAAGCCCTTAATACAATTTGTCCCGGATGGATGCCAAGAATAGCTCACCGAGATAGTACTGCGCATGCTCACGAAATGTTACGATGAAATACTCTTACCACCATTATTTTAAATTATTTATATTATATTATGGAATTTAGCCAATATTGTGGCATAGTATAACACCGAGATCAGATAGGCGTCACAGATCACACTGCTTCTGATCTGATCACTCCTTTACGAAATCTCACCAATGATCACGTTACAACACGAATAAACACTCCACCTTTTAGATTGCGTTAATTTCCTTGATTGCGTAACTTTAGATATTTACTAGCCCGCTGCTTTGCACGCACGGACTCTAGTGTGTGTAGAAATGTTTTATCCTTTTTATTTTAGTACCAAATATTTAAGCGGAAAAGCAAAAAAATGTAAATTTCTTCTAAAAACCTTTAGTTATTACCACAGATTCGGTTTTGATACTGGTGTTCGACAGGTTTTTTTTAAATTAATTTGCCTGACTTATATTTTAACGTGATATAATATATGAAGGATAAGAAATTGAAACTACGTGAAAAATTATTGATAACCGTACAGTACGGGTGTAGCGAGAAGCAATTGTCCGCTTGGTCAGAAATTTGATATCCGCTATCCTCAGGAAATGACATTGAAGAAAAATTGCACATCAAAGTAACAAGAAACATACCTGAGATACAATGCTTCATGAAATTTACCGTCTGCAATGAAGTCGGCGGCAATTTTTAAACACATCTTTTACACCAACGACACCATCTGCAGCAACGAATGTAAAATCGCTGGCAAGTTTTCGTGATTCCAAATGAATACATTCCTATGCCATCACAACTAATATAACGCTGCGGCCAAGTTTCCATGGATTCGGTAGCTATGTAAGGACTTCGAAACAATGATAGCTAAGAGCATTATTCATTCCGGTCGAGGTTGCATTCCAACCTAATCGCCAAAAATCAAGCGAGCTTAAGTTATCAATGAAAACTAAATTCCGCATGCCTTATGCTAAAACAAAGTGTGGTCCAGGTGGTGTCGTCCTGATGTTCGCATTTGCAAACAGTCCCAAAAATTTCCTATATTAACCACCGTTTATCGCAGAAGGGTTCCGCACATTATAGCCACTACAAATAATGGACTACTAGCAATATACTAATCGAGTAAAGTCGTTAGAAATATGGACAGTTCCGCATAAGTTATTATGTAAGAAATACGCATCGTTTACCTGTTGATTGTTGTTGTGGCTGTTTTCCGGGCACCTTTCTCTTCAAAGATGTTAATACTAACGCATTTTGCATGGTAGTCGACATGATACGATGACAATTCAATGTTAGCGGAGCTTGCCTGGCACCTTTTACGTTTGCTTCCTGTATTCTGTTTATTTTAATGTACTGCAGTCCAGAAAACTGTAGAACTAAATAACTAAAGTAAAAAAATAAAACGGAGTCCTGAGATAAGTAGTGTGCCATTCTGTAATTTTTTTTTGGAAAGGAGTGCTCATTCCAAATACACAGTGATCCTTGGCCCATATTTTCTTCAATCTAGAAACGATTTTAATTTTTGCTATACTCCTCAGTACATATACACTGAACAGCGAAAGAAACTGGTACCTATAATTGTGTAGGGACCCCGCGAGTACGCAGAAGTGCTGCAACACGACGTGGCATGGACTCGACTAATGTCTGAAGTAGTGCTAGAGAGAATAGACACCATGCATCCTGCACGGCTGTTCATACATTCGTAATATTACGAAGGGGTGGAGATCTCTTCTGAACGACACATTGCAAGGCATCCCAGATATGATCAATAATGTTCATGTCTGGGGAATTTGGTGGCCAGCTGATGTGTTTAAACCCAGAAGGGTGTTCCTGGAGCCACTCTGTAGCAATTCTGGAAGTGTGGGGTGTCGCATTGTCCTGCTGGTATTGCCCAAGTCCATCGGAATGAACAATGGACATGAATGGATGCAGGTGATCAACCAGGATGCGTTCGTACGTGTCACCTGTCAGAGTCGTATCTAGACGTATCAGGGATCCCATGTCACTCCAACTGCACACGCCCCACACCATTAAAAAGCCTCCACCAGCTTGAACATTCCCCTGCTGACATGCAGGTTCAATGAATTCATGAGGTTGTCTCCATACCCGTACACGTCCATCCGCTCGAAACAATTGGAAACGAGATTCGTCAGATCAGGCAACATGTTTTCAATCATCAACAGTCCAATGTCGGTGTTGACGGGCCCAGGCGTGGCGTAAAGCTTTGTGTCGTGCACTCAGCAAGGATACACGAATGGGCCTTCGACTTCGAAAGCGTATATCGATGATATTTCGTTGAATAGTTCGCACGCTGACACATGTTGATGGCCCAGCATTGAGATCCGCAGCAATATGCAGAAGGGTTGCATTTCTGTCACGATGAACGATTCTCTTCATTCGTCGTTTTTATCGTTCTTGCAGGATTTGTTTTCCGGCCGCAGCGATGTCGGAGATTTGATGTTTAACCGGAATCCCGATATTCACGGTGAACTCGTGAAATGGTCGTACGGGAAAATACCCACCTCACCGTTTCCACCGAGATGCTGTGTCCCATCTCTCATGCGCCTGCTATAACACCACGTTCAAACTCACTTAAATCGTGATAACCTGCCATTGTAGCAGCAGTAACCGATCTAACGCGTGTGCCAGACACATGTTGTCTTATATAGGCGTTTCCGACCACAGCACAGTACTCTGAGTGTTTACATATCTCTGTCTTTGCATGCCTATACCAGTTTCTTTGGCTCTTCAGTGTAATAGTATAGTTTTCTTCAGTTTTTTGAAGAATAGTACTTTATAATATACGTAAAACATTAATCATATCATTACATCGCTAATTAAATAAGTGTAACGAATGGAATGTTACTTACGGTATAGGTTGCAAAGATACATTAGAAACGTTTGTGCTTTGGTACTAGAAGAAATAGAAAAAGAAAGGCATTACTACGCAGCCAAAGGTCCACAAAGTAGCGAGAAAATGGTAGTAAATATTATTGTTGAATAATATCTTCTCGGATAACTAGCCAAGTTAGTCCATAGATAAAACACGACGTTTCGGCGGTCATAAACACTTCCGCCATTGTCAAACGATCCGAAGTTTTTCCAACAGTCGGATGCTGCGGTAGATATCCTGCCTTTAGAGGTTAGGTGGCGTCCCTTAATGACGTGAGGTGTTTTTCCGGAAATCCGGACCCCCTCCCTAACTCTGGTGAGACTTGGTGAGATCTGGCCGGACCCCCCTCTCCCTAAAATAACACGAGATTTTGATAAACGCACCCCTGATAATCGACTTTTTTTTTTTTTTTTAACTCTCTAGCTGCCGAGGGTGGTTATACCCCCTATGCAGTCGTTTTTTGGACCTAATACCCCCTCTAAATTCGACATCTGCGCCGTTTGTAGACCTTTTTTTTATTTCTACTGTCCTTCAAGAATTTCAAAACCTCTCGTGAGATTTCCGTCGGCCCTCCCCCCTTCACCCTTCGTGAGATTAAGTGAGATTTCGACTAATCCCCTCCCCCCCCCCATGTCACCTCACGTAATTAATGGACGCCCCCTTAACTATGTAGGATTGTAGGTTTACTCGCCGTTGAATATAAATAACGAAACGTCGTGTTTTATCGATGGACTAATTCGGCTTGTAACACTACAAGATTTATTCATATTCAACGCCGAGAAAACCTATAGTTTTACATTAATATTATTGTTTTTAATTTTTTATTTGCACAACGGATAATTAGGATATTTTAACCAGTGACAGAGGACGGCGCTTCTTCTCTGTCAGTCTACGAACAGCAATACAATGCTGTATAGCTCACAAGTGTCTTATTCAACGATCGTTTCCGCAGCATAAAAGCAGAGAAGCGGTATACTATTTTTTCATAGAAGTTCATGAATCATCCAAATTGAGTACGTGTGAGTTAGACACTTGCTGACTGAACAGCGGTTTCCGGTTGCGCCAGATTTGCGCAGTGTTTACACGTTTCCAGTAGTGTTTGAGTGCGCACAGTGGCTAGCAAATTGCGGCGCTGAGTCCACTCATTACGTTGAGGGGACGACCCTAACTGGCTCCCGGTCAATCGGTCCTCGAGCAGATCCTGACCCGGTGATGCGCGTCTGCACCGGTTGTGCTTCGGCAGCGCCGTTTGTGTGGGCAAGTAAACAGTACTAATTGGGATCGCTGTGGTTCGGATATTCGTGGGCAAGGACCCTCCACTCAGATAGGCAGAATCGCAGGCTTTAATGGATGAAGTGCTTACCTCATTACGCATTGCCTGCTTGTGAGTCACAAATAATAGGCACAAGGAATACAATTATACACAATACACTACAATGCCTTTCACATACCATTAAACTAAGATAAATTGTTTTTAGTTATGGCTGACGCAACCAGAGTGGATAAAACTTGAACTTTCCTTTAAATGTATGACGAACAGTCCGTCCTTTGAAAGGAACCAAATCCTTTGCTATGTCCTCGGTTCACGCAGACCTCTTCTCATTCGACCAAGCCGAGTGCTCTTCTGCTTAAAGAGCCATCTTAACTGTAAGTTGTGATTCACCAAGACAGGTTCTTAAAGGAGACAGTGAAAGCAACTTTTGCATTCATTATTCACACAGGTATGAATTCATCTCCGAAATAAGAACAGTTTAATATCCGTTCAGCTCCTTTATCTGTATAAACTAGGTTTGTAACGGAAGTCATCTTTGCGGATGTTCAGTGCTTGACATACGCGGATGTTTTGCGGAAGCCGATGTAACAAAATAAATTTATAATTATTTATACTTTAATATTTTATCAAAAATAAATTTTAGTATATATTTTATGCAAAATTCTATCTTTTTTCACAAGTAAAGTCTATTTCCATATAATACTGCCATATTGATTTATTTTTTACTCATCTTTCAACAACAACAAAAG
The DNA here is from genome assembly GCA_031002005.1 of Vandiemenella viatica. Lineage (NCBI taxonomy): Eukaryota > Metazoa > Arthropoda > Insecta > Orthoptera > Morabidae > Vandiemenella > Vandiemenella viatica. Next base: position 90,802,748 of record CM061919.1, on the reverse strand, counting down.
GGGGGGGGATGATTTCACAAGTAAATTAAAATATATATATAACTGCGCACGCGTCTCAAAAAGCAATCTTTGTCATATGAATTTTGCGGAGTTCGTGGCTCGACTAATTCAAGCATAAGACCACATCTTCGTGCTAGCTCTTTTTTTTCCTGCTTGTAAGCCTCGTCGACATTAAGGTCATTAGAAAGGATCGGAGCTAGGAACGGGAAGGAATTCAGCCATGAACTTTTAAAGCAAGCATTCGCCTGGAATGATTAAGTGAATCCATGGAAAATCCAAATTTGGATGTCCGGACGAAGATTCGAACACCTGTTACCGCTCACCCACCGCGCTCGGTTCCGTGCTCACCACCCGCCTACCCACCCATTCACAGTACAACTTGTAGGACCTATGATGATCCGAATTTCGATAAAGAATTCTTGGTGGACCGTGAAAGGGATTACAGGACTACATGTAAGACGTGTTTGATGTTGTTGGACTCCCAGCCAACCAACGCGGATCCTTGCCTTTCAATAAGCTATAGATATTGGAGAAAGCTTTTGGATGAAACATCCTACGAGTGTGTGATAAGGACACGTGGTAAGCTGCGAGACAGTATGAGGCGAAAGGATTGCTTCTATTAGCGTGAATGGGTTAGCGCGTCCTACCGTAGTTCTACACGGATGTTCTGTAAGTTGGACCGTGAATAGGACACTTTACTTCACATGCAAGCTCAAACTCGTAAATTCGTTGCTTATTTAATAACACTGTTCAGTTCATTGTTACTTTAATTGAAAGATCGTTGGAAAAAAATATTCACTCTGTTGTTAGCTAAGCGTCCTGTAAAGAGAAAAGTATAATATATATAGCAATGTAAACAAAACATCCGCATTAAAAATTGCGGCTGCGGATATCCGTTACATCCCTACTATGAACACTTCGCACACTAAACAGCTTCAACAACTGAGACCATTACAACTTTCAGATATTTAATCTGTCAAACCCTTCGACTTTCTGACGCACTAGATGCCGTATCTCCTACACAACAGAATCTTACATCCACACAGTTCCGTCTCTCTAGCAAAAAAAAAAAAAAAAAAAAAACACCCTCTCACACAACAGTTTTCTATCCCGGTTCCCAGCGTGCAAAGAAGACCATTTTTATCACTCCAACTGGTAAGTTATTACAAACCAATGGCTAACACTGTCTCAACAGAATTGGCTTGGTAATGATTGGGCCAGCCATATTCAAATGTAAATCTGCAGTCGATAGAATAACAGAAAATTCCACGACACCAGGAGTAACGTCACTTTGCCTCTCCAAAATATTGGAAGAATGGGACGTCTTCGCAGGTTACCGCCATACTCACCGACGATGATCATCCGAGGTAGTGTAGAATCGCTGAACACAATGAATAACGTCACATTGTGCTCAGAGATGAATCGCGGTTCTTCACTACCACGGGTGACCATCGTAGGCGAGTTCGGTGACGACCTGGAGAGAGAGATCCCATTCTTCCAATCTTTTGGGGATGCACTGCGGTGTTATTTCTGGCATCATGGTATGGGGAGCTATCGGCTATGACTTCAAGTCGTGGCAGGTAGTGATTGAGGGAACGGCATAACGGTGCGTCACGAACATCCTGCGTCTTCATGTGTAACCTCTCATGCAACCGTATCTTGATCCCACATTTTAAACCATACAATGCTTGTGTAAAATCTTCTCAAGCTTTCCAACGGGGTAGCGTGTCAGTAAGAGGCCTCTTACTGACGCGCTATCCCGGTGGAAGCTCGAGAAGATTTTACGCAGCTGACTCACCGAGAAAGCCTACATTCTTTCAATACAATGCTTGTTTACAAAGGGCACGCGTCTCTATTAATTGTCTGCGTGATGATGAGGTATTCCCGTGGCTATCAAGATCCCTAGACCGAGCGTGGTGGTGTAACGGTTAGCGTTCTGGCCTCGCATTCGGGAGGACGGCGGTTCGAATCCCCGTCCGGGCATCCAGATTTGGGTTTTCCATGGTTTGCCAAATTACCCCAGGCAAATGTCGGGATGCTTCCTTAAAAAGGCCATAGCCGAATTCCTTCCCATTCCTTGTCCCCCATCCTTTCCTGTCTCTAAAGACCTCGCTGTTGAGAGATGTAAAGCAGAAAAAAAAAGATTCCTAGGTATGTCCCCGATAGAATATGTGTTGGAACAGTTCGGATGTCAACTCAGTCACATTATCAGTATCCAGGATAACAAGAACCAGGTGTGGAGCAGCTATCCTAGGAGAGGATACAATGGCTTTATGACATCCTTTCCCACACGAATCAAGTGCATGCATGCAGGCTAGAGGGAGTGCAACGTCAAACTGAAAGCTGGCCACTCCTCTGTCATCACTGAAATAACAATCAAATCCTATCAACCCGTGAACTTTCATTTTGTTTCCTCCTCCCCTTCTGAATGATTCAGTTTTTTGTCAGGCAGTGTACAATAAGATTATTAGCAGAATTAATTAACTATAATAATTAAACGGACGACACATGGGACAGTATTACACAGTTTTGCGTTCCCAAAAATACTTCCTCTGGAATATTTACAACAACTGCAATTTGGATGGAAGAATTGAGTACTTTCACAAGGAGACTGCTTTGAGGCGGAATGTTACTGCACCTTACTACCTGAATTATAAATGTCAGTTGTATTTCATATAGATTCAGGGCCGCATTTAGGCAATAGGCTACGTAGGATGAAGGTTAGGGCTCACACCACTTGCAAAAAAAAAAAAAAAAAAAAAAAAAAAAGAGCAATACAAACATGTATAAAGAAAATAACCTATTTCCGGAAATAGCTTAAGCAACGAAAGTCCTGAAATGCTCGTGAAACCGAAAACAACGTTCGCGCATGCGAATTAATCGTTTGAATTACGGGTGTGCTGCAAAATAACTTTTCAGTGCACCTACACCGAAATGTAACAACTTTGTGGCTCAACGATGAGGACCTACAACCCCAGTAATATAAGGTTGCAGTTTACTGTGATCGGGGAGTATGCAGATTGAAGTCACTGTCGTACATCGGCAATACGAACTAAAACTTCCTAGTCTTCATGTCCGGAAAGTTAGGCAAGACAAATTCATTTTGTATACAATGTGAACAGCGAGTAGTAGTGAGAGGGCCAAGCTTTTACGTTTTGTTTGAAAGTAAATATTACAATCGTTTGTAATTGAAATAGGTGTATTTAAAATTCAATATTAATTCTATTTTTAATTCGTTTTTATATTTAAATTGTTGTTTCAAGTCACATTTTATTCCTATTAAAACTTTATTTCGACATTCATGAATCTCGATCGCATGATGTGGCGTGGGAAGGCTCTGATAAGCGGAGTGCTGTGTAGAAATGCTTTAGTCGCAGTCTTTCCGTTGGATGCGTGTGTGAATAATCAATTTTATGTTTTCAGTCTTTCTCTATTGCGTGTTTTGGTGAACTTAATCATCTTTTATCGTTTGTTTTATCTTAATATGTAAGCCCACCCACCCACTCTTTCATATTGTTATTAAAACTTTTGAGTTAGTAATTCCGCGGGCCTTAGCTGAGGGTGTTTGGTTGCAACAATACAACTACCTTACGCAGCACCTTATCAGACGAAAATCTGAATGTGCGAACATCACTTGCTAACCTCTTTCACTTCAGTCTCGGGAACTATACAGAAAGCACGTCTCGAAATTTCAGTTCCTCCTCGTATATTTTTACCATCATTACATTATCAAATATTTTGCATTAAAGGATTTACTAATTTAATAATAAAATATATATATATATAAGGGCCATCACCACAGGTTGCCACAATACTATAGGCAAGCGACCATGGAGGAAAGAAGTATATGCGACGCCGCCTCTAAACTGTCGGCTGATACTGCGCATGCGCGGCGGCGGCCATATTACGTATCCATACAATTGTTATGTTCACATTCTATTTGATGCTGTGATTATTTCATTTTCTAATGTGTCTAAGTTTTTTATTATGCCATCTTGTGCTGCATACGGTTGCACAAATAGGCCAGACAGGAAAGAACCTGGAATATTATATCATAAGTAAGTTTCATTGTAATTATTGTTCTTGGAGTGTGCAGTAGGTATTGGCAGGTTTGGTTGGTTCTGTCTATAAATATTTAGTCATAGCTCTCAATAGGATGACTTTGTTCTCAAATTTTTGTTGGTGTAGTGTAGAAAATCAGCATACCTTGCTATTTTGCACATAATAGACTAGCATTACTTTTTAACGAGTGTTGAAAATGAGATTTAAAGGGGTGATTTTTTACATCGCGATTCAGTGAATTTTGTATTGCGCTTTCTTTCGTCACGTTGCAGTTTATACTGACAGTGTATGATGAAATTAAATGTATTAAATTATGCTATGCAATCTAGGAATCTTGATGAAGCAAACGATGTTGTTACCCCAAATGCAGTTTGCGATTCAAATACGTGTGTGTGTATCTAAATAGTTTTATTCTGTAGCGGCAATTTAATGGAGATTTGGTTAGGTCTAAATGTAGTCTTTACTAGAATGGTTTTATTGTTACATAAGGGAAAAAGAATTTATCTATTATTATTAGTAATTTCATGACAACCATGTTAGTGACAAAACGTGTATCGCCGTGTAACCTACTTCCAGCTATTCCCAATTAAGCTTACGATATATGGTAACAAGATAAATTTACTGATGTTGCTGGCGAATTTATGTAGGCCATCAACAGTAAAATATCTTTTGAGGGCATTTCTATCATTTCTGTGGCGCCATAATCTGATGACGAATTCTTTTGTATCTCTATGAAAGTAAAAAATAATTTTTTTTGATATCTCGCTTAGTTCTCTAGATATCGAGTGTCAGATATCACCTACAGGTATAGTTCCTTGTGCTTTAGGTGAGTTCTTCTGATCCAGACCAAATTTCATCTTGACAACAACCGTTAGGAAGAAAATAAAATACCTATTGTGCATATCCAGCGTGTAGTTCCTTGTGAATTTGGTGATTTTTTCTGGTCCAGATCGCATCTCAGCCTAACGACCTCTCTTTTGAGGCAGTATATCTCGAAAACTAAGTGAGATATCAAAAAAATTTATTCTTAATTTTTTGTTTGTCTCATCGAGTTACATACTAATCCATGATCAGACTGCGGCGTCACGTTTTCCTAGAGTCCCCTTGAGGTTTTTGCACATATTCCCCGTGTATGTATGGATACGTAATATGGCGGTACCGCCTCCCCACTCCTCTCCACCCGGCGTCACTTTAATGCGTGGTGAAGGTCCCTTGCATTTCCTCCATGCAAGCGACCTACTTTTAAGATGCATCTATATTTAGGTATCGATAATCGATATCTATCGAAAGGTACGTCGTTGTGCTTCTCCTCTCGGTAAGAAGTTAGCAGTTGCAGTATTGAAGTCGCAGAAGTGTGTGTCGGGCGGGAACTGCAATTGTGGATAAGTGTGGTGAAGTTTTTCCGGGTCCAAATGGATACGTAATTCGCGCTGCCGCGCCGGGACAGAAATACTGGCCATTGCTTCCGCAACGTTCAGACAAGCCAGGCGACATGGAACTGCATTAACACGTCCTTGTAGAATGTTTGATATGAGTTAGAGGAATAGTGATTGTTGTGTGGTCATTAACCATACTAATGACGAAATAAACTTTTAGTGATTTAGCTATTCACTCGGAAGAACCTGCAATTTCGGATTCATACTATTTCATTTTATTTTCGGTTGGTGGTCGGCGTATTTGTGCTCATTTAAAAAAAAACTGTTAGAATAAAAGCGTACATCAGTATCAATTGACTGTGTATGTATTCAGTGTTACAATACCCTGCGAAGTAGTAGATGTTTAAATTGTACCTAGGGTTGAAATTACTTGCAAGTACGTTTACCACCAATCGTGGCGACCGCATGTACAAATAAGAATATATGAAATCTGAAATCTTTCCTTGGGTTTATCTCCTGTAAAACAGTTGTTTTTCAAGGTATAGCCTAGGGGCCTACAGATCATAAATGCGGCCCTGTATAGATTGTTGTTGGGAAGTCTATTGCCTGTTGGTCAATACTTCTATAGTCACATACGCCTACAGCTCAATCTCCATGTATATGGGCTAATCTATTGCTGAAATCACATCCAATGAATATTAAACCATGGTTGTATAGAAGACAATATAAAAACTAACTGCTTGCGTCATTGTTCGATTGAGATATTTTGACGGAATCTGATCATAAGTATTTTGCATATTTCTTTCATTCCGTCTGGGGAATTATCTGTTTTACTGACTTTTAATCGTTAACAATTCCTATTGTTTTTACAGTGGCAATTTATACGGTTTCATGTACAGTTTCTTTAGAGCAAAGTCATCTTCATTTATAACCAGTGTTATTTGCTTCAGTGTTGATTTATCTATTGGTTAATTTCCTAATATTAGAGCTATTTGGTCTTAAATGTCCATAGATTCATCACTGATGATTTATGTAAAAAATTAGCAACTGAACTGTCTTGCTAGTGGCTCCGCCATATTTTAATATTTTCTTACCATTTACAGTTTTCTCAAATGTGGCTTCAAGTTCTATCATTCTTCAGATTATGAGGCTAAGGAAACATCTTACTTTCTTTTCTTTTTAATTGGAATTCACATCCTGTCAACGTAGACTTTATTTAGGAAAACATAAGCGGGGACGTTGCCCTGTGTCTGCGAACAGTGTAAATTCTTAGTAATTGTCATTTGTAATTTGTGTTTGTGTAACGTTTAGGAACAGAATGCGGACAATCAAACTTTTGGCCCTTTTCTACATCCCCTTGTGTCACTGCACTTTGAAAGTTGCAGTCAAGCTAGCGCCTAGATAATAGAAGGGATCAGTTTTAACAATAGTAAACCTCTGTGAAATCTGAACGCAGAACTGAGGGCTTGTAGACAATGTTATTAATTTTGTCAACCATCACTTGACGATAGCCGGGAACGGGTGGGAACTAAATTTATCATTAGTTCAAAATATCTCAAGAAAAGAACATTGATTCAGAATCCTAGTTCTTCATCCGGGAGGCAAATAGTAAAATCTGAATTGAAGTGTAAGGGAGTTTATCGTAGTTTTCCTTCTCCCAATGCGTGAAGCTTTATTTGACGTTTATAATCCCAGTAACATTATCTTTATCTGGGATAAATTGGCGCATCTTCGCAACTAGCCGTATAATTAGTGAGGAATTTATTGATTGCTTGATTACTAAAACCCTAGTAAATATAGAATAATCAAATGGAAAATGCCTGCCAGTCTCTACTTTGCTCTTTACCCAGTACCAGTTTTTTTCCCGATACACTGGCGAGGCACGCTTTGATAGCTAGTTGGAGCAGGCCTCCAAACCGCGAAGTCGACATCTCAATGAGAATAATGTGTCGTTGAAACAAAATTGTCTCTGCAATTCTCTAAGGAAGAGCACTGCGATGAAGTTCGTAGCCCTTCTGTAAGTTAGTGACTGGGGACTGGACAATGTGTCCCTACCAATTTGCTAGTTCTCCTACTACCTTGCTGCGGTGAAAACTCAGCTGCTGGCGGTAAGAAGGGAGATTGTAGTAGAGTTTCCGTCTCAACTGTGAAGGCACTGAGTAAGGAGCCCCGTGAACGTCTTTTTGTCATTAGCTTTGTATAATACAAACTGACTAATGAGTCGCGGTGGCAAGCCAGGTAAAAGTAAAAAGCAAGGGTTGGTCTTACACTACAATAAAAATACAACTTTTACAGTGAGAAGGCTGTGCCTGTTTATTTTTAAATAAAATGTCGAATCTTCGTTGTAGTTTTGAGATGCTATAAACAAAATCATTTTCTAATTGGAGCAAATTACACACTGAAGTTTATTATTCATGACTGTAAAATCACATTTCAAGTCATAAAGTCTGTTTTTTTTCCGGTTCTGATTTGCATCGCCTCTACCACTTGTAGTAGGTGTGAAGGACTGCGAAAATATTTCGAGAAACTCCCCCCCCCCCCCCCCCCGCTCCGCACCTCCCGCGCCGTCACCGCGCAAAGAATACGAGTACATCACTGCCCGCAGAGTGACCGCCACTACCTTCAAAACATTTGATTAATCGATCAGAAGGTATCGTCTCAGTAGAAAGAAAAATAAATACTTCGCTTTTGAAATAATTGACTTAGTTTTATTACGGACCCGGAGGTCACCAAAGTTTTATTATTGACCTGGGAGGGGGGCAGGTCACCAAAACGTTTTCACTTGTAAGGCGTTCGCTTATTCGAGAAAGTTGAAAAACACTGATTCACCAAAACGCAAACGTTCGCTTGTGTACTGATGTCACAAGTTAAATGTCCCGCGCAACGCTCTTTAAGTGGTCTATTATTGTCTGGTACTCTGCTTACTTTTAACTAATTGAAGCTTGATTACACTACAAACGACTTCATTTAATATTGTCTGGCCGAGCTTTCTCGCAGTTTAGAGTGTGTGCCAGTATCCATTGCTACATCTTCTTCCACGGTAGTTAATCCTGGGATTGGTCTGCGGCGGTCTTCCATTCAGCTTCACTCTCTGCCCTCCTCTTCATATCTTCTTATCTTCTGCAGCTGACATCTTCTATTATCTGCTGGATGTATTTTAAACGTGGTCTTCCTCGATATCTCTTTCCTTCTACCATTCCCTCCATTATTGTTTTCACGAAGCTCTCATGTCTTAAGATATGTCCAATTAATATAGTCCTCCGCGTCTTTATACTCTTCATTATTGAGTTATACTCTCCTGCCTTCTCAAAAATTTCCTCATTAGTAATCTTGTCCCTCCAGCTAATCTTTAACATCCTCCTGTAACACAATTGCTCAAAAGAAATTAATCTTCTTCTCTCTTCTGTACCAACTATCCAGGTTTCACATCCATACAAGGCAATACTCCAGACATAAGCTTTGAATAGTATTTTTCATCTTTGTCCAGCTGATGTTATTTGTTGTAAAAATTTGTTTCTTTTTGTTGAACGCTATTTTTGCTTGAGCAATCCTCCATTTTATCTCATTCTTGCTTCTTCCATCTTTTGTGATTTTGCTTCCAAGGTAGCAGAATTCTTGCACATTCTCCAATGTTTCTCCATTAATTTTAATTTTCGAGTTTTTGTCTTTACCACGTACCATGACTTTCGTCTTCGCTTTATTAATTTTCATATTGTACTAATTTCCAATTGTTTCCTCCATTGTTTCCAACATTTTCTTAAGATCTTCACTTTCTGTTACTATCACAACGTCATCGGCGAATCGAATCATATTTACTAGTTTCCCGTATCCTATCCCTTATCAGTCGCTACATGTCGTAATAAAACATAACTATAACCAATACTCATCACCTCTTTAACACATGGTGTGAATATGGCATCAATATGTCCAGTGGTTTGCCAGTGATCGGGTTTACTCACGCACAATTGATTTTAGCCTATATATAAAGACAAATTTGATTAATCGACTTCAGAACATGAGATTTCATATTAGCGGTATACTGCCATTTAAAAGGGTGTCAGGTACAGACGCTACGATGAAATCGAAAATAATTTTTACGAGACGAAAGAAAAGGGAAAATTTTTTCTCCCTTTGGATTCGTTAAGCTTATTTTACGGCTCGAGTCTTGCTGTGGCAGTAGCATTGTAATACCGGTCGGACACGCAAGGGCCAGTATGAGAGATCGTTATTGAGAGATTGTTTGCTGTGGTAGCATGTTGTTTGATTGGACGTTCGCTGGACGGCGTTTTAATTATGGGGCAGCTGCGGCGGAGAGATAGTAGAGCAGGCTGTGGTTGTGTCCCACAAGTTCGCTATAACAGGGGACTGTAACACAAATTAGGACGAGGCAATTTCTGAGCCCCAAATTGATTCGCCGGTGTGACGGTTTGTTGGTTGTTTGCGCCGAAGCCCGTTCATAAACACTAGCGGACCAGATCATGCACAGAGTAGCCCATGCGATAACCGGGCGAAAACATTTGCTTAAAACGGTAGCGCACGAGTGTGAATAATCGTCATTTTTGCGATATGATATCAGTTCATTTATCTTCCTCATCGGGAATTTGACAGTCAAATATTGCTCACTGAAGTTTAGGTATGCTTTCACTTGCGTGTTTCGGCGCGAACTTGAACGAGCACCTGTTTGTTTGTGCATGTATATTTAGGTGTAGTAAAAATGGAATTCATAATTACTGTTACCATCGTTACAAGAAGTGAATAGGAAAAACGCTAACGAGTTTATGCAAGACGTATGGATAAACAATTCCTACTGTAACATACTGCAATGATATTAGTCTAGGAAATCTCATTGCACACATTAATAACTGTCACAGTTTATACTCTTACCCAATTTTATTTTGTTCCGTGCCGTGAGGCAATCTATTAAATGAATTTTGAAATATCAAGCGTTCAACAACTCTCGCCAATAACACCACTGCAGAACTAGATTAGTATCATCTCTATTATCATCTGTTGTTTGCTTCTGCATAGATCACCTAAAAATCTACGTTGTAGTGACACCTGTCACTCCACTTCGGGTCCACGGTCGTGGCAAAGAGACACCACTCACGCCATCTGTTAGGGGTTGACGAGTGTGGGAAGAGATTGAATGAGTGTGAGAGGGCGCTGCAGGACGGTATTTAAATGTAGCGCTTCTTCTTTTTGCATGTGCCGACGGGTGATTGGCGGGGAGATTTGTCACCAAAAGGATGCTGGGAGTGTGTAGCTGGAGGGACCTGCTGAACAAGAAGGAAGAGGAGGCCATCTTTCGTCACCGGGACTTTGAAGAGAGTGGAGATGGGAGAGCACGCGTCGCCACCATTCACCACGTGGGGAGATGTGTCAGTCGGAATTGCGTGTGACAATATTTCATACACTAGGAAATCATCTGAAGCATGCTGGTGAACTCATCGCACATTTGGTAATGTGTTACGGTTCAGTACAGTGCATTTGTTTCTGGGATTAAATTAATAACCCGTTCACTATCCTGGACAGGGAAGCTAGTCAGATAAGAAGCTCTCATGTCTCTAGAAAGAAAACTTTAATCCCTAAATGAGCGGCCGGACAAAACAAAATAATAATACTGTTTTTGGTTGATTTCAATATCTTGTATTTAAAATGCTTGTTTATTAATTAAAAATACTTTGTTTGGTAAGGGAGTAAATAAATCTTAAAGTATACAAATAATTCACTTTGTGCAGTGGAAAACAGATCCCATAGAAGCAGACTGGTCTATTACAACTCTAATTCAAGAAATTATGGAACAAACAAATGAACTACGTCAATCCCGTGAATTCCAGATTTAACACACAACTTCAATTACTTATTTCAAACTTTCATTTGAATCGGTTATTTGTAAAGTGCTATAAATCCGCATTTTAAAATTTTACATGAGAGCATAAAAACTGAATATAACATAGTCTAATTTGTATACTTTGGAAAAATGGTGTATTCAATTAAATGAAGACATAAAACTATAGTTTAATGCTCATAGAATATTTTAAAATGTTTAAAAACGGCAGTAAGAATACAGAACTGGAAATTCTATCTTCATTTTGTAGGGATTAAGTTCAAAATCATACAAATCCTCTTCTACTGGAGTGCTTTCATCTGCTATTGGCAAAAAACAGAGGTTAATTTCGAAATATCTTTCTTATCAGGTATATACTGCAGCAGTTTTTCGATGTATTTCGTTTTCTTGGTTTGATGGTATGCGGTGGTATCAGGAAGTGGGCAGTGGTGGAATATTATGAACAGGTTTGCCCAATGAGAACTCTTGTTTACATGCAGTAACTGTAGTTTGAAATTGTTACAGTTCCAGGCTCGGTTACACAATATTAAAAATGACAATATTGAGAGTCTAGAGTAAGCCCGTGACCGTTTTTTGCGTATCGTCACGGGTCTAGAATAGTTCTAGTTTTTAGGATGAAAGATTATGACAGGTTGACCTGACATTGATTTGACCAAATATAAACTTGACCTATGTTTCAGGGTGAATAAAATCTCTGAGCTTGAAGAACTCAGAAGCATTAATAGAGGTAGGTATTAAACACGAACAGGGACGATAGCTCAATCGTATAATTGCTTAAATACAAACTTGACTTGTAATTGACCCTTATACAAGGGGTGATCAAATTAAAAGGTACGAAACGACGTAAAAACGTAACAGTTAAATATTTGCATATTCCGCCATGGGAGAACGTAGCGAGACATCTCGGGATGCGATTGGAGTCTCTGACTGGGATCGGAGCATGCGCGGGCGCCCGCATGCGCAGTAGAGAGCAGAGGCTCTTATCAAAAGCGGCGTCCAAATGATGCGGCAGTCCGTATGAGGACAGGATGGCGTACAGGTGGGGGATGTGTACTGAGACACTCCGACGTCTACGCAGGTCCATCAAGAACAAAAGACCGGGGCTGCTCACGGAGGGTGTGATTCTGCTCCATGATAACGCGCGTCCACACGTCTCCAGAGTCACACACATGGAACTGGCCAAGTTCAAGTGGGAGACGTTGGACCATCCACCCTACACTCCGGACATGTCGCCCTGCGATTTCCATGCGTTTTGTACACTGAAGAATCACCTGAAAGGGAAGCGCTTCAACTCAGACGACGTACTCAAGGACGCTGTGACGGACTGGATCTCGTCACGGCCACAGGAATTCTGGGAACAAGGAATCCTGCGGCTTGTTCATCAGTGGGATCGTTGTGCTCAGGCATATGGTGTATATTTTGAATAAAATCTACATTTGTACCAGTAGTATTAATATGGGGAGTCTGCCCCCTATAATTAGGTCACGCGCCCCGCCCCCTGCGGCCGCTTCCCCTATAATTAGGCGCCACCGCCCTGTCATTATCTACCTGGCTGCCGGCGCCGCTTACCGTCATTATCTTTGTAGGTCACGCGCCCAGCCCCTGCAGACACGACGGCGCCTCTATCTTGGTGTGCAGGCCGCTTCCCCTATAATTAGGCGCCCGGCCGACTGTGCGGCCTCTGGCCTATAATTATCTACCTGGCTCTTTGTAGGTCACGCGCCACGCCGGCGCCTCTCACCGTAATTATCTTTGTAGGTCACGCGCCCCGCCCCTGCAGCCACGCCGGCGCCTATCACTGTAATTATCTTAGTAGGTCACGCGCCCCGCCCCTGCAGCCACGCTGGCGCCTCTCACAGTCATTATCTTGGGGTGCAGGCCTCTATAAAAGAAGCGTCGTAACTTAATATTGAATATAGTATGCTTTAAAAAAATTTCATTTAACAAATGTCTTTTTTTTCCATAGATTTACTGGAGTGTGATGAAATTAAGGTGCCCAGTAAACGGAGGAGGATTCATTCCATGCAACCAAATGGTAAGTCTCACTTTGCTATTTTTTTAAATTACATTTCATGTAGCTAGGATGCCAGCTTAATTCTCAACGGTTTCAGGTACTTCTGAAGGCATGGACGATACTGATCCACCCAGGTTTTTGCAATTTGGAGAACCAGCGAGTCATGAGACTTTATCTGGTGCTGGCTTGGAACAGGAATTAGCTGATTGTGAGTACATTATACTTTATATTTTTTGTAATTAACTTTTTTATGTCATTTTTTTTAACCTATGCTTATTTTTTTTATAGATATGACACAGTATGATGGTTTACCTACCACAAATGTTTATGACTGGGAACAAGACTTAATTAATAGTGAGTACAATACACACAAAAATTAATTTAACAGAAATGTGTTTAACGTTTTGACCTAAATTATCTTTCTTTTTATAGATTTTCCACGGTATGAGGAACCTATGAGGACTCATTCCATACAACCGAATGGTACGTTTCACTTCGTTATTTATTCATACATTCCATGTAATTAGATGTCAGCTTTATTCTCATCGGTTTCTATCGTTGCAGAGCCGCCCGCAGGCATGAATGCCGCCGTCGAGTCCGGACCTGCTCCGCCTATGTGGAGACCTTGGGAAATGCCGGACTCAACCGATAGGCGAAACCCAACACCCGGCCCTAGCAGGCAGGCCGCAGGAGTGGCAGGCCCTAGCAGCCGGGGCTCAGGAGTAGCAGGCCCTAGCAGGCAGCAGCAGCCAAATATATCATGTGCAGCAACGAGGGGTGAGTGTCCAGACGCAACGCGCTTAGTCCTTGAAGATAGGCAGAGTGCTTTTAAAAATAGAATCTATACCGGAACCATTCAAAATTCTGAAAATTTTATTGGACCATTTAACTTCATTGATGCATGTTATGATCTTTTGGCAAATAAAGTCCGCGAAATTGTTAGTTGCCGGTCCACCCCGGCTGTAAAGGTTCAGGTTGGGCTGGCAACATCTTTTGCACTTCAGAAGGAGTTAAATATCGTTTCCGCAAATTTGTATTTTCTTACCAAAATGTGTGAAGTCACAACCAGCACTCACCTGCCTGATTGGTATAAGATCTGTGTGAAATCGGAGATCACGACTAAATTGGAAGAGTTTCAGGAGAGAGATTCTGGAAAAACCCTCGAGAGATTAATTTCCCTCGACATAAACATTGCTCATTTTCAACCGTTCTATCGAGGGTCTTCCCATGTTGCTCTGCCAGTTGATATCCAAAGAAGGAAAGCTATAGTCAATGTGCAAAACAATGATGAGTTATGTTTTCTTTGGACTCTCCTTGCAGCTCAAGTACAGGCGCCGCATAAACACGCATATAAAGTTCACTATTACAGAGAGGCATTCGCAAGCCATAAATTCGATTTCTCAGGGATTGAGTTTCCGGTAAAACTCGCAGATATTTCCAAATTCGAGAGGCAAAATCCAGGCATTTCAGTAAATTTTTTCGGTCTGGATCTTATTAAAGGTAAGAATGAAGTTGTCGGGCCCTTACACTTAACTGCAGACAAACGCGATAACCACATTAACATGTTGCTGCATACTGATAGCAGTGGGAATTCCCATTACTGTTGGATTCGCAACTTGCCGCGGCTAGTTAGATCTTCATTAACTAATCATAAAGGTGCCATACACATATGCGACAGATGTCTGCAGCATTTTGGCAGCAAAGATCTTCTGTACCGTCACGAGATCGATTGCGCAAGGGCAGATCCAGTAAGAGTAGATTTGCCCGGCGATGACGATAAAACCTTAAAGTTTAAGGATTTTGCACACAAGCAGCGTGTGCCCGTCGTCGTTTACGCGGATTTTGAAAGTTTATTAGAACCTTATGATTCATGCAGTCCCCCACCCAACGCCTCTCACTCAACCAATGTCCAGAAACACACCCCATTCGCTGCGGCATACCAGGTCGTTTGTGCCGGCGTACTTAGTCTGTCACGATTCAACTCCTTCTCGGGTCCAAACCCCGAGAAATGGCTTGTGGAACAACTTGTCGAGCTTGCCGAGGAAGTTGATGAAATTTACAAGGAGTGTATTCCCCTTGTAATGACAGATGAGCAAGAAGCAAAGTTTGCTGCTGCTACTGTATGTCACATCTGTGAGAAAGACATTGAACCGGGGACTGTTAAAGTTCGCGATCATTGTCATATCACAGGTAAATTTAGGGGGGCTGCACACAATGACTGCAATTTGCAGTTTAAGACTAAAAAGTTCATACCCATTTTCTTTCATAATTTGTCTGGGTATGACGCACATTTTATAGTTATGGCATTATCCGACCTCGACGGCGATGGGATGGATGTACTTCCCATAAACACTGAACGCTACATTTCTTTTTCAAAAAAGGTTGAACGTACTTCAATTACGTTAAGGTTTCTGGACTCTTACCGTTTTCTGCAGGCCCCATTAGACAAACTGGTTGGTACCCTTGAGGACGGCGACATGGGCATTACTAGTGCTCATTTTGCCGACCCCGAGAAGTTTCAATTAGTTATGCGGAAAGGAGTCTTCCCTTACGAATATATGGATTCGTGGGAGAAGCTCGACGAGGCCACGCTTCCTCCAAAATCAAAATTTTATAGTTCGCTGTCGGAGTCTGAAATTTCAGATGCCGATTACGAGCACGCGACACAAGTGTGGCAGACTTTCCAGATCAATACTTTACGTGAATATGCAAGTCTGTACATGGAAACAGATGTGCGGTTACTTGCAGATCTTTTTGAGAAATTTAGGAGTGTATGTTTGGGGAAATACACCCTGGACCCTGCCCACTACTTTACATCCCCAGGCCTTTCGTGGCAGGCCATGTTAAAGAGCACACGTGTTGAATTGGACCTTCTGACCGATATCGACATGCTGCTCCTTTTCGAACGTGGAATACGCGGTGGTATTTGTCAATGCGTCCATAGGTACGCCAAGGCAAATTATAATTACATGTCGGAGTACAACCGCGAGGTGCCAGACAATTTTATCATGTACTTCGATGTTAACAATTTGTACGGCTGGGCCATGTCCGAGTATCTACCCTCTGGTGGGTTTCAGTGGTTGTCGGCCGAGCAGATTGCGAACATAGATTTTATGAGCGTTGCGTCTGATTCACCCAGGGGATTCGTATTGGAGGTAGACCTTACGATTCCTCACGACAAACACGACGTTCTAGCAGACCTACCGCCATGTCCAGAGCACAAAGCCCCAGTTGGTTCCACGCTCCCCAAGTTGATGACCACACTGGAGAACAAGGTACGGTACGTCCTCCATTACCGAGTCCTCCAGCAATGTGTAGATTTGGGGTTGCAAGTGAGTAAAATACATCGCGCGATTTCTTTCAACCAGTCACCGTGGTTGAAAGACTACATCTCTCTCAACACGGATTCTCGTCGACAAGCTAACACAGATTTCGAGAGAGATTTCTATAAACTGATGAACAATTCCATTTTCGGCAAAACAATGGAGGATATTCGTAGACACCGCGACGTGAAATTGTGTACAGGTTGGCCGGGTCGCCGCGGTGCCCGCAAATACGTAGCATCACCCAGATTGAAACACATGACCGTTTTTCGTGAAGACTTTGTAGCTCTGGAAATGGCGAAAGTGCGGTTCCTCTATAATAAACCTGTGTATGTCGGAATGTGAGGATGTATCGATTTCATTATGAATTCGCTATTCCTCGCTTTGGAAGCCCCAAGCTGCTTTATATGGACACGGACAGCTTCATTTATATGATGAACTGTGATCCATATGATGTAATGCTTCACAACAAGGATGAGTTTGACACGTCTGGGTATAGCACCGACAACCCTTTCGAGATAGAGTCCCATAACGAAAAGGTGGTCGGTGTTATGAAGGACGAGGCGAACGGCATCCCTATTGTGGAGTTTGCTGGGTTACGATCGAAGATGTACACATTCCGGCTAGAGTCGGGCCAAACCTCTAGACGGGCTAAGGGTTTGGCTCGCTCCGTCACACGCAAGCTGCAGATGGAAGACTATGTAAATTGCCTTCATGGAGCCACGCCAAAATTCCATCTGCAGCGAAGAATAGGCTCCTCCCTCCATATTGTGAATACACAACAAATATCCAAACTGGGTCTGTCTAGAACGGATAATAAGCGGTATATTTTCCCCGACGGGATAGAGACCCTACCGTGGGGGCACAAGTCTGTAAATAATGTGTGAATGTTTTGTAAATATACCGTTTATGGAAGCAGCTGCTGTGTAGAAAAATACAAACGCGTCGCGCAAAATACCGGTCTTCTTAGGTCGCGCAAAATACCGGTCTTCTTAGGCCGCGGTGGGGCCCAAGCCACCTCAGCAAACAGTTTTTGGATTTCCATGTATCAGTGGCACCATGAGAAGGTGAGTTGAAATAACCTAACCTGAATTTACTCTAACCAACTATAACAAACACTTTAACATTCTGTATTAACCAGACCTCAACATAAGTTCTGTCTCAGAAAGTGCCATAATTTTTTAACCAATATTTTCTTATATTTGACGCGCATCCACCTCTAGTGCATCCCACCCTCATTATCGCTTCAAATACACTCTGAATTTATGGAAAATAAGAATTAACCTGAACTTACGCTAACTTATTCCACCTTCATGATAGTGGTTTTTGTTAAGACTTGTGTGTGCGTTAATGTGTCTGATACGTTATGTCAGCACCTTTGATCGCATTGAGTTCTGTGATGCACACATAGTTTGCTTTCATCCTTTGCTCACCCTATCATGATTGGAAGATTGTATGCGTTGTGAATACTTATCACGTAGTTTTCCTAACCTTTGCCCCTTTGATCGATAACATCTGTAGTTTTCATCCTTTGCACTCCCTGACGGTAATGTGATGTGTGTGTTGGAGGGGCCGTGCAGTTTTGTCTGGGAAATGTCGCTACATCCGAAACATATATTTTTGTACATATATGACACTTTTCTGTAGCCAGTTGTAGAAATGAAAACACATCATATAGTTGGGCACTGCACTCTTTGGTGCACGCAGGTGTAATTGTCATGTCAACCAACGACATCTTGTTTTGGAAGGAAATTACGTAATTTTTGGTAATATTTTACATATTTTAATCTTTTTTTTTAGCCGATTTTTTCATGAAATTTAAGGGAATTTAAGAGATTTTCATGCTTCTTACTGAAACTGTATATTTTTTCATGAAATTATGCTTCACTCTTGCTCCCTGTAATGCTCGATACTTTGTTCTTTTTCTCTGACTGGTCGGTTTTCATAATTATGACACAACAGAATTGGGGATTCACACCGGTATCATCCTGAACGAGAGACCACCGAGGATCATAGAATGGTCAACGGAAGTGTTTACCATCAGTAAAGTGAAATTAACAAATCCTGTAACTTATTTGCTTAAAGACTATCAGGGTAAAGATATTGCAGGAGCATTTTACCAGCAAGAATTACAACTAACAAAACTTACAAGTACATTTTTTTTATTTTTTTTTTTTTTTATTTTTTATTTTTTTTTTTTTTGGTTGAACGAGTTATAAAGAGAAGGAAAAATATGATCTTGGAGAAGTGGTTGGGTTTTGATAAATCACATGACACGTGGATTCATAAAAAAGATTTATTTAAAATGTAAAATACATTTTTTTTTCCTTAATAAATAAACTTTTTTTCTAACAATTGTGGTTTTTTTTCCTTCAATTACGTTAATATAATGCAAATGAGCATACAGCTCAGCAAACTTACAATCTATGTACAGCATTACTTCTGTACACTTAGCCTATTTTACAATGTTTTTTTTTCTTTTTTTTCTTCAATTACGTTAATATAATGCAAATGAGCATACAGCTCAGCAACCTTACAATCTACGTACAGCATTTGTTCTGTACACTTAGTCTATTTTACAATGTTTTTTTTTTTTCAATTACGTTAATATATTGCAAATGAGCATACAGCTCAGCAACCTTACAATCTACGTACAGCATTTCTTCTGTACACTTAGTCTATTTTACAATGTTTTTTTTCCCGATTACGTTAATATAATGCAAATGAGCATACGGCTCAGCAAACAAAATGTCATACAAAGCAATTCAGCAGCACTCCCCCAGCAGCCAATTTATATATTATTCAGCGTCCTAACTTACTAAACTGAGATTTTACAGAGTCCTAACTTATCTACATATTTACAAAATTGATACATATTTACAAACTAGAAACACGGATAAACGGTATATTTACAAAACATTCACACATTATTTACAGACTTGTGCCCCCACGGTAGGGTCTCTATCCCGTCGGGGAAAATATACCGCTTATTATCCGTTCTAGACAGACCCAGTTTGGATATTTGTTGTGTATTCACAATATGGAGGGAGGAGCCTATTCTTCGCTGCAGATGGAATTTTGGCGTGGCTCCATGAAGGCAATTTACATAGTCTTCCATCTGCAGCTTGCGTGTGACGGAGCGAGCCAAACCCTTAGCCCGTCTAGAGGTTTGGCCCGACTCTAGCCGGAATGTGTACATCTTCGATCGTAACCCAGCAAACTCCACAATAGGGATGCCGTTCGCCTCGTCCTTCATAACACCGACCACCTTTTCGTTATGGGACTCTATCCCGAAAGGGTTGTCGGTGCTATACCCAGACGTGTCAAACTCATCCTTGTTGTGAAGCATTACATCATATGGATCACAGTTCATCATATAAATGAAGCTGTCCGTGTCCATATAAAGCAGCTTGGGGCTTCCAAAGCGAGGAATAGCGAATTCATAATGAAATCGATACATCCTCACTTTGGAAAGGTCAAGAATACACATTCCGACATACACAGGTTTATTATAGAGGATCCGCACTTTCGCCATTTCCAGAGCTACAAAGTCTTCACGAAAAACGGTCATGTGTTTCAATCTGGGTGATGCTACGTATTTGCGGGCACCGCGGCGACCCGGCCAACCTGTACACAATTTCACGTCGCGGTGTCTACGAATATCCTCCATTGTTTTGCCGAAAATGGAATTGTTCATCAGTTTATAGAAATCTCTCTCGAAATCTGTGTTAGCTTGTCGACGAGAATCCGTGTTGAGAGAGATGTAGTCTTTCAACCACGGTGACTGGTTGAAAGAAATCGCGCGATGTATTTTACTCACTTGCAACCCCAAATCTACACATTGCTGGAGGACTCGGTAATGGAGGACGTACCGTACCTTGTTCTCCAGTGTGGTCATCAACTTGGGGAGCGTGGAACCAACTGGGGCTTTGTGCTCTGGACATGGCGGTAGGTCTGCTAGAACGTCGTGTTTGTCGTGAGGAATCGTAAGGTCTACCTCCAATACGAATCCCCTATGTTCGCAATCTGCTCGGCCGACAACCACTGAAACCCACCAGAGGGTAGATACTCGGACATGGCCCAGCCGTACAAATTGTTAACATCGAAGTACATGATAAAATTGTCTGGCACCTCGCGGTTGTACTCCGACATGTACTTATAATTTGCCTTGGCGTACCTATGGACGCATTGACAAATACCACCGCGTATTCCACGTTCGAAAAGGAGCAGCATGTCGATATCGGTCAGAAGGTCCAATTCAACACGTGTGCTCTTTAACATGGCCTGCCACGAAAGGCCTGGGGATGTAAAGTAGTGGGCAGGGTCCAGGGTGTATTTCCCCAAACATACACTCCTAAATTTCTCAAAACAGATCTGCAAGTAACCGCACATCTGTTTCCATGTACAGACTTGCATATTCACGTAAAGTATTGATCTGGAAAGTCTGCCACACTTGTGTCGCGTGCTCGTAATCGGCATCTGAAATTTCAGACTCCGACAGCGAACTATAAAATTTTGATTTTGGAGGAAGCGTGGCCTCGTCGAGCTTCTCCCACGAATCCATATATTCGTAAGGGAAGACTCCTTTCCGCATAACTAATTGAAACTTCTCGGGTCGGCAAAATGAGCACTAGTAATGCCCATGTCGCCGTCCTCAAGGGTACCAACCAGTTTGTCTAATGGGGCCTGCATAAAACGGTAAGAGTCCAGAAACCTTAACGTAATTGAAGTACGTTCAACCTTTTTTGAAAAAGAAATGTAGCGTTCAGTGTTTATGGGAAGTACATCCATCCCATCGCCGTCGAGGTCGGATAATGCCATAACTATAAAATGTGCGTCATACCCAGACAAATTATGAAAGAAAATGGGTATGAACTTTTTAGTCTTAAACTGCAAATTGCAGTCATTGTGTGCAGCCCCCCTAAATTTACCTGTGATATGACAATGATCGCGAACTTTAACAGTCCCCGGTTCAATGTCTTTCTCACAGATGTGACATACAGTAGCAGCAGCAAACTTTGCTTCTTGCTCATCTGTCATTACAAGGGGAATACACTCCTTGTAAATTTCATCAACTTCCTCGGCAAGCTCGACAAGTTGTTCCACAAGCCATTTCTCGGGGTTTGGACCCGAGAAGGAGTTGAATCGTGACAGACTAAGGTACGCCGGCACAAACGACCTGGTATGCCGCAGCGAATGGGGTGTGTTTCTGGACATTGGTTGAGTGAGAGGCGTTGGGTGGGGGACTGCATGAATCATAAGGTTCTAATAAACTTTCAAAATCCGCGTAAACGACGACGGGCACACGCTGCTTGTGTGCAAAATCCTTAAACTTTAAGGTTTTATCGTCATCGCCGGGCAAATCTACTCTTACTGGATCTGCCCTTGCGCAATCGATCTCAGTGACGGTACAGAAGATCTTTGCTGCCAAAATGCTGCAGACATCTGTCGCATATGTGTATGGCACCTTTATGATTAGTTAATGAAGATCTAACTAGCCGCGGCAAGTTGCGAATCCAACAGTAATGGGAATTCCCACTGCTATCAGTATGCAGCAACATGTTAATGTGGTTATCGCGTTTGTCTGCAGTTAAGTGTAAGGGCCCGACAACTTCATTCTTACCTTTAATAAGATCCAGACCGAAAACATTTACTGAAATGCCTGGATTTTGCCTCTCGAATTTGGAAATATCTGCGAGTTTTACCGGAAACTCAATCCCTGAGAAATCGAATTTATGGCTTGCGAATGCCTCTCTGTAATAGTTAACTTTATATGCGTGTTTATGCGGGCCCTGTACTTGAGCTGCAAGGAGAGTCCAAAGAAAACATAACTCATCATTGTTTTTGCACATTGACTATAGCTTTCCTTCTTTGGATATCAACTGGCAGAGCAACATGGGAAGACCCTCGATAGAACGGTTGAAAATGAGCAATGTTTATGTCGAGGGAAATTAATCTCTCGAGGGTTTTTCCAGAATCTCTCTCCTGAAACTCTTCCAATTTAGTCGTGATCTCCGATTTCACACAGATCTTATACCAATCAGGCAGGTGAGTGCTGGTTGTGACTTCACACATTTTGGTAAGAAAATACAAATTTGCGGAAACGATATTTAACTCCTTCTGAAGTGCAAAAGATGTTGCCAGCCCAACCTGAACCTTTACAGCCGGGGTGGACCGGCAACTAACAATTTCGCGGACTTTATTTGCCAAAAGATTATAACATGCATCAATGAAGTTAATTGGTCCAATAAAATTTTCAGAATTTTGAATGGTTCCCGGTATAGATTCTATTTTTAAAAGCACTCTGCCTATCTTCAAGGACTAAGCGCGTTGCGTCTGGACACTCACCCCTCGTTGCTGCACATGATATATTTGGCTGCTGCTGCCTGCTAGGGCCTGCTACTCCTGAGCCCCGGCTGCTAGGGCCTGCCACTCCTGCGGCCTGCCTGCTAGGTACCGGGTGTTGGGTTTCGCCTATCGGTTGAGTCCGGCATTTCCCAAGGTCTCCACATGGGCGGAGCAGGTCCGGACTCGACGGCGGCATTCATGCCTGCGGGCGGCTCTGCAACGATAGAAACCAATGAGAATAAAGCTGACATCTAATTACATGGAATGTATGAATAAATAACGAAGTGAAACGTACCATTCGGTTGTATGGAATGAGTCCTCATAGGTTCCTCATACCGTGGAAAATCTATAAAAAGAAAGATAATTTAGGTCAAAACATTAAACACATTTTGTTAAATTAATTTTTATGTGTATTGTACTCACTATTAATTAAGTCTTGTTCCCAGTCATAAACATTTGTGGTAGGTAAACCATCATACTGTGCCATATCTATAAAAAAAATAAGCATTGGTTAAAAAAAACATGACATAAAAAAGGTAATTACAAAAAATATAAAGTATAATGTACTCACAATCAGCTAATTCCTGTTCCAAGCCAGCACCAGATAAAGTCTCATGACCGCTGGTTCTCCAAATTGCAAAAACCTGGGTGGATCAGTATCGTCCATGCCTTCAGAAGTACCTGAAACCGTTGAGAATTAAAGCTGGCATCCTAGCTACATGAAATGTAATTTAAAAAAATAGCAAAGTGAGACTTACCATTTGGTTGCATGGAATGAATCCTCCTCCGTTTACTGGGCACCTTAATTTCATCACACTCCAGTAAATCTATGGAAAAAAAAGACATTTGTTAAATGAAATTTTTTTAAAGCATACTATATTCAATATTAAGTTAAAACAGTACATGGATTTTTGTTAATGAAAATTATACTCATGAAACGATAGAAAGCTATCAGAATAAATCTGACATCTAATTACAAGGAATGCATGAAATAAATAACTTACCATTAATTTGCATGGGTACATCGTAAGTACTAGTGGTAGGGATACCCTCGAACTCTAGTTCTTCAGATGGCATATCTGTAAAAAAAAAAATTAGGATAAAACGCAATGTTAATTAAATGAAATTTTTATCAACAATATCAAATATTTAACAGTACATGGAATTATGTTAAATGAAAAATTAAAAAGGCTGACATCTAATTACAACTAATAAATAACTTACCATTCATTTGTATGGGTACATCGTAAATACTAGTGGTAGGTATACCCTCGAACTCTAGTCCTTCAGATGGCGTATCTGTAAAAAAAAAAAAGTTTAAATGGTAACATAGGATAAAACGCTATGTTAACTAAATGAAATTAAAAAAAAAAACTTACTGAGATATTTATCAAATAATTCCCAATTCCATTCGTTGGAACTGAAAACCAACAGACTTCCATCACTAGTGGCTCCTTCAGACAGTAAATGCTAAAAGAAAAAGAAAAAAGATTAGCATAGTTTAAAAGACTATATAAATTTTGTTAAATAAATAAAATACGAATAATTGAAACTGGCAATGTATGAAAAAGACATAATTACCTTGCAGATTCACGTCATCGAGAGAAGGCAAATCTTCAATGCTTTGCGAAGACATTGTCTCTGTGTAAGTTCAGATACAACTGGCTTAGTTCCTGTTACGACGCTTCTTTTATAGAGGCCTGCACCCCAAGATAATGACTGTGAGAGGCGCCAGCGTGGCTGCAGGGGCGGGGCGCGTGACCTACTAAGATAATTACGGTGAGAGGCGCCGGCGTGGCTGCAGGGGCGGGGCGCGTGACCTACAAAGATAATTACGGTGAGAGGCGCCGGCGTGGCGCGTGACCTACAAAGAGCCAGGTAGATAATGACAGGGCGGTGGCGTATAATTATAGGGCACAGTCGGCCGGGTGCCTAATTGTAGGAGGAAGCGGCCTGCACACAAGATAGAGGCGCCGGCGTGTCTGCAGGGTGGCGCGTGACCTACAAAGATAATGACGGTAAGCGGCGCCGGCAGCCAGGTAGATAATGACAGGGCGGTGGCGCCTAATTAGAGGAAGCGGCCGAGGGGGGGGGGCGCGTGACCTAATTATAGGGGGCAGACTCCCCATATTAATACTACTTGTACCCACCGTTCCTTTTTCGTACCTTTTCATTTGATCACCCCTTGTAGTTCACTCTGCATAATTTTAAAAATTTCCTGTTTGCTTCGAAAGCATCACGTTGTATTTTTATTGAAGCTGGGTAAACACAAGTAATCATAGTATCTGCAACGGCCTGAGATACACATTCCATATACATTATACAGCTGAGAAACTCCGAAGTAAATGAATTGCCAGAATATTTGATTGGTTGATTCAGTAACATATTTGGTCTGATGTTCACTTAAAATAACCTAATAACTCACATACAGTGAACATGAACAAAGAAAATTGACGAAAGTTGTCAGTAAAATACCTAAAAAGCAGATTAACCGTAATGCATAAACATTGGTCAAGCAACAACATTAGTGAAAGTTTTAATTAAGTTGAAATTTATCCTATGCTGGAATAACAATTGGCATTCGTGGTTACAGCCGAGACCTTGAGTAATTTAATTCTTTAAAGTT
>CM061919.1:90737489-90776151 GCA_031002005.1 Vandiemenella viatica | reverse complement strand
TGGAACGTAAAATTAATAATATCTTTTCACAAACACTGCAGAGAGTTAGTCGAAACATCCTTAGAAGATGTCAAGCGTGTATTGAAGCCAATGGCTAATATTTGCAGCACGTGCTATAAGGTAAGACATCGACACAGGCAAGAGGCGTTTCTGACCACGGGCACTGCGCAGTATGAGTGGCGGCAAGCGAGCAGCCGCTGCGCCGGGCGATTATTGCCGTGCACGCGGACACATCACAAATGAAACACACTGTATTCCTCTCAAATAAAGATTAAGGTTTGTACCGGAATATCGTAAAG
The DNA here is from genome assembly GCA_031002005.1 of Vandiemenella viatica. Taxonomy (NCBI): domain Eukaryota; kingdom Metazoa; phylum Arthropoda; class Insecta; order Orthoptera; family Morabidae; genus Vandiemenella; species Vandiemenella viatica. The sequence goes on along the minus strand of CM061919.1, from coordinate 90,775,852 downwards.
TGTGTTGTGTTTGTCACAGTCCTCCTGTATTTATCTGTGGTGTGTGATGGGTTTTCTCACCCTATGTTTTCTTCTCTTCAAAAATTTTGGGTTACTAGTGATCAGCTTGTGCCATGAGGATTGTATTCTAATCTCTGATTTAGTTCATTAGAATGGCCACATCCTTCTAGTTTCTGTGTTGATAATTAAGGAATTGTTGATGCACTGTATTCAATAAATTTTTAATCTTGCCTTTCGCTAGATTGAGTGATCTCAGCAACAACTAGAATTTTTAGAAGACCTTGGTGTCCCAAACTGGGAACTTGTTTTTATTGTAGGTGTTACTCAATCTGTAGCATTAAAGCATAGCTTGCTCAAGAAATTATGCTTCAACTGGACTCTGATTCCTCAGGAGTTTTGTTCAAGCTATGTGCTACATTATTTAATCTCGAGTTATTTTGTTCTATGCTAGAAAAAGTCAACTGGGCAAAGAGCAAGCTGGTCTTTAAACTCTCAGCATGTACCATTTAATCTTTTTATGTCGCTCTCAATATTTCAACTACTGTTGGGTTAACATAAGTTTCTATTTATTTTCAACTCATGCAGCCAATGTGTACTGGATCCAATTGTGAATGATCAAACCTTTGACAAAATTCTGTCTCCTATGGAGCAGCTGTTGATTCAATTTCACAAACATATTTAATCTTGACTGTCAGAACTTTTAAAAGTTCTCCATTTTAACCATTCCAGATAAACCCAATATCGAGGAATTCTAAAGCTTAATATTTTTATCTCTGGCTTTACAGCAGGTTTTACCTATGGGGAACAGCATGAAACCAAAATAATGCTACAGAAGAATACAGAGAACTGTTAACTACACCATCAAAATGATGGTTGAGTGCAATTTGTAATGTTGCAGGGTAAAATAAGGGCAAGATATTATATATATATGTTCTAAGGACTCATATTACTCACTTGAGAATGTGATCCCCCATTACAGGAGCCGAGCCACCATATGCCAGTGTGCGAAGGCGGTCGGCTAGGCTCATCTCTGACCAAGGTCTGTCCAAATTTCCACCGGGTACTCCCTCCTGGGAGCCACTGCAGTTCTGTTCTCTGTTGCCACGGTCTCTCCCACTTTCAGTACTGCTCAACCTGCTGTTGTCTCTCCCACTTCTTCTGTATTCCCTCTCTCTGTCACCACTACGCTTGTCCTCTGTATCGGGGAGACACCGCGTCTGCCGACCAGAATCGACCCGGCTCTGTGGTGGCGGTGTCGAGTAGGATGGAATTCCTTGTCGGTCAATAGACCTGAGGAAAGTCGCACATTAGGCTTAAAAAAAGTGGTGCCCACAACTAAAATACTGCATAAAAGCAACAAAATTAGGTCATTATAAAAATTAAAATGTTTTGAGGATCCTTAAAAATACACTTCAGTTGACTTCAGAATGTTAAGCATGCTCATCACCCACATTTTTCCTGCACTAAAATCGAACTCTGGTAATCTGTCATCATAATATCCTTCCAAAAGTATCCATTTAAACCAAGTAAGCAGTGATGGAAATGAATAATGCAGATGTTGTATACAACTGCACAGTAAATCTACATCTTGCTGAACTCAGTCAGCTTCATAAGCTAACCATTTCTCTTTGTTTTACTTTGTATTAGTCTATGTAATATTTTTTAGGTTGCACTGCTTTCAAATTGCTTAGAAACAGATTTCTCATACTGAAATAAAAGATCAGTTTATAAATGCACATCCAACACAAGTCTTTTATATCAATACCATCAACTTTGAGCAATCAGCTTTTCAACAGATTCCTTCAATTTTTATTATACAATGACATTAAGTTCATTAAAACTAGAAGAGGATTGTGGTCAAGGAAAATGGAGGAAATTAGGAATGACTTTTTGAAGGAGCTATCATGATAATCACCTAGAGTGATTTCAGTAAACTGAAAACTTTACATGCGAAACAGAGAATGTAATTTATGTCCCTCCGAATGCCTGCTGCAGGTGTTAAACACTTGTCCACCACACTCAATTTTCTTTAACAAGTGCAATTACTGTATATCTTTTTAAACTGCTGTTTGACATTAACAAACACTAACAAACTGTTACCACAGTATAAGAATGTTTGATTATCTGCATTATGTTTGACAACCTACAGTCAAGTCAAAAAATATACTGTCTAATTCAAATGTACTGGTTCATGCCACTGACGTAAAACCATAAAAGCTGATCCCAATATAAAGTAAATAAACATCATGTTAAAACACATTATACACTTGAGGCCCATTAAGTAGATTAACTCGACTTGCACATTCTACCAGTATTCCATTGATGTATGACCTAATTGTACTACATTATTGTCATTTTTACAAGACATTCCTTAATGTTTGAAACAGCTAGTTGGTTTCCTCCCAAAATGGTCTTCGGTTAACTACCTCTGAGAAAGCTTAATAATAATTTTACAAGGTTTATTGCCTGTTCTGTTAAACTTGAAACATAAGATCTGATATAGAGCAGAAATAAATGTCCAGACAATTTAGAAATGTTTGATAGTTGAAGTAAAACCATTACTATTTAAGAAGTCTTGATTACAGCTTTTTCAGTGAATTAGTATAGTAGTTTGGGATACAGGCATGTGACAGAGATACAGAATGTCCCCAGTTCGAGTACTGGTCTCAGCTGAAATTTTTACAGATCAAAAAACTGGCCTCTGGCAAAGCTTCACTTTTTTTTAATGTCAAGATGCTGTGGTTCCGATTCTATGTTAAACTATAGGTCCCCATTGCCTTAGGGTAGTAAATGAATTATCAAAAGGAGGGCCGCAGTGTATTGTGACCATTGCTATTCATTATTCTAAAGAATAATTGTTTTGATTATTTACTAATTAAAATTAGATTATAAATAATGTTCTCGGGTGACTAGCCAGTTATAGAAGTGTTATAATTACACAATATTTCGGCGCTCTCAATCGTTGGCGTCATCTTCTGGTGAAGTGAGGCCAGGAATGTGCGAAGTTGCTGAGCTAGACCAGACTCCCGGTGCTATCTCTGATTGGTCGGCTGTGGAACCAGTAGTAGCAGGGGTCAAATCTTGTTGCGATTTGAATCGATGCCAAGGTGGAGTTATGGCTAGATTTGATGCCCTTTTTCACATGGCATGTAGTGGACGGGCTTAAAGTCATTGCTCCTTCGAAGATGATATCTGAAAACAAAGCCTTCGAAATAAATTGTTTGTCCAACTGATGGGTAAACACGGATCCGTTGCGGGCCTCATATTGAGCCATGCTGTCACGTGATTGGTCAGATTTTTAACCAATCGTAGCCGGGGTCCTGCCTTGTAACAACTCATCGTACGATAGAAGGAAAAATCAGAAGGCAAAACCTTCCCCATAAGCTGTTCATTAATGCCTGAGCAACAAATTGCTCGCTTATGTTACTGCTGAACTTCCCTTTGATCTGGACGTGCTGTCGACGAATAGTATTGATGATTGGTGTCCAGGCTTCACTCAGCTGGTACCCGCTGTCGCAGTTGACGAAGTTACATGCGAGTCGAATGTCTACTGCTTCCGTTAGGATGCTGTTCCAGAAGCTTCCAGTATGCGCCAGTACTCTGGTATTTTCGAAACCAAAGACATGGCCATGTTTAAGGCTGTGTTCCACAAACCGCAGACTTGTCCTGCCCCAGACGAACGTGTTGTGCATGTTCTAGACAATGTTGGTGAACACACCGCACCGTTTGGCCAATGTAGCTCTTTCCACATTCACAACTAATGCAATATACCCCAGGTGTCCGCAGAGCAAAGTCATCCTTGGGGAAGCGCAAGATGTTCTTCACCTTCGGTGGTGGCAGGAAAATGGTCTTGATTCCACTTTTTGCTAGAACCTGTCCTATCTTGGACGTTATGGCGCCAGAGTACGGGAAGAAGGCGAGACGATCAGGTGGCTCCTTGTTGGTGTTGTTGAGCCTACGTGTCGGCTCTCGGAATACCAGTCTTATCTGATAATCAGTGTACCCGTTGCGTCGAAAGGTCTGACGCAGATGACTCAATCATGCCTAAAACATGGCCATGGCTTTGATTTCGAAAATACCAGAGTACTGGCACATACTGGGAGCTTCTGGAACAGCATCCTTACAGAAGAAGTAGAAATTCGAATCGCATCTAACCTCGCCAACTGTGACAGCGGGTACCAGCTGAGTGAAGCCTCGACGTCAATCATCAATACTATTCGTCGACAGCGCGTCCAGATCAATGGGAAGTTCGGCAGTAACATAAGCGAGCAATTTGTTGCTCAGGCATTAATGAGCAGCTTATGGGGAAGGTTTTGCCTTCTCATTTTTCCTTCTATGGAACGATGAGTTGTTACGAGGAAGGACCCCGGTTACGTGGGAGCATGGCTCAATATGAGGCCCGCAATGGATCCGTGTTGACCCATCAGTTGGACAAACAATTTATGGCGAAGGCTTTGTTTTTGGATATCATCTTCGAAGGAGCGATGACTTTAAGCCCGTCCGCTACATGCCATGTGAAAAAGGACATCAAATCTAGCCGTAACTAGACCTTGGCATCGATTCAAGCCTTAATGAGATTTGACCCCTGCTAAGACTGGTTCCACAGCTGACCAATCAGAGGTAGTACCGGGAGTCTGGTCTAGCTCAGCAACTTCACACGTTCCTGACCTCACTTCACCAGAAGATGGCACAAACGATTGAGAGCGCCAAAATATTGAGTAATTATAACACTCCTATAACTCGGCTAGTCACCTGAGAACATTATTTATATTCTCAACGCCAAGAAAGACTACATAATTATGAAATTAGATTGTTTGCAAATGACATAATGCTATACAAAAGGATCAAAACAGTAGAGGATTGTAAACAGTTGCAGGGTGATCTGGACAGGATATCTAGCTTGGTAGGGAAACATGGAATGAAGATAAATGCAAAGAAGACTCAGCTTATTAGATATACAAATAAAAAACTAAAGATTGGTATTTAATTAAATTGCAATGGAGCACACGCTCCAGTGCCAATTTCCTTAAACACCCATCCTTCCCCTTTTCTGCACCTACCTAAATTTGATTATGATTATAAGGAGGGCAAAGAATTGCTTGTTGAAACTTGAAATGTAAATATCTAGGCATTACATTTGATAACAAGCTTAACTGGGCTGGACACATTGGTCAGGTAGTACGAAAAAGTTTCAAAATTCTGCACTTATTGGAGAGAGTGATGAGGGGATGTACGGGAAGTAAAGCAATTGGGTTACAAAACTTTGGCCAGACCATTGCTTGAATATGGTAGTGTAGAATGGGACCCACATTTTGAGTATCAAATATAGGAGATGGAGAGGGTGCAAAAAACGGGCTGCTAGATTTGTTTCTGAAAATTCTCGTGGAATCCTATCAGTAACAGTTATGATAAAAGAACTGAAATGGGACAGGAGGAGGGTGAAGAGGGTCATGGGAGTGAACCAGGCGTATATCAGTGATGAGGCATGGAAAGATATTGGTGCAAGAATGAAAAGTGATGCATTTAAGGGAAAAGATGACCATGACTACAAGCTGGCACTCGATTTCAGGAACAAGGGTATAGGAAGATTTTTTTAAATCGGGGTGTCAGAGACTGGAATAAGTTACAAAGGGAAATGATGAATAATTTACCAAAAACGATGAAAGAATTTCAAGTTAAAATTTGTAGAGGTTAAATGTAGGTGGGGGCAGGAAAGGGGAAGATGGGAGTATAGGGAAACTGCCACCTTAGCGTGCACTCCATTGCAATTTAATTAAAAATTATTATTATTATTATCATCAGGTTTGGTTAGGTGGCTAAAATTGGGATGCAACCCATAACCCACAAGAAACTCTGTTACTAGGTTTTGGAGACTGCACAATATTATTAGCAGATCTTCACAGATACAGTACCTTACATCCAGATCTGTGCTGTCCTTGATCACATCTGTAACCAAAGAATCCTCACGCCTTGTTCCTGGGATTGGAGGAGCTGAAAAAAGTAAGAAACTAAAAGCATTCACATAATACTATGATGCAACTAAGGAAAATGGAAGCGGCTTCTAGGCAATATAAATAAGAAAAGAAAGGGAAATTAACCGACCACATACCAAAGTGGACAGATGCGATGAGAGAACACTAATGCTGACAAATAACTACACAATATTTCGGCATATGCCTTGCTCACAAATAGAAAAACGGGCCATAAGGCTCGGAACGTGTGTGCACAACGAACGTTACCTAGTGACTAACCGTGTAGTGGTGGAGGGGGCGGGGGGGGGGGGGCGGCTAAGGAGTAGATTATCGATATCGGTATGCAATGTCTGAGATAATATATTTAATATATTGGCAGGCAATGGTAAAATGAGCAAAGGTAGTAATGGTACGGTATAAACATGGCGGGGAAAAAAAATGGCGGGGGGAAAAAAAAAACAAAAAAAGAAAAAAAAAAGGGTACTGATGGGTTAATTGGATTTTAACGGTGGTTAAGTCCAAGTGGGTGTCTCGTATCCAGGATATTCTGGTACGCTAGTAGAATAGTATTTCTCTTCTTCCCTCATCTTTCAAACTTTTCAGAATTTCTGTAGGTAACTCATCGATCCCACAGGCTTTCTTGTTCTTCATCTCCGCCAAAGCCTTCTCCACCTACCCCTCCAGGATATGGCTTCCCATCTCCTCCTTGCTGACTTCTAATACCAAATCCTTCGGTCGGTGTTGCAGATCATACAATTCTTCTACATATTCATTCCATCTTTGCTGTATTTCATGAGCCTCTCTGCCTAACATTTCATCCTTGTTTTCCATTCCCAGCCCCGCCGTTCTTCTTTTTCCTTGAAAGCATATCTGTACGGCTTCTTTGTACATCAAGTCAAATTTTCCCAATCTTTCTAATTGCTCTGTCTGCTCGCAATTACTTTTCATCCAGTTCTCTCTTGCTTTCTCCACTTCTCTTTATAATTCGTTATTTATTTTTCTGTATTTCCTTCTTCCCTCCTCAGTGCCTGTGTTTTTCCACTTCCTTCTCTCTTTGCTGAGGAATGAATGTTTGCTTAAGACTGCTCTGGAGGGGACTGTAAACAGAGAGAAGCGAAGAGGTCGGCGAAGGATGAAAATGATGGATGATATACTGATAAACGGGAGATATATAGAAACTAAAAGAATGGCGGAACAGAGGGAGGCGTGGAGGGCTGTCACCGTGCGTGGATCTGCTGTATAGCAGAAAACTCTTGATGATGATGATGATGTATTCTATATGACTTTTGCAAAATTCAGTTGTAAAAATTAATGTTTACTGTTATTCTCTTTATTTGTCTTTGGAACATATACTTGTTTTTACTATGATGACGACTCATATGGTAGGTATGTGTATTAACCATGGCATGTTTCACATCCCAGAGGTCCTTCCTCAGCAGGGATCAATGAAACAAGATTGATAAATAAATAAATAAATAGTAATATGATAAACCTGGAAGCACAGTATGAGACTGCTTAGTGTTTCAGAAACAGTCCATCTGGGTAGAGGTATTGGATGCAGCAGTTCTAATTGCAAATAAAATAGGATAGGGAAAAATAAACAGATACCGGTCACTTACCACAGATGAAGGCAGGAGGGCGAGACGAACACGTAAAAACGTAAACAAATTGCACAATATTTCGACGTCTTACTCATGAGAGAAGCGAGACGTATGGCAGGAGGAAAGATGTGGTCACGTCCCAACCCGCCACATGAATGAAGCACAGGCAGAAAACGCGTGGTGGTGGTAGTGGTGGTAGAATTGCCGGGAGTGGGGGGGGGGGGGGGAGGGGGGAGGGAGATTGGCTTGACCAGCGATAAAAGTGAAACAAAACAAAATAATCTTTGTGTAGCATAATTCAAAAAGTTATAATTTTATTTAGATTGGTTATAGATGAAAATAAAGGGAGGTAGAAATATATATATATAAATGTAGAAAAACGGGCCATTAGGCTCGGAATGTGTGTACACAACGAACGTTACACACAACGAACGTTACCTATTAGGTAACGTTCGTTGTGTACACACGTTCCGAGCCTAATGGCCCATTTTTCTACATGTGAACAAGGCAGATGCCGAAATATTATGTAGTTGTTTGTCAGCATAAGTGTTCCCTCTCATCGCATCCGTCCACTTTCGTATGTGGTGGGTTAATTTCCCTTTCTTTTCTTATTTATATCGCCTAGAAGCCGCTTCCTTTTTCCTTAGTTGCATAAAATGTATAAAATGAATAGATGAAATGTACATATATAAGTAACTGACTGTAAAATGAAATGAGAGATGGCAAGTGACAGGTTTAACATAGGTTTAGGCCAGGGATGTGTCTGGTGTCAAGGATATGTTGATACGCTAGTTCCCATCTGCGGAGTTCTGAAGGGGTGGTGGTATTAGGAAAAACTATAATAGCTCTAACTGTGAAACAGGTGTTGAGGTTGTTCGAATTAAGGAAGTTCGCATGAATTGCCACTGGATGGTCTGGGTTGGAAGTATAAACTGTTTGCCTGTGGCCATTCATCCTGTAGGATAGTTGTTGAGTGGTGAGACCAATGTAAGAGGCAGTGTAGTGATATTCCGATACCATCAAAGTATCGATACCTACTTAAATGAGTAGTACTCAAATTGTCTTAGGATACTTACTCATATGAGTACGGCAAAAGTATCGATACTTACTCATATCGATAGTTTTAAAAAAAAAATTAATGTTGAGATATTAAAATATATGTGACATGTTGCTAAATTGTTTATATTATTTACCTAGTGTTATAAAATCAAATAACACTCAGTAAACATTTTATTTATTTATTAAAATTATAATAAATGTTGCATTGTAAGCAAACTTTGAAGATTTTGTCTTATCTTTAAATATTTATTTATTATAGTTTTAACACTTTTAAAGTTTCCCAAAAAACCAATTGTTCCAAATATTTTGGGGGCACCTTGTTCCTTTCTTTGTCATTGTTTCACCTGCATTAGAAAACAAACATTCACTCAATACTGACGATGCTACAATAATAAGATATTGTTGTGCGTATTTATACAGACGAGGAAATATAAGTTTCATTTCTTCCCACTTTGTAAATGGATTGCTTTTTAGAGACATTAGAGTGTTTGAAAAGTAGAGAGAGACTTTGTCACTACTGTGTGTTTTCTTTTTGTTTGTGTTGTTTAATACACAACAGTTTCCATAAGTAATATTCCTGTGAAATGCTAGCTGAAGCAGCTTCTTCTTCCTATTCAAATGGGCTACTTAGCTGCTTATGAACCATATCTTTTAGTTTTTGTGTGGGGCTGTGCAGTAGCGACCATTGGCCAGGTATAGCGAAATGCATGCCAAGTTCGACTTTATTACAATGAAATAGGGACCTAAAACAAACTCTTTGAGATTCAATTGCCTATTCTAAGACTGATCTTGTTTCATGTTAAATGCTACCAACTTGACGCTAGCGAGAAATTAGTTACACAGGTGTGACAGAGTGGCGCAGTAGGGTTGATGCGTCTAGAATTTAACACCGGGTGCGTTTCGATTCGATACAAGTACTTTTCTTCCGATACCGAGTAAGTATCGAATCAATTAATTCGAATACAAAAAGTACTCAGTATCGAAAAAAAGTATTGAGTACTTACTTGTATTTACTTGTATCGGATCATCACTAAGGCAGTGCAGTGGATGCAGATGAGTTGGTAAATAAGGTGAGTGGTAGCACACGTAGCACGTCCAATTATAGGGAAAGATTCGCCTGTGACAGGATTAGAGTAAGTAGTGGTGGCAGGGTGCATGCTGCAAGTTTTGCAGCGGGGTCTGTTACAAGGGAAAGATCCCTGAGGAGGTCTAGGAGAGTCGGCAGGTAAATACTTGTGGACCAAGATGTTTTAGAGATTGGGTGGTCTGCTGAAGCAAGTGCGGGGGGCAGTGGGTAGGATTTTGGGAAGGAGGAGACGCATTTCAGGGAACGAATGTAGGAAATCATGCCCACGGCGGAGTATCTGGTTGACAGATTCCAGGCCAGGCCAGGAGGTGCAGAATGAGGGTTGTGGGTGATGGAACGGGAAATTTGTTTTTCCACGAGATCATGGCGGTATCGGCGGGAAACAAGGGCTTGGGATCGTTTTTGGGAGTAACTGGAGATTGATTCTGCACCTCCTAAAACTGACCGTGGACCAACACTTGTCACCCAGTTCTTTCCTGGCCTGGAATCTGTCAACCAGATACTCCGCCGTGGGCATTATTTCCTACATTCGTTCTCCAAAATGCGTCTCCTGCTTCCCAAAATCCTCCCCACTGCTCCCCGCACTTGCTTAGAGCAGACAACCCAATCTGTATAACATCTTGGTCCACAAGTATTTACCTGCCGACTCTCCTAGACCTCCACAGGGATCTTTCCCTTGTAACAGACCCCGCTGCAAAACTTGCTACATGTACCCTGCCACCACTACTTACGCTAATCCTGTCACAGGTGAATCTTTCCCTATAATTGGACATGCTACATGTGCTACCACTCACCTTATTTACCAACTCACCTGCATCCACTGCACTGCCTCTTACATTGGTCTCACCAATCAACAACTATCCTACAGGATGAATGGCCACAGGCAAACAGTTTATACTTCCAACCCATACCCTCCAGTGGCAATTCATGTGAACTTCCATAATTCGTACAACCTCAACACCTGTTTCACAGTTAGAGCTATTATAGTTTTTCCTAATACCACCACCCCTTCAGAACTCCGCAGATGGGAACTAGCCTATCAACATATCATTGACACCAGACACACCCCTGGCCTAAACCTACGTTAAACCTGTCACTTGCCATCTCTCATTTCATTTTACAGTCAGTTACTTATATATGTACAGTTCATCTATTCATTTTATACATTTATATATATATTTCTACCTCCCTTTATTTTCATCTATAACCAATCTAAATAAAATTATAACTTTTTGAATTATGCTACACAAAGATTATTTTGTTTTGTTTCACTTTTATCCCTGGTCAAGCCTATCCCCCCCCCCCCTTTCCCGGCAATTCTACCACCACGCGTTTTCCGCCTGTGTTTCATTCATGTAGTGGGTTGGGATGTGACCGCATCTTTCCTCCTGCCATATGTTTCGCCTCTCTCATGAGTAAGACTTATGTCAAAATATTGTTTAATTTGTTTAAGTTTTTGTGTTTTTACGTGTTTGTCTCGCCCACCTGCCTTCATCTGTGGTAAGTGACGGGTATCTGTTTATTTTTCCCTATCATATCTTATTTTCAGTGCCTCGTGTTAGTTTTTTTGTTCCATTATCCAGCAGTTCCAATTGCTTCATGTGTGCATTTGATACACAGTATTAAAGTTGTAGCAAATCAGGATAGCTCAGAAAAAATATCTGGATGACATTATGTGTGGTCAGATGGCATGAGAAGTCATCACACTCCATATTTATGTTTTTAACTGCTTAACGTCTTCTAACAGTGAGGTCTTTAGAGACGGGAAAGGATGGGGGGCAGGGGGGGGGGCAAGGAATGTGAAGGAATATGGCCATGACCTTTTGAAGGAAGAATCCCGCCATTTGCTTGGATTGATTTGGGAAACCATGGAAAACCCAAATCTGGATGCCCGGACAGGGATTCGAACCGCCAACCTCCTGAATACGAGGCCAGAACTCTGTTACATCACCACGCTCGGTCATATTTAAGTTCTGTATGCCAAAGGCAGAGGCATACCACACATGGTTCGATGCCACCCTCTGCCCATGTCTGGTTTTCCTTTACGCCTTTCCTGTATATCTCTTATTAGTAACACTGGGTCACAAGTAAAATTTTGGCCAGTGGCCCCTAACAGTGCACACATTATCACCGTGCCTTATGTTTTTTGGTGGAATTCGAAGACACCTTAACATGTGGACATGAGTATAATTAGGGCACAGATAGCAGGAGACTTAGCCCACCATGTAGGATAGAAGAGGTTGTAGTTCACAATTTTCAATCAAAAAGTGGGCCTGAATGAGCTGGTATTGTGTTTCACCCTTTCTCTATAGCAAAAAAACAAACCACTACACTGAACATGTGAAAACATGCACAAAATGATCGCTTACTGTTTGTTCCTGAACAGACAAAAGCAATATCATAATATTGTATTTTAACAGTTTTGTCTATGTTAAGTGTCTGTCAGGCCGAAAGGCTGCACGGGGATTATGCAACACCTTCACCTGAACTATGAACAATTAAGTTCGTGACCATGTGTCGCCCTCTGGTACCTATAGTATTAAATAGATCGGCCGCCACGCATTCGTATTAATAAACCCCAAATGTGAAGGGTAAACAAGATAAAGTCATTTAACACAGTTTGAGAATAACACAGTACTTATATTCTTGATAATAGTTCATTCGTACATTGTCGGTACCAGAAACGTGAATAAAGCATCGGACAACAGTTTCTTTGAAGATTGCAGATTAAGTACAATTCTACGAGAAGACAAAAACTCACAAAGTCCCCCTAACATTAGTGAGTACTACGGCATGTTAGAACTTGCCTAAACCGCTACCCTAATTTGCGCCGCTAACTAGCGCGGAGTTGCACGATCACTTTCCGGCGTAAGAATGAGACCAGAATGAGACAACGTGAGCTTATTGCAAGGTCTTTTATAGACTTCTCCGAGACTGTGACCTTGGCGAATCTTTCTTTAATTAATATCTCTAAAAGTAGATAATAGTTTAACATGAAATTTTTACACGGACTTTCTATTGTCATGTTCTATCCTGTTTTAATTCAATTTAACATTCAAAAGGGTTTCTGTAGTCTTAAAATTAAAGTCATCACACGACCAACTTGGCGGAATTTTTACGCACTTCAACAACAATCAGCGACAATCTATTTTTCAAAAACTTAATTACCAGACAAATGCTCAAACTTTTTACCGAAACCATTATATGTTCGTAATTGTCTTAATTAGGGCTATCTACTGATATACATTTCAAATTTTTATTCCTTTTAGTTAAAAAGTTAATTTTTTTCTCTTAATTAAAACTGCTAATTAGACTTTGCCAAATTATTTAATTTTACTACCAAAATATCTGGAACAATGCTGACTCTAGCTGGTGATAAAAGTTCAGCTGTAGCTTTACTCGATTCAAAGATATTTCAAATCTTAGATTTTTACTTTTCTGATCGCGTGTTTCAAAATGTGAACAAACCGGAATATCTCTTCAGCTGGAGGTTTACCTGGAGACAGCCGTTGCAATCCAAGAGGCACTCCGAACGGACTTCCGATATGAGTTTCCGCAGCGACTGTCGTAGGGACTGTGGCAGTCATGGTCATACTGTTGGCAGATACCGATGGAAACTGCAAGTGATGTACCCCAACAGACCTGCCAGCTGCAGATGAGACAGATGAGACCCGAATGACAAGTTTTGTAAATAGATTACATTCTATGTCAACATAAACAGTATTTCTGACGAAGGCTGTAGGATACCAGCCGAAAGCTCAGGTAATGAAATAATCAATGCAGAATAACCCGAAAATCTATTAATCAGATTACATCCTGTCTAAAAAGTCTTGTGAATGAGAAACAGAACACAATGTAATCCTTAAAATCAATAATTCTACAAACTAGTAACAACATTACTCAGCGTTTTGTTTTCAGGTCACACAAAGATTTTCTGAACCTAGCAGTTTTCAAAAAAGTTTATTGTGTCAATTTCAGTAATAAATTTAAGAGTTCACATATTATGCTGGGTTTTAACACAAATTTTCATGGCAAAAACAATTTCAATCACTTTTAGATATGTTATTAATAAGTCAAAAAACTTGAAACCAGGTAATGTAAAAATTACATTTCATGGATGATTGAAATATTGGAAAACTAAAGGATTAAAAATGTATAAAATCCTTATTGACTACACAAAATGATATTTACATTACAGTTACCTTAATAAATATTTCATATAACTTATTTAATATATCAATCAATACTATTATAAACCTGTAAGCGTGGTGCTTGCATCTGTGGGTTTACTAGGCAATCATACACAACTACCACACCATTTGGACGTGTTTTCACTAGTCTGAACTCTTATAGTCCACCTTAAAATCTGCAGTAACCATCTACAGATGTGTTCATAGCCGACCAATTACCGACAAGCATAATAGAACTGGGGTTGTAGTCAGCCAATCAGAAGACCACTTGGCTCCCTTTGGATTCTCAAAATAAAACATCATGATTAACGGTAGTAGAATAATGGAACAGTGACGCGATGTGAACAGTGAAGTTATGTGAACATTGACACATGTAAACCATCTTCTCTCCATTCTATACCAAAAAAAAAAAAAAAAAAAAAAACCACAGCTTTGGCTGATGAATAGTAGAATGGCACTCACGGCGCTGGCAATCTGACCCTATCTACAGCTGGTTCCAGAGCCGACCAATTACAGACACGGAATGGAGACGGATATTGTTGTCAGCGAATCAGATGACGACGACGATTCTGGTCCGCTTCGGTTCCGCCATCCAGTTCAGAATTTCTTGTTCCCCTAGGTACAATGGACCTGATGATGGTGGCAGTGCAAGCTGCCGAAAGCTTGTCCTTAGAAAACAATATCCGGTGAAGAATTTGTGTCATAACAACGTCTGTCGTTGCCATGCCAGTTTTCAAACAACACACTCAAGGCTGACTTCAACACTTACAACTGCACCTGAAGATGGCGACAGAGAATAAAGTCGCTGAAATATTGTGCATCAATAATAATATTACTTGGTTTGTTTCCCGAGAAAAGTTTATAAATAAACAACGCCGAGAAAAATTGCATTCATTTATAATTCTGTTATTATTCCCTCCTTTCTTTATAGATCTGAATGCTGGAACATGGCAGGAAGGACGCACCAACATCATTGTCCTCTAGCACAGAATCCATGATCGCAAAACAACAACTGTGATGGGTCAGCCACGTGGTCCGAATGAACAATACTTGCATTCCTAAACGAGTGTTCTACTCAGAGCTAGTGGCAGGTAAATGTGCTGTTGGTGGTCAGAGGAAGCAGTTTAAAGGTATTGTCAAGTCTAGCATGAAGATGTGTCACATTGACCATAACAACTGGGAAACCTCTGCCCTCGACTGCTTATCCTGGTGGTCACTTGTTCATCATGGAACAATGTTATCTGAAGATAATTGCTGACTATCAGCAAATGGAAAAAGGTACTATAGGAATGAAACTGAACAGCCGAGGAAAAAATGGAAGCCTCTTGGCTGTCCCACCCAGGAATGTCTGTCATCATTTGCAGTAAAGTGTGTGCTTCTCGCATTGAACTGCACAGTGACCTGCAGATCCATAGATGAAGAGGCATTCTGCTTGGAAGACCAACATACTCAATCTTACGTGTTTGCTAATCCCCTCATATAAAATGCTAACGTGGAGTCTGGATGCGTCATCTATAGCTGCTACTACTATTGGCTAGAGAACGGCCAATCGTCAACCACCATATGACATTCGTACCATCATCTTGCTTTTCATTTATTTACAGCTAGACACAGACATTCATATAAGGAGAAGGAGAGTAATTATTTACGCTATTTTATCCGTATCAGTTAGACGCAGAAATTCATGTAAGGAGAAGGGGATTCAATATTTACGCTATTTTATCTGTATCAGTTATTAAAACTAGGTTAAACCATAACCTAAGAATTTTTTTGGCAGATGATAAAAAACAATGAAGTTTATTCAAAACTCGGAGAAACGTACGTAATCGCGCAATGTATCAGTCAAATAAATAACAGTCATCCGTTTTTGAAATTATATTTATTTAAATAAAATCCTAACCAAATATTCTGATAATCTCATGAAAGATATAAATAAAAATGATTTCAATTTATAATTCCAATTCAACAACGATATTCTTGCATCCAAATAGCGGCAAGCAGAGATAGAAAATTAATGCGAGGCAATCATACGTTACAAAGTTACAACTAGATGCAAAAATTAATGCAAGGAGAAGAGTATTCCATGTTTGCGTTATTTTATCTGTACCAGTTATAGGAATGAGGTTAAAACTTAAACTAAGAATGTTTTTGGCAGATGATAAGAAACAATGAAGTTAATTAATAACTCGAAGAAAGTTTACACCAAATTTATGAATCGCGAAATGTATTACCGAGATAAATGACCGTTATCCGTTTCTGATATTATGCTTTCCGTCATTAAAGTAAAATGTATTTATTTAAATAAATCATAGTCAAATACTCCGATAATATAACCACAGTATGGTACTCATATCACGAAGATTTCATTAAAAATGGTAGCTATTAGCTTTTTCATGCAATCTTTTCCAGAATAAATTCAGACTACCCCCATAGGTGCTGTCTGTCATTATTCATATGAGGGTAATAAAAGCTATGATTTTAGAATGCAATGTTAATGGAGGTTGGGGCTAAGTTGACCAGAATCGCAACTGACACATTTTGTTACAGCATAATTCGCTCTGAAATGAGTTTTACAAACCATTTAAACTGCTTTCATAAGCCCCATGCTACTGGAAGTATTATTTCTTGCGGGGGAAAGAAGTTTCATATTTATCGTGCTGAATTGTGCCTGGACCATGAATAAAACTGATATTACATTGACAGCAAAAGTTTTTGTGGGATTCCTAATTTGTTTTTAATTTTATTGGTTCTATACTTCCATCGGACTTAATTCAGTAGAAGTTACTACTGTATCGCTATGTGAACTGCAAATGAAATATATAGAACATTACAAAATCCAGGCCATTAGCATTATGTAATAACAATTCCATATAATTAACCAATTGAAAAAAAAAAAAAAAAAAAAAAAAAAAATGAACTGCCAGGATATTGCATTCAAACCATCATATTTGACGGACTCGAAGCTAGTATATATATAAGAAACAAAGAAACTGTCGTTGAGCGCTAAAAATTAAATAGGATAGGGAAAAATAACCCGTCACTTACCACAGATGAAGGCAGGAGGGCGAGATGAACACGTAAAAATGACAAAAACAAACAAATTACACAATATTTTGGTGAGAAACCTTATTCATGTGAGAGGCGAAACATATGGCAGGGGGAAAGATGTGATCACAACCCAACCCGCCATATGTCTCGCCTTTCACATGAATAAGGTTTATCAACAACAAATTTTGCAATTTGTTTGTGTTTGTTTTTTTTACATGTTCATCTCACCCTCCTGCCTCCATCTGTGGTAATGATGGGTTATATTTTCCTATATAATTTTTATATAAGGTTCTTCCTTACTTCATGAACATAATATAAAATACCTATGATTTTTAGTCGAGATTTTAATGTCAATATTACATTAGACAAATCCAAGAAGCTGGATAAATATTTATGAGAGAACTTCAATTTATTTTTGCAAAGTAAACCACAAATTTCCACCAGGTGTCTAATACAACAATTGATGCAGTCTCAATGAGGTTTGTGGATATTATTAAATGTGAAACATATATTTTCTAATAATAACTGGATTTTGTGGGAATGTTGCGTTATTTGTATGACCCGTCTAAGACTTTGGCTGCAGCCTTCGTTAGAGATACTATTTGTGCCACTGTCATAATAAAAATAGAAACCTGAATACTGTCGGGCACTGTCCTTGTGCAGTTATGTCACATACATACCAGCTGTGAATGTCAAGCTGGCTGGCTGAGTCATCTGTCCGCGCTGTACAAGAAGATTCTGCAGTTCCAATGCAGACACACCAACTGCAGCTGTGAACCAAGTAAAAAAACTCATCATGCTAGTAAACTGTTTACATGTGAATGGTAAAACTTGAAAGAATTTAAAACTTCATATTACAATGTAAAATTTACAAACAACTTGCCCCACAGCTGGATTATAAATTATCATTTAATTGAGAATCAAAAATGTTAGATTTGTGATATTATAAATTATTCTGAATTGGCCAAAGCTTAAGAGCAATATGTGGATTGTATAGATAGATAATGGTTTTTACACATAATACCGCATGTGGTCTAAACACGTTTCCTCAATTGTTACAGCCACAGTGATTACCTAAAAGAGAGTACATAATTGTGTATAAAATTTATTAAATAACTTGGTGTCAAGTACTTTAATTTCTGATTGAAAATAAAATGATTTTTTAAATACAGGTTTAAATCACAATGATAGAACACACAGGGTTAGGAAAATAGAGATGCAGTTCCTAATGTCTTCATATAAACATTCTTCGCTGGTGCCCTTATGGACTAGATACATGGGGAATGTGAACTGGGGATTTCAATATTTCATTTATATTTCGATTGCTAAGATGAAATTTTCATAATCACGAACACTAATTACATTGTTCTATCAAATCCACATCTTTAGATAAAGCAGAAATATTTTTGGTGGGTAGACTTTATACTGCTACCTATATATAATACTTAATAGTTCCCCAACGCTGGTTGCTAAAGTCTGGAAGGCGAGATGCTACAGTTTCTACTGTTCTAACATCACACTCCAACTCCTCTATCTTGTAAAATTTGCAGCTACCTGCGATTGTTTTGTCTTTGGGGCCTCTTTCCTTCTAATTTTAGACAATACTTCCTTGTCACTATTTCTGCAATCAACTTCATCTCATATGCTTACTTCCATAGTCCTGTGTTTCTATACTACTGTGTACTTTTGCTCATTTATTACATTCCTCGCATATTTGTATCACAACTTGCTACATCTAATTGCTCTAATCTCACTCCTCTGAAATTTCATTTCCATTACCTCTATTTTCCTAATGTCCCATTCTTCAAAACTGCACATCACTATTGTCACATAATTCCTTTGTACTTCTGTGTCAATTAATTTGCTTTATGAATTCCAATTTTAAATTCTTTCTTTTCTTCTGTTAAATTATTCATCGGTCTCTACGCTATAAACAAATAAAGAAAATTTTTCCAGTCCCTTACGCCTGGAAGCAAGTGCTCATTAGTTTGCACGAGTCCTCTGATACAATTGCAGAATCTGTGCATTCTTTTGCATTTAATACCACATAAAACACAATAATGAGATAGGAAACCAAATTTGAAATGATTTAAGATATAGTACAGAACAAGGATTACATTCACTCACACGTCACATTTCCCATTCCGAATGGTGGCACGAGGCAAACAGGAGGTGCCGGTGGTGGTGGTGGGATTCCAGTCGGTAAAGGAGGTGGGGGTACCCCCATGAGAGGAGGCTGCGACGGTATTCCTGTAATCCCGAGACGAGCTGGCTGTGGTACACTGGAATCCTGGGCTACAGTGCTCGGAACAGGAATGGCTACCGGAAGTGGCGTATATACCGGCAAGGGAGCAGGCACCACTGCAGGGATGGCAGGTACTGCTGTGACAGCTGTGGGTGACTCAGCTGGCTGCATGTTCTGTGGTTGAGCTGTGGGGGAAAATGTTAAATACAGGGTATTTTCATACAACTTTAAACATTAATTTTATTTCAGTCATCTGAACTACCAGAAAGTACGTCATCCTTGACTCCATGAAGCACAAAACAGCTTTCTCTAGATAGTTTTGCATTGTTTCCATCTAAAAACTATATATTTCACCAAAATAATAATTAATATACACTGTCATAACTATGCTTGGAATTGTACTTCTTAAAGACCCTCCATTCAACGTAACAGCTGGATATGAAGTGGTTTTAAAATCCTAAATGCTTTAAAACAACTGATTTTCTTTGATTTAGAATATGCTTGCAGTCTCATTTATTTAGATATCATAATTTTTGAATTGCCATATAAACCTGCTTTCAAAACTTTTCTTAGTATAACACAATTTTTTTTTTTCATGCACCTGAAGACCATTTTCATTCAGATTACAATGAAATTAAAATTATATACAAATGCTATGATTATAACAACATATCAATGCCCATTGTGTTCACTTTTCTGCATTCATCATGCAGAGTTGAATGTAATACACATGACTGACCAGGAATGTTATATTTTTCACTGTCACCGTCTACCCAAAGTTCGTGCTTAGTGACATAATTCTATAAATCTTTGTGGGTTAGGACAATACTGGTATAAAATGATCTATATGTATGAATATGGATAATTTTTCATGTAACTTCTTATATTTCATATATTAGATAGCATTAGAATATAAGTGAAAAATCTTTTGGACATCAGAATGAAAACCAAATTGAATCTAGTAATTAAAAGAAGGGAAAGTTTTCATTTGACATTTACATTTTCTGCTTTTCCACATTGTCATGTGTCATTTGAATAAAAAGGATAAAGCATTTCTACACACACCAGAGTCCATATACATGAAGCAGTGGGCAAATGCTAGTAAATAAGAATACATCAAGCCAACAGTACTGGAATAGATGCAGACTCGACTGTAGATTATTTCTGAGGACATCATAGTCATGTGCACTGAGAACCTCTCTCTATATGTTGAGGATATGGGACCAGTGGTGTGTCAGGAATACATATAGTGGAGATTGTTATTAAGAGCTCACTCTTGCACTTTCTTGATGACTCTGTCTCGTCACTCCTAATTGGTTGCAAGCTGTTCTAAGTAGATAGCTAGCATATGTGTTTACAATGTCTTCCACCAGATATTCATGATAGCCTCCTTAATCAGACTAATATTCGTGTCACCTCAAAGTCATACCCATATATCTTCCCTATGCTGTGTAATGGAATGGCTGACTTCATCACTTGTCCCAGGCGCACACATGTCACAAGCTCAGTACAGCACTCAAAAGTGGAGCATACTGCCTTCCCAAAGATAATGCCAACCACACTTGCTGGGAAGGAATGTATACCAGATAAGGATTGCAATCCCGCGGGATCCGCGCGGGATTTGCGCCAATCCCGCGGGATCCGTGCGGGATTGGTACAAACAGTTTTTTAACGAATATATTTAAAACATAGTTACTTAAAATGTTAATAAATTAAATAATAATTAAATTAATAAATAATTTTTAATGTTAAATGATAAAAATTAATAGTTAACAATATTTTGATTGGCAAAAACGACACTAAAACTTTTTAGCGTGTCTTAAGTGTATTTCAAGGTTTTACATTTTTGTTTTTTAATCTAAACCATTTTTTAAATAAATAATAAAAATGGAAAATATTGAGTCTTAGGTCATATTATGTATTAATCTCTGGAATCTCTGGAATATGGCGCCGAGTAAACACACGTGTGGCGTTTGCTCGCAAATAATAAAAGAAAATGTATCCAGTATTTTGTGCTCCGAGTGTGATAGTTGGATACACCAGAAATGTTCTGGTATTGACAGTAAAGATTTTAAAAAGACAGCGGCTGAAATAAAGAAGAATGGCTTTAAATGGATCTGTGATGGGTGCATAAGTGAGGTTAGTGTTGTGGTCTCCGGTGACATTCTGGACGAAAACGATGATCCGGTCGTATCCAAATTAGAGTGTATTTTTAATAAATATTTTACTCCTTGCAAAAACAGTGTTGAAAATACGTTGAAGAACATTAAAAGTGAACTGGAGAATATCTCTAAACAGAATCTGAGCACGTCAAAACAATGTGCATCGCTAGAGAAAAGAATCAGTGCCGTGGAAAACAAGTTAAAGACATCGATTGTGGTACTTCCAGTATTGATAACATTATTTCTGAAACTGCTGAAAGAAAAAGACGTGAAAAAAAATGTTATTGCTTTCAATGTTCCCGAGTCTAAGAAGCTGGTTGGCAAAGAGCGACTCGACGATGATCGTGCAGCTGTTTCTAATCTGCTGCCGACTAACCTCACTATTGACGTAACGAAGATGAAATTGCGCAGGATAGGTCGCCAAGCAGATGGTAAAACTCGCCCGCTGCTACTGGAAACACAGTCGGTCACAGATGCAAGAGAAATACTGAAAACAAAACTAGTCGGCAACAAGGATAAAATACATTTCAAACCGGATCTTACTCGTGCGCAGCAAGCTCATCTGAAGAATTTACGTGGCGAATTGGAGACTCTCAATGCTAACGGTGAAACCAAGACAATAAGTACATTAATGGTATTCCCAAGATTGTAAATGTGACCACTTTTCGTGCCCCCAAGGAGAATTAAAAATCCGAATCAGGATCTGCTAGTTTACTACCAGAACACCAGAGGACTAAGAACGAAACTTAATAATTTTCTTACTACATCAGCCAGTAGTCAGTATGATGTATTATGTATCACCGAGTCGTGGCTTCACTCGTCGATCATGGATGGTGAAGTAGTTGATAATAGTTATTCTATATTCAGGAAAGATAGAGATTCTAAGACTAGCGCTCATCAGCGAGGTGGGGGAGTTTTTATTGCCGTAAAGCGTTGTATTTCTGCTGAACCTGTTGTAATTAATTATGATCATTTAGAGCAAATTTATGTTAGAATCAAAGGTCATGTTGGTGACATTATAGTTGGATGTGTATACATTCCACCACAGTCTCACATTGATACATACAATACTCATATTGAAACTATATCCTACATCAGAAATAAGTACCCAAACTGTCGACTAATGATATTTGGTGATTATAATTTGCACAGTAGCTTACAACAAGTAGAATGTGAAACATTGTTGAATGAAAATTTTCTTCTCTTTGGATGCCTTCAACTAAACAACATTCTCAATGATAGTGATCGGTTGTTGGACTTGTGCTTTAGTGACCTTGATGTCTTGATTAACAAGGCATCCGCAATTGTTGAACAGGACAAGTATCACCCTGCATTAGCTGCGCTACTAAAATTTCAGACAAATCTGAAATCTAGTGATGCCCCTATTTATGTATACAGAAGTGCTGACTTTGCTGCATTGAATAAATATTTCACTGGTATCAACTGGATAAATCTATATGAACTGGACAATATTGATGATAAAGTAAAATGGTTCAACGAGATTGTTCACAGGGGTATTAATCAGTTTGTTCCGGTGCACTATCAAAAAAATTCGAATTATCCATGTTGGTTTTCTAAAGAAACTGATATGTAAAATAAAACAGAAGAAAATCGCTCATAGAAATTACAAGAAGAGAAGAACCAGCAGTAATTACATCGCATTTAGTAATTTACGATCAGAATGCAAAAATTTAAGTACAGCTTGTTATAATAATTATATTGATAAAATTGAATATGATCTGAAAACTGACACTAAAAAATTCTGGAGTTTTATTAAGAATAAGCGACGACACAGTGATGTTGACATCCCCTCAACCATGACCTGGAACAGCACAACTGTGAGTAATGGTGCTGATGTCAGCAACTTATTTGCATCATACTTCAAGAGCATATACAAAGAACCATCAGAACTTCTAAATGCTGATACTACGCATGACAGTAGCAATAAATATCCAGATGTGAACCTCTCTAAATTTGAAGTTCACTTTGATGATGTATTTCGTGAGCTTACACGACTGAATATAAATAAGGGTGCTGGACCCGACCAGATACCTAACATCCTATTAAGAAATTGTGCTGCTGGACTCTGTGAGCCAATCACTCACATCTTCAATAAGTCTCTTGAAACAGGAAGTTTTCCCTCAACGTGGAAAATAGGATATATTATACCCATACATAAATCAGGTGCAAAATCCGACATCAGCAAATATAGGCCAATTTGCATTCAATCCTCACTGGCAAAGCTTCTAGAGAAAATTGTCCTGCCACAGCTTACCTTTGCATTTAAAAATGTCGTAACCTCAAGACAGCATGGATTCTTTGGCAGAAGATCTACAACAACTAATCTCTACCTGTATGTTAACTTTATACTTAATGCTCTGAACAAAGGTCAGGATGTGCACTCTATATATACTGACTTTAGCAAGGCCTTTGACATGGTGAACCATGATATTCTGATAAATAAATTAAGTCGTTATGGTATAGGATCCAAGGCCTTGGATTGGCTTCGCTCGTACTTATCTGACAGACATCTACAAGTGCGAATTAATGGTCATTTGTCGAATGAGTACACTGTTATGTCTGGTGTGCCACAAGGTTCCCATCTAGGACCTATTCTATTCAGCATCTTCATAAATGACATTGGTGAAAAGTTTATGTCTGATTATTTGCTCTATGCTGATGATATGAAGATCTTCAGAGCTATTTACAGTGCTCATGACATTGATATATTGCAACAAGATATCTCCGAGTTAGAGGTATGGTGTCAGTTAAATAAGTTACACCTTAATATAGAAAAATGTGCTGTCATGGTGTTTTCTCGACGTCTCAACCAGCTACCTGTTAATTACTCTATATGTGGTCAAAACGTGGGAACAGTCAATTCAGTTAAAGACTTGGGAGTGATAATCGATGACAGGCTTACCTTCTCAGAGCACATTAATTACATAACTCAGCGAGCATTTCGTGTCCTGGGTTTCATATGTAGAGCTGGTAAAGAATTCAAAAACGTTAATACATTGTTTCGACTTTTCTCTGCCTATGTCAAACCGTTACTTGATTATGGTAGTATTGTATGGTCACCCTTTACAGACCAGCAAATCAGCCGTGTCGAAAAAGTTCAACGCAAGTTTTGTAAGTTTCTGTTACACTATTTTCATCGTGAAAACATGGAAGATGTGTGTGATGTATATCAACATTATAAGATTAACAGTTTGCAAAGTCAGAGGCAGTTGACTGACCTATGCTTCTTTTACAAAGTCATCAATGGACTTATTGATTCACCAGATATACTCGAACAATTCCAATTTAATTGCTCTAGGGTAGGCCTACGAACAAGACGACTGCTGGATGCTGTGAAACCCAACAAAAATTATGTTGCTTCTGGGCCGTACCATAGGATAGTAAACCTGGTTAACCTATATGCAACCAACGTCAACTTCTTTGGAGGTTCTTATACTGGACTGATCTACAACATTAAAAGACTTTTGTGAATCACTTATTCATTTTGTAGCTTGTATGTTGATGATAAATTTTATTTCAATATGTACAAAGCCGATTGGCGTTTAAATAAATAAATAAATATTGTGTGCCTTACAATACATGACATAAGGTTTGCTTAATGGCCAAGTTACCAGAGTTTCTTTTTTTTTAATCGAAAAAAACGTTCCATAACACCGAGAAAAGGATTCCATTTCACAAAGTGAAGTGAATATACTCTGTAAAGTGTAGACTTGGCTCACAACAAGCTCTCATAACTTTTTGTCACTGCACAAGCACGAGACTTGGCCTTTTTTTCCGTGATTCATTATTATATCTCCTGATTTCTTGATTGATATTACAGTTGATTCAATGTTATTAAAAGAAACTACTCACCAACACGTAAACTGTCAAGTATTTCAGATTTACTTATGTGGCGTAACGACGTTTTTAGAGTGGAAATTATTATTTTTTAGTAAGAAAGGAGACTTTCTCGGCAAATGATTGCAGTGAAGTCCTCATAGGTTGTATCTCCGGATTTCATTGCAAACACACGAAATTACACACATGAGGAAGACGGCGGAGGCAGCCGTCGAAGTATGGTGTTCCTACAACACAATTCGTCGATACATCCGTGAAAATTTCATTATCACTTTTTTTACCTTTAGTCGCATAGTAAAAAGGAGAAGAGGGATTAATTGAAACCCTGAGCAGCACAAGTAAGCAGGTGGCTTTCGTCAAAGAAACGCATTGAGGCAGCGGCCAAAACAACAATAAGTCAGAGGATATACAATTTCCTTTTGATAGCTGTTAAATAAATAGGTACGCGATCGTTAAAATTACGATAACATTAGTTTCATATCAACGAATAATCAAACCGTGTAGTTCAGATAACGTGTGCGACACTTAAAAAATAAGCATATAGTTAGAAAATCGTACTAAATACGCACCATAACTCAAATTACAGAAATGTGTACTCGAAACAAACGTAAGTTTTGATGAATACGTGAAAGTGTATTTATTTACTTACGAATGACGAAGGTTGACAAAAACAAACACTTGTTCACATGAGTCAAATGCCAACTGGAAGGGTACAGGCAAACAGTGCAAAATATCCGACAAAGACCGAGTGGGGCAGCGAGTCACACAGACTGACAAGCGTTTCCGCCGGATTTTGCGGATCCGCTTAATTTTGTGCGGGATCCGCCAGACTGTCTAATGATGCGGGATCCCGCGGGATTGCGGGATCCCATTTTGGTGGATTGCAATCCCTAATACAGACTGTTTGAGACCCAAACTACCCTTTCAAAAGCTTAATGAACACTTTGCCTAGTAATCTGGCAATTTTTGCCAAAGTCACCAGTATAAGGCCTGCTGTCTAGCGTCTTGCTTTACTCTAGTATTTTGCATAGATGGCTCCCTTTATCATTGCAGCACACTTTATTGTCAAATATTAAAACGAGATTCCAGTTAGCCCGGCTAGTAGTGCCCTGTGATGGACCCCTCGGCAGGGTATAGTGAAGACCTCAATGGCTGTCTCTGCAGAGAAGACTGACTTCAGTATGGAAACTTAGGTAGAAAAGGCTTTTAGCCAAATGGACGGGGAAAAAAAAAGGTGCAACACAAATCTTCATGCATGTTGCGGCAGTCCACTGCAGTTTTGGCACTTGATGACATGTCTCATATCATATGTGAGGCAGTGGATTGTACTGAAATCACAGCAAGTGGGTCTCTTTGTTGAAAAGCTGAGATCCACCTTAAATGAAGTCACGACCATTACATTCTCTCTTGCAAATACTATTTAAATCCTAACAGTGATGGGATAAGGATGATGGAGGCAGATATTGAGTAAAACTGAGATCTTCTATTTTGGACCTGCAAGTTAACAGCGGATGTGTGACAGTCGCCTCCCTGAGATCCAAAGATCTACTCAGGAATCCGTTCCAGCATCTGCATCTAGCCTGGCTTATTCAGTATTAACACTGCCCACCTTGAATCGGAAGGTTCTAGAAAATGTGAGCTAAACATCAAAAGATCACTTTTGAACCTGGCTAGGAAACCAAACCCTTTCCTTTCTTCGGTAGATTTTTTTTTTTTAAATTTCCAAAAACATTATAAGTGGCACATGGAAAGTGAAGACATTATCCGATAGCAAAGAAAACAATAACAGGCCTGAAAGAAGGACTGCTCTCATTACTAATTAGCTAGCTAGACTAAATATTGACATTGCTGCTTTGAGCGAAAACAGGTTTTTGATTGAAGGAAAGATAAGTGAAGGTACCTCAGGATACACCATATTCTACAAAGGAAAAGAGGAAGGAGAATGTCACATTCATGAATTCAGATTTGCGGTGATAACTAGAATGATAAGTGAACTTCGACTTACTCCCACCGTGATGAGTGAACAGCTCTTTACTCTCCGTGTAACTCTCCCTGGGGACAATTACATTACTTTCATATCCACATATGCTCCCACTTTAAAGGATGATGAAGATGCAAAGAATCATTTTTAGCATCACTTGAACAAAACCTTCACCAATATACCCGTCAGTGAGAAGCTGTAGTACTTCAATGTTAAAGTGGGGAGAGAAAACTGACTATGTGAAAAAGTAGAGGGTAAACAAGGCATAGGAAACTGAAATGCATATGTATTCCTATTTCTCTGTAAATGTGATGAACATGAGTTATTTATCACGAATACTCAGTTCCTCCTATCACAATACTTCAAGCCTACATGGACGCATCCACTATCCAAACATTAGCATCTCATCTATTACAACATCAATTGGCAGTGTGGTAAAAAAGATGTTCTCATCGCAATACAGAAAGAGCTGGACTAACCACAGACTTCTTATGAGCTCCCCTATACTCTCAATACATAAAAAAACCTTGCACCTGTGACAAGAATCCTTCCACAAGCAACTATAACTCTCCAAAACTCTACAGTGAAACTGTTGTCTCAAAATTCCAAGATAATATTTTAGAACAGCTCACAAACAACCCAATCAATACAAGGGATGTGGAGCTATTACGAGCTGCCCTTCGAAGTATCATTACAAAATCTGCAGAGAAAGTAATTGAGTATGAGAAAAAGAATAGACCAGACGGTTTGATGAAAATTTTGTGAATCTCATTAGGCTAAAAAGAGCCTGTCGACTCCTTGTTCAAGATACAACTTCCAGTGCAAAGAAATACTTTCAGGAAATGTCAAAAGTAAAGGCCAACAAAAGGCCATGGAACTCTAAACTCTGCAAGACGCTAGATATCTCAGAAATTTTATACAGCAATTAAACAGCTCTATGGACCTACTCGCTGTTCATCTGGGTCACAAAGTGGCTGATAACACTACCATCATTACCACTTTATCGACAGCCAAAACATATTGACGTACTGGAAAGAGCTTACAATTCACTCATGAACCATAGCTCTACAGCTACACATGATTTATTTAGGCATATGCCACAGCACCCTCCACTTTTTTTCACTTATTGCTTTATGCCTCATTGACATTGAGGTCATTAGAGGTGGGATGGGTCTGGGGTCAAGGAATGGGAAGGAATTCAGCCATGGACTTTTGAAGGAAGCATCCCAGCATTCCGCATTGGGGAAACCATGGAATACCCAAATCTGGATGCCCAGATGGTTTTTGAACCAGCATACTCCCAAATGTGAGGCCAGAATGTTAACCACTCACCCCCACACTCTGTACCCTCCACAATCTAGGATGTCAGTTCCACCAGACTTCCAGGAGTTTTACACATCCCTGAATAGTCTGAATCCATGTAAGGTTCCCTGACTAGACAATATTTCACTAGAACTTGTTCAAAGTGGTCAGTTACCACTGAAAACCGTGATTTCCCATCTGATTCATGTGGGAAAATCCGGAGGTCCTCCAATGAAAAATGTCAGCACAGTTACCATCTTTAAAACTGGGGACCAAAGTGTCTGTGACAATTATTGTGGTGTCTGTCCTATCCATAGAAGGAAAGGCTTTTTCTAGAATACTGCTGAACCACCTCCAAATTATCTTAGAGAGAGTACTCCCAGAATCTCAATTTGGACTCTATAAATCAAGGGGAATTATAGATGTAATCTTCTGTGCCAGACAACTTCAAGAGAAGTACAGAGAACAACTACAGCCTTTCTTTTTCCATGTTCTGTCACCTAGAGAAGGCCTTTAATACTGAGCCAAGATGTGCAACATGGATAGTATTAAGATGATTTGGCTGATTTGAGATTTTTTTTTTTTTTTTTTTTTTTTACTGACTTCATGATGGCGTAGTTGGTCAGGTTCTTAATCAAAGTGATATCTCTAGTCTAAATATAAATCAAAGCAAGACCAAACTGACGAAATGTAGCAGAAATGATACCAAAAGAGTAGACTGAATATGAAAATAGGATAGGATGACAGACGACAGCGCCTCTCTATTACATAGAGGGTGCAGCAAAAAGATCTGACGGTTTTAAAGTAAAAACAACATGAAAAATAAAAGTGATACAAAATAGTATATTGCTTATTACAGAAGGGCGTTCATATAAATTAATGAACATAACATCACAACAAGCAATTTCATCAATTTAAGATGTGAAGATAACGTCCTTTAAATAACGTCCGTCTTTGATCAAGCATTCTTCCAGCCTTGCGCTGAAGCTATTTAACACCTGCTCTAACACTGTACAGGGCAGGCTGGCAATTTCTTGGTGTAAGGCTTCTTTCGGTTTGTCCAGAGTGTGGGGTTTGTTTGTGTAAACTCTTGCTTAAGGAGCCCCACAAGAAAAAATCACAAACGCTAAGGTCTGGAGAGCGAGCTGGCCATTCAATGTCTCCAAAATGTGAAATCACTCGACCACGAAACTTGCTTCTCAAAACGCCCATAACCACTAAATGATTTCTCTTAAGTTCAGGGATCAGGAAGTTTTTCAAAACCAATAAATAACGTTGTGAATTGACTGTAATGGTTTGACCACCCTCTTGAAAGAAGTATGGCCCAATGACACACCTTTTTGTTACACCACACCACATGGTAACCTTAGGACTATGCAGAGGATGTTCTTGCAGTTGTTCCGGATTTGTAGCTGGCCAATAACGAAAGTTCTGTTTGTTTACATAGCAATCCAGATGGAAATGTGCCTCATCGCTCATCTTTAAAAATTCGGTTAACATAGCAATAATTTCTTCTGCAAATGTTATATGTTTTGCATAGTCATTAGGCTTAAACTGCTGAACAATAGAAATTTTGTACAGGTGGAAGTGCAGATCGAAATTCAAAATTTGTCTTACCGAGCAGTCAGACATGTGCAAAACAGCAGCTTGTTTATGGGCTGACCATCGAGGACTGGCTTCCACAGCTTCTCTTACTCGATCGATATTCTCTGGTGTCCTGGATGACCTTAGTCGACCTGTCAACTTCTTTTTTAATGCTGAACCAGTAGCTCTGAAGGTGCTCACCCTCAGCATAATTGTGTTACGAGTTGGAACTCTTCCACTTGGACCCACATTAAAAAGTCTACGGAACTGCCACTGAACAGCAACACAGGAATCGCCACTTTTAATAAAATGCCTCGACAACAAACGCACAGTGCTCACCCGACCACTGCTACATGGCTACTACAAATGTCCACATGTGGGTTCTGGAATGCACCTACCCCCTCCCCCCCCCTTTCCCACCATCTACTCACTCGACAATACGGTGGTAAAAACCATCAGATCATTTTGCCGCACCCTGTACGTCTGAACAGATTCAGCAATTCATTAACCGCTTCTAGAATGCATATGATCAATATGGCCTGACCATCAATGCTTGAAATACTGAAGTGTTAGCAAAACCTGCCCCTGGAGCTATCACTGCAGCTGCTCCGGTCATCCAAATTTGGGTTTTCCATGGTTTCACAAATCACTTCAGGTTAATGCCGGGTATTCTATGAGTGGCTGCGTCGAACACAAGGCTTGCACAAGCCCAGCCACTTACTTCTGTTAACCTGAAAAGGGACTTTAACCCGAAATATTGTATTTTCTTTGTTGTTTTGTGTTGCTGCTGCACTCCTCCCTGCAACTTTGGCAAGTGTTGGGTGTATTTTATCTGTCCTTTCCTTTCATTGTTACCTATACTGTAAACTTGTGTCATTATTTAAGATACACTGTGAGAAGCACAAGTTTGTTTCTATATTTGTTCCCTCAATAAAACCAAATTGCTCATACGGTAAATATGAATATACCAACTTATTTAATTTCTTTTAATGATAAGTTCCAGGAATTTTGGTATTACATTCATAATGGATATGGAAGTATAGTTACAGATCTAGATTCATGTATGTGAGTGACATTTGAATATTGCCATTACCTTAGAGCTACACCATCACTGAGAGATTTACAAAATAAATTTTTTAATAAGGCCTTGTAAAAAGTTTTAAAGTAATCAGCAAAAGCACTGACCACATTGTTATCATCTGTAAATATATGAAATACACCATACTCAATAAAGCACTATGGCGACTCTTCAAGTTTACATCTTTCTAAAAAAATTCTAGATTTTCCAGGTCATTAGAAAAAAAGTACAATAACTCCGATTCGCTTTTTTAATTAAGACTGAAACGTACTGTGTGAAAGCTTCCCCTCTTTTATAAAAACCAACCCAAAGCTTGGATCACTGCAGCATTGTTTACAGAGTGGTACAGCAAAATTTTCATCCCTGAAGTGAAAAAGCACCAAAAATCTTTTGGAAAAGAAGGTAGTAAAATGCTTTTGATTGGTGATAATGTACGAACTCATACCACTGAAAAAGTTTTGGAAAGAGGGAATAGCCAGTTTAAAACCATCTTTTTACCACCAAATGTCACAAGCTTGTTGCAACCAATGGACCAGTCTGTTATCGAAGCCATGCAATGCCATTACACAACCACAAACAAAAATATATATATATAAATTTGAAAGATTGTGGTTACATGGTGGCGGAAGCTTGGAGCTTAGTTAAGTCAGTCACATTAAGACGTGCGTGGAACAAGTTGAAAGCCATAGCAACTGAAGAAGAGAAGGAAAAGAAGAAAAAGGAAAAAGAAGGTCAAGAAAAAAAAAGGGAAGAGACAGGAGAAGACGTGGATGATGTGTCACTTGAAGAATTCAGAAACATTCTTTTGAAAATTCCTGGATGTTCACAAGTTAGTGATGAAGATATATATTCGTCAGACCGTGGGTATAAAATTCTAAATGAACATTAACCCTTTGACTGCTGACAGCGGATCGTCTACCTGCCGCGCTGAGGCCGGCTACCTGTGCTAAGTAATTATTCCTGGGGACGGAGCGGCCCGCGCTGTCCCACCCGCCCAATGCTGAATATTCCTGGCGTAACCTCTCATGGTTGATACACAGTAAATACTCGCATTACATAGTTTCTCTGCAAATAAATTACTGCAGAATCAAACAATCAATAACCCTATTATTCGTCACTAATAATTATATCTTG
Source organism: Vandiemenella viatica (assembly GCA_031002005.1). NCBI lineage: Eukaryota > Metazoa > Arthropoda > Insecta > Orthoptera > Morabidae > Vandiemenella > Vandiemenella viatica. Next base: position 90,743,551 of record CM061919.1, on the reverse strand, counting down.
CTTGTAGTTTTTTCTAGATTTTCGCAGCTAATGTCGAAAGCATCGTGATTCTTAAATTTACCTTAATAGTTTACTATTCTTTCCTGCATACCCATTTATAACAACTGCAATTTTCTATATTTTCCTTACTGTATCAGAGTGTTTTTGTTGAATTCTAAAGAGTGTAGATTCGAAGAGAATGCCTAGAAATATTTTACTTCCACACTTACATTCCGCGTTCAGACCACGACTGTTAAATTAGAGATATTCGAACTTATACAGAGAGTTAAAGGCTTCCAATTTTTCCTCATGCTATTCACGAATATAAAAAGACACCTGAAAACGATAATTTCACAAGCATCATCCCCCACACACCGAAATTTGGCTTGCGGAATATCTTTGTAGATGTAGATTCCCAAAATATCTCGATGTTGACTGAATGTTTGCTGAGCTTTGTAATTACCCGATTATACATAATTTTGTTTCTTTGATGAAATTTGTTCCACATAAGTACTCAACAGATTTTTTAACATTTCAAAGCTATGAAGTGTCTGTCCATTACTACGCGAGTTGAAATAGGGCAGCGGAGGGGGGGGGGGGGGGATTCGGAGAAATCTCGCGAAACCTCACCAGAGTAACAAAAAGCGGTATCTGGACATAAGTACAACAAGAATTGTGGTATTTAGAAGATCATCTCTGGTCCAATATTAGCTAATTTTCAATTTTTTCACGTGATGCCTCAGAAGACAAATAGCTATGAAACAAAAAATTTCATCATATACAGTATCTTTCCACTTTGACATTCAAGAATGTACTGATTCTGGAATATTCTCCATAGTGGTTATATAAACCGATTATTTTCATCAGCTATATATTTCATTTCTTCTGTAAAAAAATAACATGAAAACTGACGGAATATTTGGCAGATTCCCTATTTGACACACATGTCCCGACAGCGTAACCTCAAATGCGTGACTTAACTGGACAAAAAACCATTTTCTTTCCAGTCACATTTAACACTAAGACCTAATTTCTTCATAAGAGTTTCCCTATCACTTTCTGATTCTTCAGATTCAGAACAACTAACATCTCTTGTTGAAACATGAGACTGCATTGTCACCCCTGCTGACGAGTATGGTTTATGACTACAGCCTTCCGATTCTGTAGAAAAGCTATCACTTCCATCAAAATCAAGAAGTTCATCCTCGGTGTCACTCCTCGTAAGAATCTCCATGATTTCTTTCTCAATGCACCCATGACGTCTTGCCATTTTCTTCATAAAATACAGGACACAAAGAAGACTGATGTAATTTCCGTTGAATAGCGAACGTAGAGCAACGCCTAGGATCCCTACAGACAAACATTTGGACGATAAGCTAGCGACCAGAACTGCAAAAGGCTATTGAGAAATGGGTCGTGAAGTACGCTGTATGACTCAGGTAGCGGTGCATCTATATTCGTCATCAGCACTCAGGTAGCGACAGGCGGGTGCGGCTTAACTCGTCAACAGCACTCAGGGGAAAACCGGTGGCTGCGTCTAAACTCGTCATTAGCACTCGGGGCCAGCAGGCAGCATGACGTGTATACACGTCAACAGCAATCAAAGGGATAACTTATTGAAAGTGTGAGAGAAGAATGTGTCGAGGATGAAGTTGACCTTAATATCGAAGTTGAAGCAGACACGGGACCATCAGTGTTGATGTGAATGGAGCGTCAGCCCGAGTGTGACCACATGCAACTTCTCACTGTCAAGCGATTGTGCGACTAGGCTGCCCAAAAACGGATGAGTACAGTCAGACAGCTCACTTTGACTGAGATGTTCAGAAAGCAATGACTTATTTACATTGCGGTACGTACATACTGTACTAATATACAGCACTTGTAAGTACGCTTACCATATAAAAGTGTCGTTTTTTCATTTAATTAATTCTACAACTACATATACATCTATACTCTGCAAATCACAAATACTGTGGGTGGCAGAGGGTGCTAAGCACCAATCCTAATTCAGTGCATTTCAATCCCGAACAGAATGAGGAAAGAAGGAACACATAAATCTATCAGTACGGCATCTCATCCCTCCTGTCATTGTGAGCTAAATAGGATGTATTTCATTGCACTCGTAAATTAAAGATTTTCGCATATTCTCCAACAAATTCAAATGAAAACGATGTTGTTTGTCCGCCAAACAATCCCAGCCCAACCCGAGTATCTGCTCTGTGACACTTACGTAAGGACTGTAACTAGCAGTCACGAATCGAGCGGCACTCCTCTGTACTTTCTCTAACATGTTAATCAATCCCTTGCGATATGGATCTCAAATTCCACAACAGTATTCCAAATGCGGACGCACTAGTGTTTTGTACGCTATTTCCATTGTATGAGCATTACAACTTCTCAAAATACGACCTACAAATCGTAGTTTTGAATTAGCTTTGCCTACGATGGAAGTTACATGCAAGTCCCATTTCATGTTGCTTTGTACTGTTATGCCAGATACTTCAGGGAATCCACAGTGTAAACAACTGAATTGTTAACTTTTTGCTCATGAGCAAACAGGGTCTTTTATTACATATTTGCAATGCCTTGCACTTTTTGCAGTTAAGTGTAAGCTGCCATTTACGGCACCATTCCGAAATAACATCCAGATCGCGCTGAATTTCTAAGCAATCGTCAGAGCACCTCACTTCCCTATAAATAAGTTCATCATCAGCAAAAAATCGGAACCAGCATTTAACACTGTCACCCAGATCGTTTATAAAAATTAAGAAAAGAAGTGGTCCTATTACACTTCCTTGAGGAATGCTCGAAGTAACATCAAGCTTAGAAGAGGCTTCCCCGTCAACAACGACATACTGTGACTGACCAGTTAGAAAATCGCATATCCATTCACAAATCTGATCAGATAAACCATACACTTGAATCTTTGCTAAAAGTCGGTTGTGTGGTACAGAGTCAAAAGCTTTCTGAATATCCAAGAAAATAGCATCAACTTGTGATCCTGCACCAATAACTTTCGTTACGTCATGCGAAAATAGAGCCAGTTGCGTTCCACACGATCTGTTCTTCTGAAATCCATGTTGGTACGCTGTAAGTAACTCGTTTTCATCTAGAAACTTCATAACGTTAGGGCATATGACATGCTCCAGAATTCTACTGCAAACAGATGTTAGAGAGATATGGGTCGATAATTTCTAGGATCTCTCTGTTCTCCTTTCTTGAAAACGGGAATCAGCTGCACTATTTTCCAGTCAGAAGGTACTTTTCTTTCTTCTAAAGATTTACAAAATATATCTGACAGAAATGGTTCTTCGTTGGGGATGAAGTGTGCCTCCATTCCATCGATTGCCGTTTTGTTTCAGGGGTGTCGTACCTAAGTTTCATCGCCCATGACTATTCGAGAAAGAAAACCACCGCCTTCTTCATTGTAGCGTGTCAAAAACTGAAGTTCTCTGCCCATCCGTTGATTTTTGTGTTGTTCAGTAAGAATTTTGTGTACCCAACTTAAGAAATGTTTTCGAAATGTCAGTTTTTCAGTAACAATTTCACGAATTATTGATTGTGAAATTTGAGGAATTTCCATAACAAGGGCACTAAGTGTAAACTTATGGTTGTGTTTAATCTTCTCTTTAATTGTGTGAACCAGTTCATCAGTAACCACAGATGGGCATCCACTTCATTCTTCATCATGCACTTGATCACGTCCTTCATTGAACAGTCTGACTCATCTTCTAACCATTGAATCACTCATAGCATTTTGTCCGTAAACCTCGCAGATTTGCCGATGAATTTCCTTTGGTTTAACTTTCTTTGCATTTACAAAACGAATCACATATCTGATTTCAATTACAGCTGACATTATAAAGAAGCACTACAAAGCACACGTCGGCAGCAGCGATCTGAAAATGGCGTACATGTCTTCTCCTTGAGTCAGAGTAACTGCAACGCATGCTCGGAACTGCGATCGTAGCGCTGCCGCGGATAGAAATAGAAACAGAACTTACTTTGTGGACGACCCTCGTAAAAAGCTGGGATTTGACGAATTAAGGTTTAATTTTTTTTTCACAATTTTTTTGTGAATTTGTATAACTGAACATTGTTTTATGCAGAGAAACTATTTAAATGCTACGTAATATGTTCAAGGACAGGAACAATTATTAAAAGTCTGCAATTTTAAGTCTTAAGGTGAGCCATGACTTTTCGAGGACAATTCTCGACTGTTTGGACTGTTTTATATAGATAATTTTGTATTTAAATACCTGTATATATCATTAATTTTCATTTCCATTAGTTTCATAATGATTGCGAAAGATTTTCCATTAATTCTGACTGTTTCGATGGAGTTTTCATTGTTGGCTGCACTGACATGGCTCAAGAAATCTCGATCTATTTTCTCTGTGTTAGTCTGGACTTTTCTGTAGAGTCTAGTCAGAATTTTTGTTTGTGAGTTAATTGCCAGAATATTTGTATGTTTGTGGATCAGTTTCTTTGGAGAAGCCTGAAGCCTTATACTATCTCCAAGCAACACGGAAAAATAAACACTGAATTAGAAAAAGCTAATAGTCGGTGTTGTCATTTGGTAGAACTGTTTAATTCAGTCAAGAATGGTAGTAAGATAAGAGGGACAATTTGCAAATGCCAGGAGTGTATGAAATTCCCTGATTTGTGGCCAAGTACAAATTGGTGTAACAGGAAGCACCATAAAGCAGAAGCTCAATGAGCATGTCAGGCACTTACAAAATAACAACATAAACATGTCTGCTGTATTAACAAATAAATAACGCCAAAGCAATTGACTTTTTTTGGATTTATTGGTCTCCCGTACGCGTTTCACTTCTTTAACAGAAGCATCATCAGCGGGTTTTTTCTGTTAATTATGTACAAAATTGTAAACAGGTTATGTTTTGCATGCAGAAATTTCTTTCACAATACTACACTCCACACAATGACAAAACCATAAGAAACACCTCAAACCTCATTGACAAGATCAAAGACATAGTAATACCAAATTCAGCAATACTACTATCCTTTGATATACAGAATATGTACACAAACATTCCAATCAAACAAAGCTTAGAAATAATAAACCAAAACCTTAGACAACACAAACTAATCCCTGACACACACATTGAAGAGGCTATAGACATACTTACACTCCTAACATCACAAAACAACTTCAAATTTAACAACCAATATTACACACAAAATGATGGCCTACCCATGGGATCACCAATATCAGGAATAATTGCAGACATATTTATGAACCATGTACGTTATTTATTTATTAATATTATTAGCAATTGAGGAAAATGATCCACAACATCCAGATATGTCTGCTGTAGTTCAACTTTCAGCCAACAGTGGACATTTAATTTTATTTGATGAGAACAGCTTCATGGCCACAGAGAGAAGATTGTAGCCCAGGCATCTAAGAGACACACTAGAAATGCAGAAAAGACCCAAGAATATCAATGCCGATAGTGGGTTTCAACTTGACCATATTTAGTCATACCTGCTTACAAGAACACAACATGAATGGCCCTATCACACTGAATATACTGGGCTCAGTAACGTCCATGACATCACCATGGATGCTTAGTGTGCTCACATTCTTCCGGCTGCTATACCTAAGCGTTAGTAGCAATTGACAAAGCAGTCCTCTTATGAAAGCCACAGCACTTTGGCTGAAACATCAGGTTATAATAAATCCACCCAGTGAGCGAAGATAATATGTGCGAACAATGCGGAAGTCTACATAATTTAAGTCCTCGTTAATTGCAAAGCAAACATGGCCAATACAATTTTTTACAGATGAATTTTATCACAGCTTCCAAAATTTTACTTGTCATAACCAATCAAACATGTATATGCAACAATCTTCTCTTGGAGGCACCAGAAAACTCCGTACCTACAAAAGATATAAGTCCGTACACCTCAGTGGTTTTCTCCTCTGAACTACAACTGAGCTCCCATATACTTTTGTTGTCCATGCAGGATTATTGTTAACTTCAACAGCAGAAGAACAGCCGTAGCTTAATATCCTCTCATCTTAACAAATTATCAGCTTTTCATGGTACTTCAAA